>CM033795.1:15725194-16263456 GCA_019656835.1 Rhododendron ovatum
CTCTCTCTCTCTCTCTCTCTCTCTCTCTCTCTCATTAAGTCGTGCTCACCTACAATGGCAACGCCAAGATTTGAATACAAGAGTGACACTGTTCGATGAGAATCTACTTATGTCGTTGAATGTTGTGCATAAAAGTGTTAAGAAGAAGAAAGTAAAGTGTAAAGTCATTAATTATTCAAAGATGCTACATGCACAACGGTTGTGCAAAACATCAAACACAATCAATTTCCATCCGTCTATTGTTGTAATAAATGGTCAAGATTCGTTCAAACTTTTTGTTGGAAGAGTTAAACTTTTCCTTTGAAGAGTTTTTTAAAAATCTAGAGCGTCCAAACACATCTGAACGGTCAGAATTGATTACACAACACACACAACGGTTGTGTGAGTATCATTTCAGTTAATTATTAGGCTTTGTCATGGGCAATATTTTTAGATTTTAAATATTAAATTCTTGATCCAACTCTTCTATGGTACTACTATACACAAATGAAAGCCATTGAGATCCTTTTTCTTTTTTTTTTTTATTTGAACCGATATTATTTAAATTACTCTTTCTGCATTATACCAGTAATTAAGTAATAAGTACCTAATAATGTGTATAAACTATTTCTATGTTTAAAAGTGGGGTAGCAACTACCCCATCCCCCATAAAGTGGCTCTGCCACGATCACCTCTCTTTAAAGGGAAAATTTTCGTAGTCGTTTCTCTAGTTTTACGATTGTCTCAATTTCGTCTATCTAGTTTTGATTGTCTCAATTTCGTCCCTGTAGTTTGTTTTACGTTCCAAATTGGTAAAATTGTTAACACCGTTAATGAAACTAATAGGAAAATATGATTAAAAAATTAAGTATTCCAATTTTCAATCTGGTTGAACCAATGCGAAGATCTTATTTTTTTGATCATTTTATCCGAGATGATCGTAATGAATTTTTAGCTCTAAGGCATTTCAACGATCACCCGAAAACTCATTATTTAGTTTTAGGGCTTTCTTAGGGTGCTCATTGAAAGGCCTTAAAACCAAAAATCCATTATGACCATTTAAGATAAAATGATCAGAAAAATAAAATTTTCGCACCGGTTCAAACAGATTGAAAATTGGAACACTGAATTTTTTAATCATATTTTTCCATTAGTTTCATTAACGGTGTTAACGATTTTACCAATTTGAAACGTAAAACAAACTACGGGGACGAAATTGAGACAACTATAAAATTAGAGGGACGATTACGAAAATTTGCCCCTCTTTACAAGTATAAAACCAATGTGTTCATCTCAAAAAACTTCACGCGCAGTAATTTTGGAAGGAAGGGGCAAATATTCTTTTTCAAATATAGTATGAGATATACTGTAGATGGAAAATATATTTTTCTCCAATAGGATTGCAGTTCAGAATAATATTTTCCGTCGACTTTGCACCTTAGTCCCACTTTCATATTTTGATTATATTCAAAATTAGGTATATAAAAAATAAAAAATTGAAAATGGGGCTAGGGGAGTCGGGCCCCCTGAGCCCCGACATAGCTCCGCCCCTGGTTGGTTGAATCTTGAGTTGATACGCAAATGGGATCCCCAATAGCGGGAGACAAAAGACACAAGAGTAAGTTAAATATGCATGAAGAAAAAGATTCAAGCAGAGGCTCGTCTACTTATGTTTTCTAGTATGGATCTTTTGTCTCCCGCTATTGGGGATCCCATTTGCATACCAACTTACTCTTGTATTTGTTCAAAAACACGCATGGCCACATATCCTCGAAACAAAAATTCCACGACCACACAAATACTATGTATAGGTGCTTATAATCTTAATATTTTGGTTTGATTTGATAAAAAATCTGTTATTTTATACTCTCATTTCTCAATTTTTTCATAAGTACAAAATAAACATGTGACTATTGAAGCAGCCTAAAGAAAAAGGCAACACTTTAACTGCATTAGGCTAGAACAAATTTCATCTATTGGAGAGCAAAAACTTTATTATATAATAAATATACATTTCGATAAAAAAATATATGCATGTCTATTAGAGTATTCACAATGCTATAATCAAAAGTAAAATATTTTTAAAGTTAACAATGTTAGTACAAAATATGGTTCACAATGCTATAATCAAACTTAACAACCTCCTTAGAATTAATCAAATTTTGGATTTTAGATAACCAAAACTAAAATCTTTTGACAATAACCAATTTTAATATACCCTACACATTCTCAATCAAATACACCAATCATTATACAAAAATATTTTATCTCTCTTCCCTTTTCCTCTCTCTTTCTTTTCAAATAAATATTTTTGAAAAAAAATATTTTACTAGAATTTTTTTTAAATAGTTTTTTTCTTCTATTTCTAGTAAATAGTTTTTATTAGTTTCAAAACTATTTTTAGAAAAACTATTTTCTACTGTTCACAGTTTTTAATTTTTTGTAGTTTGAAAATATGATGTGATAAGTTTTTGTTATTTAATTTTGATTATGTCATTGTAGACATCTACATTGCTAACTTTAATAATCTCTTAAATGAATAATCAAAAGCTAATGTATCCACTTTTGGTTATCAAATTTTGATTATAAAATTGTGGATACCTTTAAGCCGGGCCCCCTCGGTTCAAAATCTTAACTCCACCACTGCAACCAACCACATAGTTGTAAGGCTATATACATAGATATAGCAATTACGGAGTATATATTTCTCTCATAGTATAAGTTTCCTATTTGCTAGGCAAGTAGTTAGCATTTAGAAAAAAACCCATTAAAGTACTACTAATTATAGGTTCTGGTAATCAATAATTTCCTAGATGAAGAATTCCTCATTGGTTAGGCCGAGCTATAAAAAGTTACTTACTTCTATTACATATGATACCAAAAGTAGCACCATTATTTTTTAGTATACTAGTATTATACTAGTTTCATTTGAACTTTAGACTAATATGATGTATTCTTTTAGGTATAGACTTAAACGAGAGTGAAGAAATTTGAGAATGGTCAATTAATATTGCATTTCTAAAATAGAAAACAGTGACAAAATTTGAAGGTTCTCTCTCTCTCTCTCTCTCTCTCTATATATATATATATATATATATATGTATATATTAACAAAAGTAACATTTTATTAAGAGGAAGGGGGAAAGGGGATTCGAACCAAAGGTTGAAAAATACATGTAACAGACAAAGTCCGTTACAGCTAATGTACAAAGCCTAGATATTACTGTAGGGGGATGAAAACAATTGATGCTTCGGTTCAACTGGATTGCAACGGCTTATTCGTGTCTCTTCACTGGAACCCTAGCTCGACGTCTGAACCCTAATCTGCAAAATAGACAGGGGGTGAATGCACCTTTGCCTCTCGTGGCAAAGGCCCTCCGATGCCTTTGTTAGTATCGCGTACTAAGAACAAAACCCTAATTATCAGTAGGAAAGCAATAATAATGCAGTATATTGCGTACCTTTTTCCTCTAGGTTCACCTCATATTTATAGACTTGTGTATGCTTGCTGCCCAAGCATTCCTATTACCATAGGATTCCTAACTCGTATAGGAAACCCAGGATATCAAGGATTCTCGTTTCCTTTATCAGTTTATTGGAAAAGAGTCCTTTTAGGATTCTTTTCCTTTACTGGCCGAACATCCCATTCTCATTGGGTATCTTTCTCAGATCCTATATTCTTCGGGATCCTAATCCTTTAACGGAATACCAACATTCTGGATCCTTCCAGAATGTTCCTCAAACTCCAATAATCGACTTGGAGCTCTTTCCTTGTTCGGCCATCTTTCTGCCGAACAGACTGCCTGGACCATTGACTTCACATGTAATTTGGTTCAAACGTAATGAGAATGTCTCTATCTGCCGAACAGTTAGTTTCACACCACTGACTTCACTTGTCATTGGCCTTCTATTAGCCGAACAGACTGTATAGATCAATGACTTCCCATATCACTGATACATACTTCCGTTCACCATACTGCCCGGCGATGAGTCCCGTTGTATTCACCATGTGCTCCCAAACATCACGTGTTCGGTAACTAAATGTATCTGCTCGGGAATACCTCCCTACAATTACAAATGAGTAGTGCTATAGGTACCGACGCCTGGTGTAGGGAAATCCTACCGACGGCCGCGCTGGACCGTCTCCGGCCATTGGACGGCCGATCCGAGATACATGGGATGTCGTTGATTCCCGCGCGTATATACACGAAAAATAGGGTGTTTAAATCAAGCACCCTAAACACATCGTGTAACGCCCCTAATTTTGGGTATGTTAAAAAGACAATTTCATTGAAAACTTCAAATAGAGTTTGGCTCATTATTACATAACAACCTCCATAAGAGTACTTTTCATTACACACGGGAAGGAAAACTAAGGTTTCTAACTACAGCTCCGTCTGTTCTTCCATCTTAGCCAGCTCTTCGGCTCCAAAAACCTCCAAGGTGTACAGCTCACCCTGTTCATTTACAAAGTCTGACACATTATACCAGCGTCGCCACCGATATAATATGTCAGGGTCACCAAAGGTAATACCATGAGCTATGAAAGCTCAGCAGAACAATCCCATACCCGTTAACCTATGACTTACAAATAATAAGTCATATACAACAGACAGTAACAATAACACATTCACATTCGTTATTCAAACTATCGTTGGTGTTCATAATTTTTTGAGTTTCTCCTACGCGACTCATCGTAGACTGTAACGCTCCTAATTTTTAGGAACGTTAAAAGGGAAATTTCATTGATAAACTAAGTAGAGTCTGGCTCATTATTACATCATAATCTCCATAATAGAAGGGAGGGAACTAAGGTTCCTAACTACAGCTCCGCCAGTTCTTCCATCCTAACCAGCTCTTCGGCTCCAAAGGTCTCCAAGGTGTACAGCTCACCCTTTTCATCTATAAGATCTGACACATTATACCGGCGTCGCCACCAATATAATATGTCAGGGTCACCAAAGGTAACACCGTAAACTTACAAAAGCTTAATAGAATATCCAAACCCACTAACCCTTAACTTACAAACAATATATCATAAAATCAACAGAGTACAAGTAGGTTTAACAAAAACGATTAACGATAGCACATCCATATTCACTAATCAAGTATCGTTGGTGTCTATGTTTTTCTGTGTTTCTCCTACGCGACTCATCGTAGACTGTGTCTCCATTTTCACTTTTCATAACCAAATCAACATTTTCAAAATCTATTTTTAACACACTCAACCTCGGTTCCGCCGTTCCGGGTTCCGGAGTATCCTCACAATGGTTCCGCTGCACCGGGTTCCCATTGGCACACATTTGCATTGGCCCCTCTCCGCGGATAACCAAGCCACACACCCAACCTCGGTTTCGCCGTTCTGGTTTTCCGAGTATCCTCACAATGGTTCCGCCGCACCGGGTTCCCATTGGCACACACTCACACACACATTTCCCATAATGCCATCAAAATTGGTCATTATGTAGTTTCAAAAATATTTTCCCTTCACAATTTTCTTGTTAACCACACCCTAGGTATCATGTTTCTAGCTTTCTCGATTTCCGTGTCTCGTTTTCATGTATAGACTCCGCGGTAGGACTTATCACAAAAGTGAACATTCACAAAGGCAAATATAAATCATTCTTTGAAATCATGAAGCTAAGCCAACAAGATCATCCAACTCAATATTGCTAAGCATGCTTGAAAAGATCAAAATATGACTACTTCAAATCACGCGTTAAAATCTCCTTTTTCGAAAATCGTTCTGTCTTACTTTTTGAGAAATTCAATACAACATATGTTTATTTAAGATAATGTCATTTATCTAACATGCTCATACTTCCATTAGCAAGATAAACTTATCGACAATCATGCATTTTAAACGATAATCTTATCTACTTGAAACCAAACAATAGATAATCTTATCTACGATATCGTTACTTTGAATCAAGAATATTCTATTTTCTAACGTACGATTCTATATTATACGTAGAGTGATTGGACTAGGATTCCTACTTATACTTTAGGGAAGTGAGTAGAAAAAATCTACCTTGATCCGAAACTAGTCGGGGCCGAATAAGCTAGTTTGAAGTTTTCTACGGGCGGCAAAACTTGCAAATCTGGACCAAACTTTGGATGGCAGTAACTCGGTCAATATTTGGCCGAATATGATCGTTCTTGGGTCGAAATTGAAGCTCTCGAAGTGCTCAACCACTTTCGTGAAGGAAGTTGATCCTAGAAACTACTTTAAAAATGGTGATAAAGGAGAAAATAGTATGCTGTTTGGAAATAGGAATCCTAGATTTTTACTGAATTTCGGATGCCAATATCTTTGTCATTTCTTTACCGATTGGGATGGTTCTTGGGTCTAACTTGAAGGTTTTGAAGTGCTCTACAACTTTTCCGAAGGGAGTTTGTCCTAAAAACTAACTTAAGAAGGAGAAAACTGAGGATTTTCAAAGGGCAGTAGGCTGCCTGGAAAAACAGAAATGGTTTCTAGAGAGAAGTGAGAGAAGGTGTGAGTTGAAAGGGTGAATGGGAGGTGCTATTTATAGCAAAACTTGGGCTCTTCCTTCTCCCCCATGGCCGGCCCCTCCCTCTCTCCTTTCTCCCATAGATTTGCTCCAATGAGTGGTCATTTCAAGTCTTAAATCAATCCTAGCCTTCCTTCACTTGTCATTTCCATTCTAGGCCAAATCTTAGGCCATCAGGAAAGGTTTTTGACTTGTCAAGTCTATGGGGAGGTTGCTTGCAAGAAAGAATAAAATCATTGTAATTTGGAAGACTAGAAATGGGTTAACATGGTCAAAAATATGCTTTAAGGCTATAAAAGTTGCTTGTGTAAGTAATCAAAACACAAGCACACACTCCACCTCACTCTCTTACTCTCGGCCTCTCTCTCTCTCTCTCCCCATTCGGCTCTCTCTCTCTCTTGTTCTATGTATAGACATATATAAGTATATATATAAGTACATGTATATATTCATCTAGGAAAGTAAAACCTAAGATAATTAGGCTTAAGGCTATAACATAGGTTTGCATGCATGGCAAGACTAGTCTTGCTTCCTTTGGAAGCAAAATGATGAGATTCCATGTATGACTTGTCTTGTCATGCATTTTGGCAAGTCAAAGGTTTAATAACCAAGAGACAAAAAATTTTCTAACAATTATGGACCAATGGGTAAAGGAATATTGATAATAATTCGATATGACTAGTCATGGGAATCTATTGTCCAAGGGATATTATTTTCCCTAACAATTATGGACCAAAGGTTAAAGTTGTCCCTTGCCTTTATTATCCAATAGGTAGGGTAAGTAATGATGCTAGGTAAAGTGAAATGACTAAACATAGGAATAAAATGATTACTCCTATAGTCTAATGGTTCAATAGGGTTCGGAGGGTTTCATAAGGCTCAAAAACGGTCAAAAAGATCCATCTCGGGTTAGGAAATTGTAACTAGATTGAAACGGTAATTAGGGTTTTCTAACTAATTAGTTGGAAACTAATTCTACTTGCCAAGTAGGATTTCTAGCCAAGAAATATAATTTAAAGATTTTATTTAACTCACTAGAAAAAAATACAAGTGCTTCTACAAGCATACTTATCTTTAGAAAATGACTAGATTGCTCGGCGTGAAAATATATAATTTTATAAATCTCAAATCTTTTTATAAATCTCAAATCTAATTATGACGAATTATTAAAATTAAAAAGAAATTTTTAGTGGTAAATCCAAGAAATTAAAATAAAATTTAAATATTTAACGAAATTTTTATTTACCAAAAATCAGGGTCGTTACATAGACCGTGTCACCATTTTTCATATACCGACCAACATTTCAAAAATTATTTTTCAACACACCCAACCTCGGTTCTGCCGTTCCAGGTTCTCGAGTATCCTCACAATGGTTTCGCCGCACTGGGTTTCCATTGGCACACAAAACTTGCATTGGCCCTTCTTCGCGGATAATCAAGCCACATTACCAATGAAGCTACCACGTCCGGCCGCATTGACAATCTTCACAATGGGCTACCAAGTCCGGCAACATTGTGGTTTTCACAATCCACGCAATGTGCTACCAAGTCCGGCCACATTGCGAGTGTTCATTCACACAACGGGCTACCAAGTCCGTCCACGTTGAGGTTTTCACAATCCACACGATGGGCTACCAAGTCCGGCCTCATCACGGGTTTTCATACATACAATGGGCTACCAAGTCCGGCCACATTGCGATTTCAAAACACATCTCATCATTATCCACATCCTATATGTCATATTTCTACTTTCTCAATTTTTGTGTCACATTTTCATGCATAGATTCCGCGGTAGGACTTTTCACATACGAAATCATAAATTATTCATTGAAATCTTGAAACTAAACTAGCAAGATCATCCAACTCTATATTGTTAATCATGCTCAATCAATACTTAAAACATAACGCCACATGTACGGACGCTTTTGGAGTGAAAATCACTTATATTTTATCACACCACAAGTAATACAAGCAATTCATATATGCATGCTCATAATCATCTTAAAGATTAAAATACAAATACTTCTAAATAAACGATAAGTTCTATTTTTCGAAATCCGTTAAGGATAATCTACTTATACTTAGGGAAGTGAGTAGAGGTATTCTACTTATACATTGAGTTAGTGGACAAGGGACTCTATCTTACTTCTTGGCGGTAGGGCGGCTACGGAAAGTATGTTGGTAATCGAGCGGAGTAACTTCCTACGGAATGCTTATTGTAGCTTCGAAAGAGAAAGGTTTCTCTTGAAATTAAATCTTGACTACTACTACTATTACTACTTTTGGATCGAGAGGGTTGTTGAGGGACAGTTTAGTGGCGGTCTTGGATAAGTTTCTTAAAGAACACAAGAAAAACTCAAGAACACCAAGAATAAGGAATAACAAAGCAAGAACATTAGAAATTCTAGAGAGAGAAGTTGAAGAATGGAATGTGTGAGTTGAATGGTGAGAAAGATGTGCTATTTATAGGAAAAGTCTTGGCTATTACCCAATGGGTAAAATTTTTTCTAACAATTATTGTCCAATGGGTAAAAGGCCATGAATGACAAGATTTGTACTATGGATGTGATTTGGAAAGATTTTGGTGGAAGAAAATCTAAGGTGACTTGTACAACAAATCTCCCCCTCTCTCTCATATCTATCTCTCTCTCTCTCTGCCCATCTCTCTCTCTCTCTCTCTCTCTCTCTCTCTCTCGTACCATATATATATAAGACTAAGTATATAAGGGTACAAAGTACAAGATTTCCTAAATCAAATATCCCATTAAAGAAATCTAATTAGGCACATGGTCATATTAAACAAATAGATTAAGTACTTGACAAATCTAAGGTATTTATATAATATGATATATAAGTACACATGTCCAATATTTAAATATGGAGATAGTACCAAGTATCCAATTAAAATAAAGGCTAGGATTCTCCCATTAAAGATATCTATAAAGTACTAGTACTAATTTATTTAATAAAGGTTCTAAAAATCTAGGGTTTAGATTTACCCACATATTCTAATGCATAAAAGCACATGGAAAAATTAATACTTGAATATTCAATAGGATTCTAGTACTTAGTAGGAAGATTAGAGCAAATATCCAATGGATAACAATTCCCCTAGTAGTTATTAACCAATGGGCAATAATTTTTCTAACGGTTAATAATCAATGGATAATGGCAAAAGATATCAAATAATAAAAAATGTATATTTGTCCTTTGCACATGTGAATATACACCAATATAATACTATATCTTTGTACTAATCAAATATTCTAATGAATGGCCTATTGTCTAATGGACAAAGATTACCCTAACATTTATTGACCAATGGGTAATGATCCAAAGATAACTAAATGGTTTGGTAGTTAGGTCTCTCTAACTAATTTGGTTAGAAGCTAACTATACTAGTCAAGAGATATAATCTAAGTATGATTGGATTAATAAAGATCAACGAGAAAATCAATAAGCCAATCAAGAAGAATTTTAAGAAATTGAATAAACAACGAGATTTTTATTCACTAAAAATCGGAGTTGTTACACATCAGATGTCGTTGATTCCTGTAAGGGCCCCCTCGTGTATATATGTATATGCATATATACATGAAAAAAAGTATTTAGATCAAGCACCTTAGACACGTCGAATGCCATTAATTCTCGCCAATTTTTGGACCGCTCGGATCGGCCGTCCGGTGGCCGGAGATGGCCCGGCACGGCCGTCGTTACGATTTTCCTACACCGGGCGTCGGTACCTATAGCACTACTCATTTGTAATATCTAGGCTTTGTACATCAGCTGTAACGGGCTTTGTCTGTTGGATGTATTTTTCAACCTTGGGTTTGAATCCCCTTTCCTCCTTCCCTTTTAATAAAATGTTACTTTTGTTTAGATCTTAAAAATAGGGTGTTTAGATCAAGCACCCTAAACACATCGGATGTCGTTGATTCCTATGAGAGCCCCCTCGGGTTTTTTTTAGAATTTTTGGACGGCTCAGATCGGCCGTCCGAAGGCTAGAGACGGCCCGACATGGCCATCGGTACGATTTCCCTTAGGGGGCGGTACTCATAATTTTCGTATTACAAATAAAGCTCAAAATATCTGATGGCCTAAAAAGTCCAAATCTTACAATTAACCACATAAAAAAAAACATAAAGTCTACACACACAGCAGATCTGTGCACAGATCTGAGCTGTTCATTAAATGTAAAATATTTTTTTAAGGATTTTCGAAAAAATAAGCTCAATCCGATACTTATAGGTGCTCGATCCAACCATATAACTTTTCATTATTCGAAAATCTGAATGAAAAGTTAGATGATTGGATGAAGCATCTATAGGTATCAGATTGAGGTTATTTTTTGCGGGAACCCTTGAAAAAATATTTTACATTTAATGAACAGCTCGGATGATTTGTGTGGGACCCGTGACGGATCCCACAACGAAATCTGTGCACAATTTGTGCACAAATCTGCTGTGTGTAGCAGGACTCTAAAAAAAAACCTAACTCACCAGAGTGGGAGGATCTATCTATAGTACTCTGCTGATGCTTCCGGCTCGCCTTAAGTTGCATGTCCAAAATAAGGATAAAAATGAAAAAGAAACGCCTGCTGATGCTTCCGGCTCGCCTTAAGTTGCATGTCCAAAATAAGGATAAAAATGAAAAAGAAACGCCTGAATAACTAAAGACAAATTGTCAATTTAATTCTTAGTAATTGCAAAAAGCCAAAAAACATAGATCGCCTATTTGGTAGATATTTTCCTTCAACCCTTTTTTTTTATAAGCAACAAAATTTTATTAGGAACTCGACAAAGGATACATCGAGGTGGCCAAAATTCAAGCTACAAGAGGAACCTTGAAGCGAAAGAAAAGACCAAAAGGAAAAAAAGAAAAGAAAACACATCCGATGAAACTTTGGATCAACCCCTTGCTAGGACAAGGAACGTCGGATGGAAAATGTAAGTAGTTTGAAGAATAAGCTAATTTAGACCAAGAAAGTTGATATTCAAAGATTCCATGTGACCATGACTATTGGTTTTGTTCTCTTTTTATCTCCCACAAAAGTCCTTTGAATGTAGTAATATCAAGCCGCCCAATTCCATTTTGATGAGACAAGTGGATTTCAGTCCAGGAAAGTTGAAAATGATACTTTTACTAGCTAGTGGAGTCATATTTATTTTGTTATTTATTATTTTTTCTATCCATAATGGTCATATATCCATATGTATATGCCGCCAAGAGGCTCATCCCTTTGGCATATCCCCCACAATCATTGTAATTCAAGTTAACTATCTCTAAATATTACTCTCTCCGTCATTAAATAAATATCCAACCCACAAACCTAATTAAGTCTTTAAATAGGTGAATTCTTTTCTTTCTTAAATTTTGAAAAAAATACCTTCCGGGGGGAGTATTAATTTAGTTTTTTTTTAAAATTTGAAAGCTAACATTATTTAGTTTGTGATCCAAAACACAAGGGGGGGAAAATATATCAGCTTTGAACAAAGAATGATTCTAAAAATACCCATTGGAATATTTACTTGGAATAAATATTGTAAATATTCCCAATAAATGGTGGACAACTATTGCTATACTGAATTTCTATGTGAATAGAATAGTTAGATTTACGAGTCACAACAAAAAGGCACTACATCAATTATATGAACTCTGTAAAAATTAAATCCAGAAACAAAATAAAATAACCATAGAAATACCACGACTGGAGAAAGAAACAAGTTTAATAATGAAATCTATACAAGACAAGAATCAATTCTTGTCTTTGGCAAGATTTGATCGTTCACATCATTTTTTTTTATTGGTGAAAAAATGAATTTATTAATTAGTAGTATAGGTTCAACGACTACAAGAAATTCGAGCATAAACGACATCACTAAAGGCAAAAACCAAAATTCATAGTATTTGTATGAAAACTTGCAGCACAGATAAATACATGGTGAAAATTCAATCCTCCACTTAGGTCTCGTTCCAGAACACCTTTTAAAAAAATAAGTACTTATTTCACATTTTTAAACTCAAAAATAATGTAAAAGATCTCGATAAGATCTATCAAACAAGATCCAAATTGCTAGGAAAATTATTTGTATAAACACATTATTTTTGAACTTGAAATTACCTTAATAAAAAATGCTCGTTAAGTACTTAAATCGAGTTCTGAAAAAGAGCCTTAATGGGCCTATTTTTGGACTTAATTTTTCTTGAAATGTCAGGAATTTATATCGAAATATTACTAATTCAAAATGGATTAAGGGGTCCATTAACGTACAGGTCTATGGGTGTTATTATGTTTAAATTTGGTTGGCGACGCATAGACTTGTACAGATTATTGCATGCATCATAATCAATTTTCTTGTACTTTTATTGATATTTACACGTTTCTTAATTTATGGGAGTAGTACTCAAATTTACCGACTCTATTAATTTTCTTGCTTGTACAAAGGTACGGAGATATTCAGCTAATTAAGGTCATACAGTAGCTCACAATTTAACACTTTCTTCAAAAATTAAACCCACTACATGTGATCTACATGCAACTAGCTAGTACAATATATAGCAGCGCTGCAATGAGAACAGATTCGTACAAATCGCTTTAAATTTGGAGGCCGTCTCGGGTCTCGTAAAAAATCATCGAAGTCGCTCATTTTGTGCAAGGTTTTTGGTTCAGGGTTCCATGCAAAGATCAACTCAATGCCATATTGTTGGGGGCATTTACAAGACATCAAACTTTGTCCCGGAATTCAGTCTTTCTGAAGCGAAATTGAATGTATTGTAAACGTCTTTGCCGATATTGATTGAGCTGATTTTTTATCGAGGAAACCGAAACAATATGTTTTAACCAATATGAATGGTTCCGATCATATTTGTGGAATCCAAGACGGGTCTCAAAATAATCTGTGTGCTCGGGTACAGAACCCTGTCTATACCCACATCGTTTCTGGTACAATAACTAGTTAGGTTTGCTATATCATTGGGAAAAAAAAGTTCACTTTCTATGAATTTCCTACAATCTGCTCAACAATGTACTACTTATTACAATTGAATTGAATAACGAGGTATGGACCTTTGGAAGTGAGAGATTGCAGGTTCGATTCATATGGATAGGAGATCAATCCTTTGTGGTTATATTAACTTCTAACACATCCACTAACCCCCGCTGATATAAACAATGTTGAAAAAAAAAAAAAACATGGTATGAAATAACACAATATTTTTTTATTGTTTTTGATTTGGTGAAAGGAATTGAAAGGTGTCAACTAATTTGGTGTCGTTCTCTCCTATGGAGCTTATGAGGCTTTTCGATTTTTTTGGCGTTTGTTCTTATTAAAAAGAAATTGTGTTTGGTAGTTATGCGTCAAACTTTTGTGAATTATTAATTCGTCTCAACTCTCAACGAGAAAAATTGAAAAAGCAAAAAAAAATTAATTTTACCCAAATATTTTTGAAAATATCTAAGATAAAGCCTCAAAAGCCGTGACGAATCAGTAATCTGCAAAAATTTGGCGCAAAACTAACAAATGTCAATAAAATATGTATAAAAACAAAATGCCAAAAAACTCAAAAAGCTAAAAGGAACAAGGAATTGCAGCCGTTACTCTTAGTTTTTCGGGATTTTTTCTTCTTTTTTTTGAACGGCAAATTTTTTTTATTAACCTTTGAAATTGTTAAATTTGGGGTTTTTTCTTGCTTTATCATTATTCAAATTCTTTTCGTATTTGCTAGTTTTGTGCCACATTTTTATGATGATCAAAAATCGGCAAGTACATGATTGGATCGTGTTTGCTTAGAATTAACATTGCACCATTAAGCTGATTTTTAAAAAAGAACTGTTCCGAGATCAATGTACGCTAATCACAAGACTAAACTATGTCCGATCAATTTAGTTTTTTGCGTCAACACTCCACGACAAGCCGAGAAAAATGAACAAATTTATGGTTTCCATGAGGTTAAGTCACCAAAACGCCCCAAAATTTTTTTTTGCTCGGCAAAAAATGCCCGAAAATTGGGCACAGTAAGAGCCACTGCATTCCTCTTCCAGATTAATTTATTGAAGTTTCTATAAATATCCATTACCAAAAGGAAAAAGAATTCACCAATTCACCACTGGAGGTTAATTAATTTGTCTGATCATTAACCTCAACTCTGGAATTAGTCAAGTACGCACAAGTTAATTAGCTCATCCACCCGTTTATCGGAAAAAAAAAAAAAAAAAAAACAAAACCACGGTATCTCTCGATGTGACAATTTGCACGGAATTTGGAACCATAGAGACTTTATGCATCTATTCGTTATGTCTTTACATTGTGTGCCAATGTGAATGGAACTATTGATTGATTTAAGGAATTCAATTAAGGATAAAGCTGCACGATTAGGCTGCGTCCGTCAATTGGCCAAACCTGGCCAACCTCTCTCTCTCTCTCTCTCTCTCTCTATACACTTCGATAAAGGCATAAGGGATGCTAGCTAGTAAAAGAGACAGTGTGAGAGTAAAGACAATTGGCAAAAGCTTTTCAGTACCATTCTTGAGCTGTGGAAAACGTGGTGTGATGGTCACCAAGCTAGAGAGGGCCGAGCGTGATCCGAGATGATTGATCAGCGCCCACTGAAATTTATGAGTCAGAGAGAGACAGTGATATCTCAAAGGAGAGATCTGATTTTGGAATTTATGATCATTGAAACAATAATGCTAGCTGCTGTGGAAGATGCCAACATGTCTTTGTCTTCGCAATTATACTCTTGCATTCATACCGGCAGCTCGAGGCAACTAACCTGTATTACACGGCACTTGGAAAGCCACATGCACCATATTCCCAGTATTTCTGGTGGAGCATACGCGTGCGTTGTTGTTGTAACGCGTTGTCGTTCTTTGCGACTAGTGGTGTGTGCAATGTTGAATGTCGTAAAATGCATAGAAGTGTAGAACACCTTTCATGGTATATATAGTACCAATCGTTTCCAAGAAACTCGATTGGACAAGTGGTGCACATGAGAGTCGAGATGTTAGGAGTTCGGATTGCAGAAACGGTATCGTGAACGAAGAATTAATGTTGCTATACACATTGTCATTCACTACGGCATATATGAAAACTGGTTTGATGTCGAATGTTGTAAAAGAAATATGTGAAAATTCTTCTCAAATTAAGAGAATTGCTTTGGAGATCAGAGATGCATGTTGAACCCTGTATTTGATACTATTTACAATATTGTGTTAAGGAAAATAACTTCGTGTAATAGAAGGAAATAGAAATATGTAGGAGCAAATTTTTCTTTCATCTTAATTTGTAACTAACTTCAACTGTGTGGATATAGGCTCACCAGAGTCATGACGCCAGGATTATAAATTATCCAGACAGTCATTTCAGTAACCAAGCATAGAATGACATAAGATCAGACACAATTACTTCTAAATTATAAAGGGGTCTAACCCGCGAATCAAAATTTAAGTCAATCAAATGGAGGTGCACAGTAGTAGGAGTAATTAAGGGGGTGTTCCGGTTTCTAAAAAAAGAAATTTTTAGAAAATGAATGTAATTTCAAGTTTCAAAATTATATATTTACGCAAATAATTTTTTTATCAATATGGATTTTATTTGATAGATCTCATTGAGATCTTTTCAAAGGTGCAAAAAAATTAAAAAATATTTTTTATTTTCATTATATTTGAATTTGAAATTACATTCTTTTAAAAAAGAAGATTTAAAAAGAAAGCGGAACACCGCCTAACTTTTGGTATCGTTGTTGGAATGCATTTCATGGCCACGTGTGCGTGTGTGAGAGAGAGAGAGTGCGGGCATCAACTTGGTATTGCGAAGTCGCAACGTTCAAAAGTAGTGCAAGGAAAGGGCTTGACTGGAAGGAGCATCTAGACTAGTTGCTGCACCGTAAGTTCGTATTCCCTCCGTCTTTAAATAAATATTCGGCACGCAAATTTAAGCCTTTAAAAATACATTTGTATCATTAAAAAAATAATTTTTTAAACAAATCAATAGATAGCAATGAGTTCTATTAGATTGTGAAAAAAATTAAATTTTTTAATTAAAAACATGCATCTTTTGTAAGTCCTAGGTTTACGCGCCGGTCACTTATTTAGGAACGGAGGGAGTAATTTTTTTACTATTATAGGTGTTCGGATTAATTTTTGCACACCTCAACTAATTTTGCAAAAAAAAAATTGGCTGTTGATTTTGTTACTCCCTTTTTTGTTAACATCATTCCTTTACAAGTGTAAATATATTTGCAGGGAAGTAGCGTTAACAAAAAAAAGAGTGACAAAATCATTTCCCAAAAAATTCCACCGTCTAAAGAATTGATAGCAATAAAGTTTGAGCAAAGGCTCCTAAAAATTTAATAGCGCTTAAGAGGTTTCAAACTGTAGACCTTAATTAGAAGGAAAAAAAACCTGTATGCCTGGGGCACGTCAAGATTTGGTTGCTGGTGAATTTTTCTCCCATCTTGATATCTGATCTAGAGCAACATGCCCCATTTATTTGACTTCATGTTCGGAATTTTCTTTTTTTTTTTTGAACAGCGAAGAAATATTTATTAGCCACATTCAATTTTGGAGAAATGCATGTAAAGATCTGCAGAATTGATGTTAAATTGTAGAGACATGAAATCTCTCATAAATCCATCCACAATATTGATAGTTGTGGTCGCAGTTAGAAGCACTTCTAATCTGAAACTTCGGATGCTAACTTCGTACCCAACCAAATCAAATAAATCAAGCCTTAAGTCTCAATTAATTATGGTCGGTTAAATGAATCTGTTTTATCTAGTCTTAATCGGATTCCTGTGAGAGATAAGACTCGAACAGGATACAGACGGAGTTATTTAGTTTACTCAATCACGAGGGAACTTTGAATTGTTTATTTCTCATTTTTTCTGTTTAATATCCCTGCAAGAAAATTTTGCAAAATTTACATGTTTTTGCAAGCTGATCTGTGTCTGAACACAGCTTCAGAGTGGACAGAAACCTAAAGTTTCCACTGAATGGATCTAGGAGTTTGAACTGGTGACTATGACTTATTAGCAAGTGGAGCAAGAGGGGGTTGTCAATTTGAGCATCTCAAGTCTCAACCAACAACATTTGTGTGTGAATGTGAAGTTCTTTAATTCTGTATCTGGTTTTGGGATAAGTACTACTTGACATCCAACATTCTCAACTAATTGTTCTTTTCTCTGAATGAGAAGACAAATCACATGTACGAACTCCCAGCTAGTTAGAGAGGGCTGGGTGCATGCTTAGTCACGTAGTAATCTTTTAGTAGGACCCTCGCTTTGCACTCGTGCTTTCAATTTTTGTTTTCATGAATTTTAGTAGTTTGAGAAAATTTTTAAAGATGTTATCACACTCACGCTCGCTCTATCTCCTGCCCACGCACACACATTATGTGACTTAGGCTGGGCGTAAATGTCCTAATATCAATGTTTCTCTTAAATACCCGTTGTCTTGAGCTTAACTTAAATATGAGAGTTTTGTTTTTATTTGAATTTTTTTTTTTGTATTTGTTAGTTTTGCGCCAAATTTTTATGAGTTATTGATTCATCTCGACGAGAGAAATCGGAAAAGTAATTTTTTTTTACTTTTACCCAAGTATTTTTAGAAATAACCATTTTTAGCAAAAAAATGACACATTCACGTTAAAAAGTGATTATTTCTCAAAATACTTAGGTAAAAGTAAAAAAAATTTACTTTTCCGATTCCTCTCGTCGAGACGAATCAATAACCCTCAAAAGTTTGACGCAAAACTAAAAAATGCAAAATAAATTCAAATAATGACAAAATTTCCGGATATAAGTTAGCTTTAAGAGAATAGGGCTGATAACAACTCCATCAAACATCGCAATCATAGACCCCTGGACCGTGAATTCCGTGTATATGTATGTCTCACCCTATATGAGAGAACGTTACAAATAACCGTTAAATAAAAACCTTATGCAGATACATATATACAGGATCAGTGGATGTTAATTTGGATATTGCACAGGAGCTTCTCAAAGCAGTTGATCAATATCTGAAATAGGCTCGGAGTACTTATAAAAAATGTCAAATTTTTAACAAGGGCAGGGCTTATAGACGAGCAAGACTTTCGGCATGGAAATTTTTAGCAAGGTTTACTAACGGTTCTTCTAGAATATTCCAGAAGTCTTACTTCGTAGGTTGGCTATGCTACCCCAATGATAGGTGCAAACTGCAAAGGGGCCTACCCCAGAGAAAGAAACCAAACAAGCATTGGCACCCGGCCTTTAGACCAAACATGCATTGGCACCCGGCCTTTAGACCAAACAAAACCAGGAAAATGAAGCTAAGTCTCAATTTGAGAGAAGACCAAGGATGGAGTCAAGAAGGATATATTAGGGGCGGCCGTCACGGTAAAAATTTTAGAAAATGTAATTATTATATAAAAAAATTATAATTATTCCCAACTTATATGGATTCACCACGGCTAGATTTTTTTTCTCTTATGTTTTGCTATATCCTGGTCCTAAATCCTCAGTAATTTTTTTTTTCAAGAAAGGAGATTCAAAATAGTATTCCTAAACTATTTGAATATTCAATTCCATTGAAAAAAGGTTAGTTTTCTTGAATTTTTTAATATTTAATTCAAGTTAGAGAAATTATTTGAATATTTTGAATCCCTTATTGAGTTTGTATTGAGCAATACGTACTACATGAAAAAAATATAACAATTTATTGATCTGTATAAACTAATATGGTAGGTAATCATGATCAAGAAAACAATTGATTGTTCTTTAAGAAAAGAAGTGTTGAACAAAGTGTTGATCACATACATTGAGAAGGACATATCTAAAAGTTTTGACACCGATTATATCATCGATACTTTTATATGGCATGAAAGAGCATCGGACACAATTCAAGATACATTGCTTTAGTAGATATATTAAATTAAAGTTAGTTTTTTCGTACTCCATGAGAAAATGACAAATATCATATACTACTATAGTTTTTATTATGTTGTTTTAATTTTTCCTAGAGTCAATGACTTCATATTGCAATGCATATTTTTATTTTTGTAATATACATGCCGCCAATGCTAGAATAAAATTCTAGCTCCGTCTCTGAGAAGACCTACCCTGGGGGAGCTATGCCAATATGTGCAGACCATTTTAGGCTGAAATTATAAAAATCCTCCCATTTGTTTCACCGGGGAAATGGTATAGAAGTACAGAACAGCTGCTATGGAAAGTTTATAGACCAGACGCTATATATATCGGCACTTTTCTCCCCTGAGTCCTAGCCCAGTTAGTTTCTTGAGGACGAGATAAGCGAGGTCTCTGAATTTGTTTTCCCCGGAAGTGAAAATTAATAAACTGTGAAAGCGTGAGTGGTTTTTCTTCTTGTTGCGAGCATGCCAAGACTTGACTGCTGTCCGAATTCGTGTGAAGGCCTACGTGACTTAATCTGACTTCTACTAGAACGATTGTGTACGATCCAAGGGTAAGGCCATAAAATGGTTCGTGGTTTGCCTTATTAGTTTTATCTTGTCTCATTTTCTTTCCATTTTTCACAACGGTAAGAAAAAAATTTAAGTCCTTTCCATGCTGAGTACAAGGAACATCAGTACAAGGAATTGAAATGGAAATGGATTGAATGGTAATAAATTGACTACTCTGCTAGCAAGTAAAGATAATTGAATTGATTTGAATATGCGCAGGACTTGATTGGTGTTGAACTCTTTTCTAAGTCTTCACTTCTTGTATTTTTAGGCAGGAGCTCTAGACTTGAGTTGCTTCTACCCATGGCTGCCAAGTGTCTCATGTCTTGCTCCTCACTTAAGAATAACGGTTGCAGGGCTGAAGGCCTTCTTTTTTTGCACGGAAACTTGCCAAAAAATAAATCTTCTTTTTCCTTTTCTCCTCACGCACCCACCAAGGCTAATGGTTGAAATGTTTACCAGGACTAACAAACATATTTGTTGACTTGGAGTCCTCATTTGTGGGCCATTTAATAGCTTTAAGGAATTTTATGTGAAAAACGTATAAAGAAAGGACTTATGGGAGCTCACAAATCACTTTTCCTTCTTTCCACAGGCTTATCAAAAAGATGATAGGTCTTGAGTAAAAAACTTTTTGAAAATGGCCTAAATGCCCTTCCAAAGGAGCCAATCAACTTAAGGCCGTCTTTTTTGACCGTGCATCCCTAGGTGGTGGGCTCCTAGGCCTGGGGAATTTTATCCATTACTCTTTGTCTTACTGTATTTATTTGCACCTCTTCTTTTTGGGCCAAATAAATCTAAAGATGGGCCAGGACCTGAAAAACTAAGTTGGACTTTAATTAATTGGGTCATGTTCTGAATATTAATGCAGTTCATTAATTTCCAAAATTAATTCAGCCCTGCCCTTTCAAATTCAATTTGGCCCAATGTGATCCACTACAAGTTCAATCAAGGCCCAAAATAAAATTTTCAGCCATTAATTGATTAATAAATCCCTTTTTAAAATTTGGCCATATTTGGGTATATCCAGAATCGTATTCTTCCTTAGTAAGAGGATCATCCTGAATGATACATAGTCATCTAAGCGCGTAATGTCAAAACCAAACAATCTTGTAGTAGGTCACTTCGAGATCAAGAGTTCTTGCATTTAGGAGTTTGATCTGCCTGAGGTTCTTCTGTATGCGCGTAGGTCCTATCTATTGAGAGTATCCACGGAGTTCACAGTACATCACCTGCATATCCACTTTAAAACTAAGCCTTATAAGTGGTGAGTCATCTAATTGTATATTAAGATCCAACCCATTTTTATTTATCCGACATGGGACTTAATCCTTCACACATGTTCCCAACAATCTCCGATCCTCATGTGTAACCATGCATTGGGTCTATCTCCCCCTTGATTTGATCCATTTGACTCCCCCTTGATTCTTGATCTATTATCATTCTTCAATACTGTGTCCGAACCCGGATTTATTCACTGCACCCACTCCATCGAAAGCCACCATACTCTACGAGAGCCACCTTGCTACTGGCCACCTGCTGCACACAAAAGGAATTTCCTGCTCCATTGCGAGTTACAATGGATTTTTCCACTCCACCTAGAGTTTTCGTGCAAGCCCACGACCACAGATGCTTCCAGAAGAGTCTGTCCATAGATCGTCAGCCATTGGCCCTAATACCACTTTTTGCGAGTCTAATCAGCCTGTGATTCTCCTGCATGCGTGTAGGCCCAATCCATTGAAGAGTATCTAAGGTCCAACCCTTTTTTATTTATCCGATCAATGAATGACTCAAATCTGTCGCACAACACTTGCTGCATTCAACAATTGCAAAATTCACGTGTTCCCCAGACACGTACATTCCAATGCTGCACTCTGGCACCTAACCAACGTAGCTCCACATGGTGCTCCATCCATCCTCCCCCTCCATGGCCCAAATAACTCCACCTCAAGTTGCCACCGCAACAGCGTCACAGCTCACAACAATGCCCTTCTCTCATGGAACCCAAGTAGATCCACCATCACGCCGCCGACCCGATTCTGACCACCTCCACAAACACCTCACTACCAAGCCTAACACACAGGGATGGAGCTATGTTGAGGGCCCCGGCCCCCGTGTTAGTAATTTATTTTAATCAATGGGTATCTGTAATTTTAACGTGGGGAGATAAATAAGTATTTAATATCATAGAGCTCGTAATATAATTGAGATAAGAATAAGAGTGCAATTATAATTCTATTGTAACGACCAGGACCTCAAGCACCACGATATAAAAAAATCACAATCTGTCTTTTATTCCAAAAAAAAAAAACTTTACAATTTACAACTATTTCTAAAATAAATAAACAACACCCACTCTCGCAGCAACTCGGACGAGCCCGCACCTGGCCCGCTAACCAACCTGCAAGCTGGAGTCCACAGGACCCCAGGAGTGTGTGAGACATAATAACGTGTACAATATCAATATCAAATAAACTGCACATCGTCAATCACCACGTATAACCCCAACCATGAATATAACACGTTCCACATAAAAGGAACCACATATCCGGTCCTCCTCGGTATATGACGGGTGACGTACCACCTCACTAGCCTCACCATAGCCCATTGGCTAACATGTCTTTTAGAATAGCTTAGTAGCCTAGTCACCCCGCCACATACCAAACAGTTCCACGACATACAGTCACCGCACATAACACAACCAACAAGAACCCCAACATTAATATTGTACAAGAAACATGTATCTCACACTCACCCAGCTTAACCATATACTTAAATCTTGCCCCAAACGGATATCATTTCATCTTAGGATTTTCAACAAAGGCCATAGCCTTGAACTTGTTCTCTGAACTCACGTACTGCTTCCCTTATGTTTCCTTTCTCTAAAGCTGTCTACAGAATAGAAGTCTTGCTTGTTTATTTAAACCAAATCCAAGTGTACAAATCCTGACCTATTAAGTCCACGTGTACAAGCCATGAAATGACCAGATTTAAATCTTGTTATTAGCTCCATGTCCAGCATACACGTTGCTTCACACATGCACATATACTACTAGTTTTGGAATTTATCCTTATCTCAATAAAAAAATTCCGGTCCAAATAATTTGAATCCTCTAATATATATAATATTTTTTAAGGGTGTTACATCTATAGTGGGGTAAATTATAATTAGTGAAATAAAAAATAAAATCCTGGTGGGATTAGAATTTCTTATTTATGTTGGGAGCCCGAACTTATTACTCCTCAGGTCCCTATCGTATCCCTATATATACACGTTATGCTTTCTAGGTCAATTAGAGGTTTTCTATAATTCACGAAATAGAGACAGCCTTAGGGAGAGCAAACAGATCGCGAAAGAGTCCATACTCGGTTTGTGTTCTAGACATGCAAGGAATACGATAGAAGATTATAAAGTGCAGTCAAGCAGTATACGTGCCTTATAGCAAGACGTCTTATAACAAGTTCAACTAGTGTTCGTGTTGCAGGGAGTTGAGGTGAAACCCTAATTCTGCCTTGTAGGGTTTTGCGGATTTTTTTGTTGTCTAATCTGTACGCGTCATTATTGAGTTCTGGGAATCGTTTCCTAACACCTCGAGCTCTTGAGTTTTATTTTATTCTGTACATATCTGATTTTTAATATTACTACTCCTTCCGTCCCAAAATATTTGTCTGGTCCGCAAATTAGGGTCTTAAAAATAATATAATTTTTGTATGAAAAATTCAAAAGTTTTTCAACAAGTTACTAGATATCAATGAGTTCTTTTAATTTGTGAAAAAAGATTGAATTTTTTCTTACAAAAATGTATTATTTTTAGGTTATCGTTTTGCGGACCAAACAAACCATTTGGGACGGAGGGAGTAATATTTACTCGTGTATAGCTACTTATAATCTTTAATAATTTTAGTTTGATTGCATAAAAAATCGGTTATTTTATATTTTTCATTTCTCAATTTCTTTCATCATAAAAAATAAGCACGTAACAGTTGAAATAGCCTAAAGATAAATTAAAATAAAAGGTATACTTTAGCTGCATTAGGCTAGAATTATTTCATTATACAAATGTAATGTATTGAAAAACAAAAAATTTATGATATAATAGGTATACGTTACGATAAAATTTTATGTCTACTAAGCCGGTCCTCGGGATCAAAATCCTAACTTCTTCACTTCAAAATCCTAACTTCACCACCGCTAACACAACCACAGCCATAGAGAATCCCCTTAAATGCTAACCCCCACTCCTAGAGTTCGCCACCCATTCCCTCTAGTCTACTGTCTATTTGTAATTTTTTGGGCCCATTTCCGATCCACGTTGATAATTGGAACTGTTCATCATGTAGAACTCGTCGATACGAGCCACTCAACCAAAAATCAAGACCATCGGATTTGTATTGATACTTGTTTGAAACACATTTATTTGATAAAAATGGTGTTGGGCGGGTTCCTATCCAGTGTGCCCAACATCATTTTTATCAAATAAATGTGTTTCAAACAGGCATCAATACAAATCGGATAGACATAATTTTTGGTATGGTGGCTCGTCTCAATGAGATCTACATGATTAACAGTTTCAATTATTAACGTGGGTCCAAAATGGGCCCACAAAATACAAACTGGGCAGTAGACTAGAGGTAAGAAAACTGGAGGGGAGGCGACTCCCACTCCTAGCCCCAGTAATCAACCCCAATCGAACCCAAATAAAAAATACTCAAAATCTGAATCTAAAAAAAATTCCACAAAGTTCCTACAGTTGCCGCCCCTAATTCATTGTAATCCCGGCTGCTAGCACTCTGAAGATCAACCTCAAGTCAAACCTAAATCGGATATAGCCCCCAACATTGCTGAAAAATAAGTACTAAAAGCTGAAAAAATAAGTACCGAAAACTGAAGCTAAAGATTGAAAAATTAAGTACTAAAAATTGGATGTTAAATGTTTTAAGTTGAAAAGCTCTTTGATAAAAATATCAAAAATTGAATCAAAACGTAATGGTGATTGTGGTGGTTGTTGGTAGTGTGCGGAATGATAGTTGTAGCGGAGGTGGTGTGGTGAAAAGATGGTGGTGCATGGAGGGACATTGGTGGTAGATAACGGTACAAATGCTAATAGTAGTGAGAGATGGTGTAGTCGTTGTCATGAAGAAGAATTAAGGAATTTGAAGGTAGCGTAGAACATGATGGATAGATAGAGAGATAGTGGTAATTGGAGCGGGAGTGGTTTGAGTGGTGGTGGTAATTATAGTGCTGGAATGGTGGTGGCGGCGGTAGTAATTGTAGCAATCATGGAGTGGGGTGGGAGTAGCAGCTGCAATAGAGTGGTGGTTGTGGGGGCGGTAGTAAAAACTCCTAGCAACAATGGTGTTGCTGACAGTGGTAGCTATAGGGGTAGTGATGGTGTTATAAGGGTGATGGCACCGGAGTGATGGTGGGGTAGTAATTGTACCAACTACGGAGTGATGGTGTACTAATGGCGGGAGTGGAATCGAGGTGGTAATGGCAGCGATGGTAGAGCAATGGTGGTGATAGTGGCAATGGTAGTTGTGGTGGCGGCTGCAGTGATGAGCAATGATGGTAGTAGTAGTGATAACAGTGATGAAATGGTAGTAGTAATAACACTGATATATAAAAGATTGACAAATTTAGTCAAAATTAAAGAGGTATCAGGTTATTTACTTTTTGTACCTTTTTTGAGTTTACATTTTGAGATGCACTTAAAATATTAAGTATGAAAAAATATGGCTATCATACCTACTTAATTATTTACTCCTATTACTTAATACATTTAGTTTTAAGTGTTGAATTGAGTTATCAAACAATCTTTAAATTCAAGCTTATTCGAAAACATCATAAACAAAGGAGAAATGAGGGAGAAAGGGAAGGAGAAAACTCATTAATAGACAAAAACAAAAGAAATGAATAAGGGTGTTTTTTTGAATATATGCAAAAAAAAAAATAATAATAAGGGTCTTACACAAGCAAACACTACTCAGATACATAATTTTGTTTCTAGTATTGTGCGTAATTTAGAAACTCTGGAAAATTAACTTTTGATAATTCAAAGTTCATAACTATGTTTCAAAATCTATAATCTACCAAAACCCATTATAAATGTACAAAGGAAAAGGTAAAACAATCATTCTACAATGGGAAATTTTTAAAATAGCACATGATCTTTCGCACAAATTATGCATAGGCACCTGACCTTTTAATATTATTAAAAAAACACCTAACCTAGTTAAAAACCCATCAATTTTCCACCTACCGTTAACTTTCCCTCCAAAAACATACGGAAATGCTAAAATGGCCTACATCTGGCCATTTGGAGGGAAACCAATATACATTTTGGGAGAAAAACACATTACCCTACTGATTTCTCCCACCAAAACCCATGTGTGGGGCCATGGAGTTCCAATGGTTTGTTGTGGGACTGCTTAAAAGATTTCATCTTGGTTATTGTAACTGTTTATTTTTGTTGAACTGATTATTGCACATTTTGGGGATCAAATTTGTGTACCATTTTTTTCGGCAGAGCTTAAGATGGTGTGAGGCAAATGAAGGAGAAGGAGATGTTTGGGAATTTTGGGACATCCTCATTCCACTTAACTTTTTCTATAACTTTTAATTTTGTTCTTATTTAAATTTTTTCCGTGTTTCTTAGTTTTGCACCTCACTTTTTTTGTTAATAAAAAATATATATACTTTTTTGATTCGTCTTGTTGAGGCGAATCACTAAGTTACAAAAGGTTGGCGCAAAACTAACAAACGCGAAAAAAAAGAAAAGAAAAACTAAACTAAAAGTTATAGAAAAAGTAAAAATAGTTGTTATTGGAACTCCATGACCCCACAGGTGGGTTTTAGTGGGAGAAATCAGTAGAGTAATATTTTTTTCCCCCAAAATGTATATAAGTTTCCCTCCAAATGGTCAGGTGTAGGTCATTTCAGTATTTCCGCCTGTTTTTGGATGAAAAGTTAACGGCAAGTGAAAAATTGATGAGTTTTTAAATAGGTCAAGTGTTTTTTTGATAATATTAAAAAGTCAGGTGCTTATACGTGATTTGTGTGAAAGATCAGGTACTATTTTGAAATTTTCTCTTCTACAATTACAAATACTTATACAAATATTTACACAAACATACTCATACTCACATTGAGGCCCACACACACTACGCCTCAAGTGTACGAGCCTCACCAAAAAATGTGAATGAATGCCTAAAGTGTTTGTGTGAGTGTGTGTTGCTATATAATTATTGAAAGTAAAAATCTAGATTTTCTTCCATTTTAAGTATTCTACGCCTCGCGCCTAAAATGAGTTTGCCGTGCCAAAATCAGGGAAGCCCGCCAACGTTATTTTTACTCCCCCGTAGCCTTCCAAAATTTAAACTCTCCCTCTTCTCTCTCTCTCTCTCTCTCTCACTAAAAAGTTGGCCTTGTGAGAATCGAAAACAAATTTCAAACTAAAAATAACATGAGTTTGAATCCTCCCTCCCTGCCTCTGAAATCCAGATTTTGAACACCCTAAAACACCAAAAAGTTTGGGGGAGAGAGAGAGAAGCAAAATTAAATTTTGAATCATCCCTCCAAAATAAACCAACCCCCCCCCACCCACCCACCCACCCACCCACCCACATATAGCTCTCACTCACCCACCCACCCACATATAGCTCTCACTCCACAATCCTCACCCACATATAGCTCTCACTCCACAATCCTCATCTCACTAGCGAACTCCTCTCTCTCTCTCTCTCTCTCGTCAGAAATGGAGATTGCCTCTTCTTCTTGTCAACACAACGACAAAGAGAACATCCCACCGTTTGCTCAAAACCAGATCCATCTAGCTCCTCCAGTGGTTCAAACTTGTTCCGCAAAGAATGCCAAGAGAAGGTTGAGGAGGCCTCTAAGGGACATAACCCACCTTTTCAACTCCCAAATCCAATTAGATTCGGCTCGGGACACCGGTTTCCAGCTCTCTTCCCCTGTTCCAGCTCCTGCTTTGAATTTTCGAAAGCGAAAGGCGATTGATGACATTGATTCAATGCACCAAATCAATTCCAAGTCGTTAAGGATGAATTTCAGATAGCTCCAATTTATTTCTTTTTCTAAATTTTACAGCTATACTCAATCGTATAACGCTCAAGATTTGTTGAGAGCCTCTCTTTCCCCCTCCCCCCTGCCCCCCCTTTTTTTATATTGGACTTGAGAGAATCTTACCGTTGTTCAATATCTAGTTGTCGTTACATGCAGCTGAATTGTGTTTTCCTTTCCGAAATTTACTCAAACTGATCAGTTTGAGTGTACGATTTGAATTCATTTTCGTCGAGTTCATGCAATTAATGAGGAATCTGAAAACTTAAAACCTCGTTTAGTTAAGTGATAAGCCCACAATTGTGGTTATATTCGGGCTTATCTCGCTCATTTTTGACACGCGTGCGCGCATAACTCTATGTTTTTGAATGATATTGCGCGAAAGGTGCGTTTTTGGTGTTTACAGGTTCTTTTCGTTAATACGGCGGATTGTACGCCATGAACTTATCCCATCGTGAATCGGGGACCCGAGAGGTCTAAATGGAGCAATAGCGGAGTCCGGAGGAGCTGTGTCGAAGCCCCGGAGAGTTTGGAGAAGCCCAGAAGAAGCTGATAAAAACTCGCCAGAAAAGGAAGTTCTGCCGGTAGGGGATCAAAACACATTCCTACCGGTAGGAGGGCCTTCCCTACCGGTTCAACACCTGTCCAGAGAGTTCACAAATTTGCACCATCCAAGTTCTACCGGTAGGAGATCAATGCCTACCGTTAGGAAACCAGATTGTTCAGTATCTCCCTTTTGCTCGAAGCCGTTCTACCAGTAGGAGATCAATGCCTACCGGTAGGAGTCCCCAGTTTCTGCAGATTTTTATTTTTATTTTCTTTTTCTTTTGTAACTTTAAAGGGGTGCTATAAATACCCATTTGCACGTTTTTTGGGTTATGTTATGTCATTTGGGATCAGCTCTTTCTTTCTCTACCGCCTCTTCTCACCAACTCTTTTCTCTCTCATTAATTGAGCATTGATTGGGGGATTTGGAGGGTGATTGCTTTCATTAATGTTGTAAGTTCCTTCGGGATCCTTATTAATCTAGTTTTTATTTCTGTTTTCAGCATGATCTCGTGTTCTCTCATCCGAATCCTAATCCATTTCACTTCTCCTTTCATTATGTGTGAGTAGTGTAGCAAGGTTAGGTTATGGGATGATTAACATCCCATAACAAGGGAGCCACGGGTGTGGCTCGTTCTCCTCTCGAAAACCCCTATTTGCTAGCTTGAACATGGCTTAGGACCGATTTTATGTATCAAAACCTTGAGGTGTTACTCTCTTTGATCAAATGTAGGCAAGGGTTAAGCTACTTGCCACATTTGATACCTAGAGCTATGTCCCTCTTTGTGTTTGTCGAAATGAATTAAAAGAGCCCTAGCCATGTTTAACACCTTTGTTGAAAAGAGAAGAGTCGAGCTTGTCCTTGGGTTATGGGTGTTAATTATCCTTAACCCTAGCCTTTAGTTTAATCTCCAGTCAAAAAGTCATAGTTAGGTTAAGTAGCCAGTTAACTAAATCTTTCAAGTTGGCCGTCTAAACACCAAAGTTTGGTTGGCGGTCCTAACGCCAAAACTTTCTACAAGCTAATCTTTGAGACAAGTTATGGGTGTACTCCCTGTGGATTCGACCCCGGACTTCCGGGTATTATTATGCTTTCAACCGACCTAGCTCTACGCTTGGGGTATTCTTATTGCAACACACATTAAGGTCGCAAGCATTAAGATTCTGTACTTATTTTTTATTTTACGAGACATATTATTCTTTCACAATACATAACTTTTAATTCAAAAAATAAGTAATTTTCCTTGGCGAAACGAGGCCAATCTATACATTCTATGTGTTTACTTTTGTCCTTTGCGTTATTTATGATCACTTTTTGAGAAATTTAATAAAAATTTGCTTGGTTGAGGATTTGTTATACTTTTTTTTTTTCAGATTATTTTTGAAAAACAACTTAGCTTCATACTAGTAAATAGTAGTAGGGTGAGGCCGAACCGATCAATTCAAGGAGAATATGTAAAACCCTGACCAAGACAATGGGACGACCAAATTGGTTCGAGGTCGTTCGGTCCGTTCAGGGAGTTCAGATTTTTCAGTTGTTTTGGGTTGGGCTCAAAACACTTTGGCCCATATTTTTTAGACCAAATACAAAAACAAAAATAATGAACAAAAAATGGTACTATATACTATTTCTTAAAATAAATGGGCTGGAGGCCCAAAACTTGGCCAAGACAACCAAAAATACCATGTTGGGTCCAAACCGGGGTATATATGTTAGTACTATGTTTTTTGGGTCAGGTTCGGGTGAAATTTCAGGCAACAGGAATCGAACTAAAATTCAAAATTTTCTACCTCAAAAATCGATACCGACCAAATTCCGATAATTCCTATCGGTTTTTCTCGATCGTTTGGGGGTGGTCAATTAAATTTTCACCCCTAGGAAATAGTATCACAGCAAGGCCGGCTCTAACTTATTAGGGCCCTGCTTGTATGAAGGGAAAAGAGGAGGGGGAAAATTAGAAGGGGTATATGGGGAGGGGCCCACCTGTTTTTCTCCGTTTGGCAACCCAATTTGTTCCCCTATTATTTTTCACCCCTTTTTCGTTTTCCCCAGTTGTAGGGACTGTATAAGGATTGTAGGGTCTTAGTTTTGGGCTCCTCTTGAGGTCTCCAAAAATAATCTCCTTGTGGAGGGGTGTTTTGTGGACGAAGATACCCTTCGTTATCCCCTTTTTTCATCCACCATTTAATCAACTTCTACTCACCATTCTACTCAAAATCGTACTTTCCATTCAAACCTATCCTAAGACTCCTTATTTAGTTTTATGGCTCTCTTAGAGTACTCATTGAAAGGCTTTAGAGCGAAAAATTCATTATGACCATTTAAGATAAAATGATCAGAAAAATAAGATTTTTGCACTGGTTCAAACGGATTGAAAATTGGAACACTTAATTTTTTAACTATATTTTTTAATATATAAATGGTGTAAAAAAATAAGTGTTCCAATTTTCAATCCGTTTTAAACCGGTGGAAAGATTTTAATTTTTCGATCATTTTATCTTAAATAGTCATAATTAAATTTGACTCTAGGGCTCTCATTGATTAGCCGTAAGAAAGTCTAGAATCAAATATCTCTTAGGGCTAATCAACGAGAGCCATAGAATCAAAATTTAATTATGACCATTTAGTATAAAATAATCAGAAAACTAAAATCTTTCCACCGGTTAAAACGGATTGAAATTTGAAACACTTAATTTTTCAACCTTTTTAGACAGTTTATATATTTAAAATATGGTTAAAAAAATAAGTACTCTAATTTTCAATCAGTTCGAACCGGTATGAAGATCCTATTTCTCTAATCATTTTATCATAAAGGGTCATAATTAATTTTTGGCTCCAGAGCTCTCGTTAGTTAGCCCTAAGAAATATTTGGTTTTGTGATTTTCTTAAGGCTAATCAACGAGAGCCCTAGAGTCAAAATTTAATGATGACCATTCAGGTTAAATGATCAAAAAACTAAAATCTTTCCACTGGTTGAAACGGATTAAAATTTGGAATACTTAATTTTTTAATAATATTTTTTACTAATATATAAACTGTTTAAAGAGGTTGAAACTAACATTTTATCTCCAAAAGCTAATTAGATTAACATTAGCATCTTTAACAACATAATGAAAATTCATTCTAACACAATCGTCAAAATCAAATTCCTTAAAAAATCACTTTCCAAAAAAATGTTTTCATTTTTCTGAACAATTAAAATTGCACCTCCCTCAATGAACATTTTCTAGATTAAATGAATTTATAAGGCTTAAACATTTTATAGATTATATGAATTGATTTTATCAAAAAAAATGATAAATACGAACCATTAATTAAAAAAACGTTTTTTAATATAAATTTTTTAGAATAGACATTTCTTAATTAATTAATTTTTTTATACTTCTAATCGTCCAAAATTGATTAAATATATTGATTTTTGAATTTATATACTTATTTTAATACATAATCAAATTTAACACCGTTAGGGATGGCATTCGGGGCAAACGGGGCGGATATTGGGTATTCCGTACCCGAAACCCGAAACCGAAGTACCACCCATATCCGCCCCGATAACCGAACGGGGAGGGAACTGGGTAACCATAACCGAACCGAACGGATATCGGATAATAACCGAACCGAACGGATAACCAAAATCAAGCAAAAATACTAATCATTTTAATGAAGAAAAAAAACTAATCCTACCAAGTTTATAGTGAATAACGCCTTTAAATCAAACAAAAATAACCTTGTAAACAAATAAATGACATTTTCTTGACAAAATACAAAAGACTAAAACACCATTGATAGCCACCAGTGAACCATTTTATATCCCAACATTCTCAATAGATAATAGCTACCAACATTCACAATAAAACACCCACCACATACTGCCAATCAGTCCACAAAACAACTATAAAGCAAAGTAAAACTAATACAAACTTTAGTCAGTCCAGTGATTCCAGTCACCACACGCACACCAATTAGTCCAGCCAAAGATGAAATAATACAAAGTTCAGTCACCACATCGCACCACATCACAAATCTTGAAATAATACAAAGTTTCATTTGCAGAATTAAGAGATGGAAAAATAGAATCAATTTTGATTTCCATCTTGAAATGCCAACTTCCATTTGCTGAGTTCATATCTGTTAAATTGAAAGGCAAAAAAAGTGAATTAATATCTACAAAAAAAGTTCAATTAATATGAGCAATATGTAATGTTAAAACCACGAGAGACGTAAGAGAAATGCCAATTACCTCACGAGTCACGCACGAATCCCCCGTATCCGCATCATCTAATATAGTGACGTACCCTGATGTTGATTCACCTAACAATTATAAAGTAAAAAATTCATAAGTACTAGTTTTAGTTTACTAAAGTAGAAAATTGCAAGATACTAAATTCATTACCTTTCATTTCAGCAGCCCACAACCAACTTTGAGCACACATCAAGGCTTCCATCGTATCGGGATGAAGTCTACTACGATGTGGACTCACCAACCTACCACTCGTGCTAAATGCGGACTCAGAAGCAACCGTCGAAACCGGAATAGCTAACAGATCCCTAGCCATGGCTTGCAAAATTGGATACTTGGGTTGATGTGATTTCCACCAATTCAAGACATCAAATCCCACGGATTTTGGCAAGACATCTTCCGACAAATAATGATCCAACTCCAATTTTGCAGTATCAATTGTCCTACTTCTCTTCGACTCCCTAAGCATGTAGAAATCATACTTTGATAGTGACTCTTCATCAATGGAACTTGATTGGGAAGAAGAGTCACCAATACCCTCCATCATTGAACTAGGACATTGATACTCCTTAAGCAATTTATAACAAAGTGCACGAACGTTTTCAACTTCTTCCTTATAACTTGTTGGAAACAATAATTTAAAGTAGAATTCCAACACGTTGATCTTATACCTAGGATCCAACACAGCAGAAACCCCACAACAACATTTACCACAGACCAATACTTGTCAAATTTTTCCACCATTCTTTTGGCCATTTCCCTAATCACTTGATTCTCAGAACGGATCCAATCTCTTAATTCAAGTCTAATCTCACATATATTTGGAAAGCATTGATTAGTAGTGGGGTATTTAGTTCCAGAAAACAACTCTGTCACCTTAAAAAAAAATTTGAGCTTCTGACAAACATCTTTAGCAAACCCCCACTCACGTTCACTCGGTAAGGAATTATATTGAGTATCCTGTGTGCTTAAGCGAATGAACACATCCTTATAAAGTAGGGCTGTTTGAAGCATCAAGAAAGTTGAATTCCACCTAGTCGCACAGTCAAGTCCTAATTTCTTAGTACTAGTCACATTCAATTGGCGGACTGTTTCTTCAAATTTTTCGTCTCTTTTTTGTGATGCTGTCCAATAAGCTACGCTGTCCCGAATTTTCTCAATACCCACCTTGATAACATCCAACCTTTCTTTAACAATAAGATTAAGAATGTGCGCACAACAACGCATATGAAATAAATCCCCACCCAACATGAGCGACGCATTATCAAGTTTGTCCCACAAAAGATCAATCATGGCATCATTGGTAGAGCAATTATCAACCGTTATACTTGAAATCTTCCTATCAATGTTCCAATCCATCAAACAATTCAACAATTGGTCACATAAAACTTCTTTTGTATGTGGACATGGCACATATATGAACCTAACATGCAACATTGATATTTAGTTAAAAATAGAAAAATGAAGATTTACATTGCATAAAGGAATTAATATAGCGATATAAGTTAGAAATACCTCAAAATGCGACTTTGCAAAGTCCAAGAATCATCAATAAAGTGCGCTGTGACAGCCATGAAGCCTTTCTTTTGATTACTTGAAGTCCACATGTCCGTTGTGATAGCTAATCTACTTGCATTACTCACCACCAAACTCATTGTCTTCCCCCTCTGGTACTCATAAATCTTAAATATTTCAGCTTTCATTGTGTTCCTACATGGCACCTTAAATAAAGGTTGAAGAGCATTTGAATACCTCTTAAATCCAACATGGTCCACAATTGAAAGGGGATACTCATGCATGATTATGGCACTTGCAAGTTCTTTCCGTGCTGTCTCATGATCAAAACTATATGAAGTTAGTAGTGGAGGACGGTCTTTGTTCATGAAATTGTTTGTTAGAACTTGTTGCCTCATGTTATCCTTCTTTTGGTGTTTCTTTAAATAGTGTTCTTTCAAATGCGAAGTTTCATTCCTTGTTTCTCCAGAAATTTGTGTTCCACAATACTTGCAAATGGCCTTGAAAATCCCGTTAATTTTCACCCTATTATAGTGAGCCCAATAAGGACTCCTTAACCTTTTTCCACCATCATCATCATCATCGGATTTTCCTGATACAACTTCAACTTCATCAGTAGGATTGTCACTTGGATGAGTAGGATTGTCACTTGCATGGTTATCAAGAGGGGATGATGATGGTACGGGGCTACCACTTGGTTGTGATGGTCCAAACCATCAACCGGATTTGTTGACTGAGCACTCGCACCGATAGGTGATTCAGACATAATTAATCTAATCCTAAGAAAACACCAGCAGATTTAGACATGATTCAAGCTACAATTACAGATTTAAGCTACAATTATAATTCAAACTACAATCAAATCACAAACTAGTTAAGCAGACTAGAGGGGCTATGCCGCCGCCTCGTTCTCAACACAATTCTATGGGGTTATGCCACCGCCACGTTATATAACTAAAAGCAATAAACGGCAATTGATGCTCAATTTAGCTTCGTTACACCTCAAGTCGAATTGGTGGCTCAGTTAGAGATATCCGCTAAATTGAGCTCAATGTACGCAAAGGGAGCCATAATCAAACAAAGGGAGCACAAACAATGACTAATCAAACAAAGGGAGCCATAATCAAGAAAAAGGACTGATATATAACAATTGACCCACATGCAGCAAATTTTAGTCCAATCAACTAATCCACTGGTACACTAGTCTATGAACAAAATCAAACACATATGTGCTAAGTCTTCTGACTTGTTCAGACTATGTAATCTAATTGTTTGTGGGAATTTAGGAAAGTGGCAAAAATTAATGTACTTGGAAAGACCTTCATCCCAAACTTTAGGCATCCCTGTCTTACCTTTTACATCCAAATACATTTTTTTTACAGCTTTTTATGTTTTAGATAGAAAAAAATTCGTTGAACTCACCAAACCAAGTCGATATTTTAGACGTTTCCTCTGTAGCGATTTCATATTGTACCAGGCTTTAATATGTGAGCAGTTTTTGTGTTGTAGGCATAGTCGTTCATGCTTGCACTAACCAAAATTCTTTCTTTAGCCAGCTTGTGTCGTGTCTACGTAGTAATGATTTATGTTTAGAATGTTGTGTTCAGTGATCCATTGACAGGAAAAATGCACCCTTTCCAGGTGTAGTAGCTCTAAATTTGTTCACATGTTTTGTCGTATAATGCTTCTAATTTTTGTTTACTTGTGTATTCAACTGAATTCCTGAGTTGCTTACAATCAGCAAAGCTGTAGTTGGTTTCTTTGGCTTTTCAATTTTAATTCCAGAACCCATAATCATCAACATGCCTTTTGGGTACACAAACTCAACTAACTGAATGAGGATTTTATATCATCAATGATTTTATATCTCTACCTATCTAAACTCGACATTTAGGCTTTTAGCATTCTATATATTTCCTATTTTTATACAAACTTGCGGAAAGCTTAGCCAAATCAGCTTTTGTACCTGGTTCGACTGTTCGAGACTTTCAGGATGTCAAGTTTAGTCGAAAATTAATGCCCACATGCAGCAAATTCAAGCACACAGATCTGAAGCAGATTATATTTTCGAGCACAAAAGAGAGAGAGAGAGAGAGAGAGAGAGAGAGAGAGAGAGAGATAAACCAATGATAACAGTCAACTGAGTCAACTGGGCTCCGAAGAGTGGCGACTGCAGAGTGCGGACTACCAGACTGCTGCAATTGATTTCCTGAAAAAACCGAGAGATGAGAGACAAGATCGAAAGAGAGAGAGAGATAGACAGAGCGAGAGAGAGAGAGAGAGAGAGAGATCTCACGATCGAGTTACAGTCGACTGAGTCAATTGATCGTCGTAGCCTGCAAAAAAAGAGTTACAGAGACATGAGAGTGTGCAATATAGATTAGAGAGTCCAGATTAAGAAAGAGACTAAGAGAGATCGAGCGAGAGAGAGAGATCTCACCGAGTAGTCGCTGCTCTGGAGCTGTGGAGTGGAGTCTGGTCTGGAAAGGTTCGAGAGGAATCAGGAGTGGCCGAGTGAATAGAGATTAGAGAGAGAGAGAGTCCAGATTGAGGGAGAGACTAAGAGAGATCGAGATTCGATCGCGAGAGAAAGATCGAACGGAGCAGTCGCTGCTCTGGAGCTCCGGAGGTGGAGGCGAGTCTGGACTCTGGTCCTCTGGAGTGGCCACTGGCCGAGTGAAATGAAAACCCTAAGTGGGTGTGGGAAGTGTGTATATATATATACAAGGGTATTTTTGTAAATACCCAGTTTCGGTTCGGTTCGGGGAACAGTTCGGTTATTAACTCCACCGTAACCGAACCGAACCTGTTCGGTTATCTTCCAACCTCCACCATATCCACACCAACAGGGAATTTTTTGGTTATGGTTCGGGGAAAAAAAGCGGTTTCGGTTCGGGTACCCATCGGTTCAGCCGAGATTGCCATCCCTAAACACTGTACATGGGCAAAATAGTCATTTGACAGTTTTTCCCATCATTCACCCCTTCTTATCCCCCATTTTATAAACCATCCAAACAAAGTCAAATTTTATCTCCCTATTTAATACCTCATCCAAACCACATACTATTTTATCTCCCCTCCATAAACATTAAATCGATATGGGCCAACCCATCAAAATTAATACCCCTTATTATCTTATCTCCCCTTCATATTTTTTACCCCCTATTTTTTACCTGCATCCAAGCAGGCCCTAGGGGTTGGAAGCAAAACGCAAAACAAAAACAAAACAGAACAAAATACTTCACAAGACTATGCTGTCACTATCTCCAATGCGGATCCAAACTGCACAAGATGACTTGTGAAATAGTCTTTGAGCTGATACCAAGGGAAAACATTGACTATTTCATCCTTCATAATTTCATACCTTGTTCAGGAGCAAATACTATTTTGTGATTCATATCTCGTTCAGTTTTTAGAAAAAAAATAAAAATAAAAATATATATTTTGTTCTCATCAACAATTTGCAATTTCCTTTCAAATGGGGACCATAAGAACAGCTAACATGAGCGCAACGAGTTCATACCACAATAAAGACAACAGAAAAAGGAGGCAGAAAATTCTATCTCATCTACCAAATTCATAATACAAAATCAGAATCAGCTGTGGAGCTTTATTTATGCAGTCTCTTGCTTTAGACACAATATTGTTTGATGAAACGTATAATCCCCCAATTACGCCCGTTAAACCAAAGTCTTGGTTACTAATCGTGGATTCAGACAATCATGGTGCTCACTGCTTGGGATTTGGTTCCGAAGGAGTCGTGCTGTCTTGAAATACCTTTCCATGCGATACAGACTTCGTCTCCACTGTTGGGAGATATGAACCGTAATATTTTGAAGAATGAAGACTTTCGACCATGTTATGCTTGAGAAGACGTGCTTGCTAACTGACGGAAAGTGTCCAGAGCACGACTAGTGTCTTTGCTGCAGTAGGGTAACCCATTCTCGGTAGAAAGAAATGAGAATGAAGTAGAGTGTCTTGTGTTACTCGAGTAACAAAGTTGAACCAAATGACTACCCATACAGGGCTAAGAGATGGTGGTGCTAGTGGAGATTTCATGAATCCGTGAACAATTAAGGGAAAATGATTGATTTCTGTGCAGGCGGAGATTATATTAACTATCTGAGCAAGTCAGCAAATTAGCATATCTGGTAATTGGTACATACAGGTGTGCCTGTGATCGAGTTATTAGCAAAGAAGAGCGGTCCCTACTATTGAAGTTACATGAATCCTTATTAATTACTACATTTCACCTAAGGCTTTGGTTGATTATCCACAACATTGCGTAGGACAATGATTCTCGAGAAATATGAGCCAGAGGAAAAAACGAACGAAAAAGAAATTAGCAATATTTAATTTTCCACCATCTATTCAGTTTAAAGGAAGTTGCAAAAAAAAAAAGAAGAAGAAGAAGAGAAAACATCATCTTTCAAGATACATAAATCCTTAAAGGAAACAATTATGATAGCACCCTCCATTTCCTGTAATTATTCAGTATGTATAAACGGGAAACACATATCGTTTTTTTTTTTTTTTTCATTTCTCTTCCCTTTCCCGTCCCAAGTTTATCTGTTTCTCAAACTTGGGCAAACATCACTCAACAGTTCAAATGACGGGTAATTGAAAGCAACAGGTTGGAACAAGTTGGAGATTATATTAATCCACAATAGATTGCACGTAGTAGCTCATCAGCTTGTGCTCCAAAAATAGAATGAATAAGTGACAGTGTCAGACATTGGCGCAAGTGGACATCATGAAAAGACATCCCGTCCCAAGTTTATCTGTATTCATTGCTTTCCAGCTTTGGTTCAAAATGGGAAAGTTTAAACAATTCTCCTGCACACTTAATTTTGTATGGATAAATTCACTTACTTGGAGATGCCAGACTAGCACACCATGAAGGCAGCTGACTACTGCACAGCCGACTGAGAGGTTGATTCAGCTCAAAGAAAAGACATTCCGGAGATGTCATGTCTTAATTGAAAGTAATTCTCTGCAAGTCATAGATTTTGAACAAGGTAAGGAACCTTTAATTCCAAGGTACAAGTAGTACAAAAAAGCATACTCACTCTATCTCACATACTTTGGTAAGAAGCTTTGAGACTATGTTTTCCATATCTGATTCCGGATAATTAGAGCATCTCCAACCCATGGTTCAAATCCTATGTGGAGTAGAAACGGCAACTTTTGGCATCCTCATTTGATCCCACCCTGATGCCAAATAGAGTGTCAAATTCAACGTTGATTTGGCTATACACCATTTGCTTCAAATTTGACTCCTCACACCAAATCTACTTTTGGCTTTTTGGAATTCAAAAAGTAGGTGTTTTGTACTTTAGTACTTTGAATTTGACATCAAGGTTGGAGATGGAGGTTTGTTGGTGTCAAATTTGAAGATGTCAGATTACCCATAAACCTTCAAATATATTTTGTATCTTCAAATTTGACATAATGGCTGGAGATATACAAATGACGACCATAAATGTTGCTAGAACGACAAGAAGCATTATTGCTCAATTGGCCAAATAATGAAGATTATGCACAGTGCATGGTTTATACGCTATAAGTATCTGTAACCGATGTCATGGGTCATTAATTTTCATGGTGGTTTATTTTTAGAAGTTCAATAAATCAATTCCTGGCTCAAAAATTAACAGAAGACCAAAGAATGCACGAAAGAACACTATCCGCTTGCGTAAAGAGAAGTGTCAATATCTTGACACAATGGTATACAAGCTCACCCGATCGATTCCAAGTTTACATTATCCACTTCTAGATTCTCTGCATCACGCTGTCTGTTACAGACTTCAAGAAATCTACGCCACATCAAGGCATTTGGAGGGAAAGGCATGCCAAGAATTAATCGTTTTGCTTCCTTCAGATCTCCATATCTAGTCAATAAGTCCACCAAAAGTTGATAGTGATTGAAGTCTGGTTCAATCCTGTAAGTCATATTCATTTCCCCAAAAAGTTGCTTTCCTTCTTTTACCAACCCACCATGTCTGCATGCTGAAAGCACAGCAAGAAAAGCAACTCTATCTGGCATAAAACCAACTGCTTCCATTTCTCTGAGCATTTGTAATGCCTTGTATGATTGACCATGAAGCCCTAGTGTTGAAATTACAACAGTCCATGAGATAAGATTTCTATCTGCCATTTCGTCGAATATTTTCAGACAACTCTCGAGGCTCCCACATTTTCCATACATGTCTATAATTATGTTGGAAACAAATGTGTCGCAACGTTTGGAATCTGTTTTTATGATGCGACCATGGAGCAAACTACCCAAAGCTAGATTGCAAAGGCTAGTGCAAACACTTAAGAGGCTAACATAAGTATACTTGTCAGGATGAATCTGAGCCACCCGCATGTGTCCAAGAAGTTCAAAAGCATCCTTGTAATCCCCATTGCGGGAGCAAGCTGCAATCAAGATGTTCCAAGATACAATGTCCGGTTCCTCAAGTAGAGAATACAATTCTTGTGTCTTATGATATTGGCATGTCCTATTGTAAATTCCAGCAATCACATTAGATGGGACAACAGGAAGTTGTGTGTCATTAGCAGGAACTAAAATCAAGGCATCGGATATCAGACCACTTTTGGCATATGAGGAAATGAGAGAGCATGATACATACTCATTCCTGTGGTAACCCATTTTTATTATCAAAGAATGAAGCTGCTGCAACTCTACAATGTCGGATGACTTGAGTAGAGTAGAAAATGATAACTCATTTGGCTGACAACTGAATTGAATCATTTCACACAGCAGCTGAATAGGGGAGAAACAGCATTTCTGCGAGTACCCCCAAATCAAAGCGTTCCAAGAAACCACATTCTTCTCATCTATATCATCGAAACAACGCTGTGCATCCCCCAACCAATCAGTTTTAGCATATAAATCAACCAATGCACTACCTACAAATATATCACGATCTAACATGTGTTTAATTGCCATACCATGGATCAGTTTTCCATACATCAGATTCTCTGATCTGCTACAGGAGTTAATAACACTAACAAATGTCGTCCCGTTAGGCCAGACTCCATCAATACACATTTTCAAGTAGAGCTCTAGCGCTTTACCTGGACTCTCACTTTTTGTCAGTGCACCAATTATTGTATTCCAAGACACAACATCCCGGATAGAAGCCTCCCCAAATACTTTCTTAGCTATGCATGGCCCAGAGCACTTTACATACATATTGAGCAGAGAATTTAGAACCAAAACATTGCAAACCAACCCATTTTTCACCAATAAACCATGTATTTGCTCTCCTAATTCTAGGTCCCGCTCCCACAAAAATCCTGATAACACACCAACATAAAAATATTCTGTCAACGCCCATTCCATCTTCATGATCTCGCAGAACATAACTATTGACTCTTCAGCAAACCCATGATGGCCAAACAAAGATATCATTGTGTTCCACGTAACCAAATTCTTCCGAGGCATGTCTTCAAAAGCTTTAAGACATTCGTCTAAGCACCCATGCTTCCCGAACAGACCCAACAATGCAGTCCCTGCAAAAGCATCAGGGTAAAGCAACCCACTCTTCAGTACCAATGCCTGCAAGTAAAACCCTCTATAGAGATCCAAAGACTGGCACAACAAAAGACCCCTGAACGTGAATTGGGTGGGCTCATACCCACACAACCTCATCTCAGAAAACAATTTCCAAGCTTCCTCTACATCCCCACAACGGCTATAACAACCAATCATGGTATTGTATGAGACAGTGTTTCGTCGAGGCATTTCATCAAACACCTTGGGAGCAAGAAATAGCACACCAAACGACACGTAGGCCGAGATGATATTGTTGTTAAGGAAGATGGGTTGTGGGCAATTCTAGCCTGTCGTAATGGCGAGTGCGTGGAAAGACTTGGTGGCGTCGAGCGACCTGATTCTTGGGAATTCTTTGAGTAGGTGAAGAAGAATACGTTGGTGATGGAATTCTCCATGGAAGAGCAGAGGAGTACTGATTGTATGTTGAGAATGACAATGTTGAAGGGGGAATGTGAGGAGATTTGGTGGAGATATGGAAAGGGTTTTGGTTAAGTTGAAGAGCAGATGTACAAACCTTGATGAAGCTGCCTTTCTCATGCAGACTAGGCGGCCAACAATGGACTGTGTTTACGTATACGTATTGTTTAAAGTCACACTAATACTTTCATTACTTTGGTGACAACAATTGGCTATGTAAACTTTCAGCTTCGATAAAAGGTAAGAGAATATGGGATCTTATTTAACCAAAAAATAATATAGGATCTTAATTATACCCAAAGAAAAATTAAATATTGGATCAATTACTTATATTAATCGGATTAATATGAAATTTTATAAGTAAACTCATAAAATTATTTAATAAATAATGAACCATTTGAATTGTTTGTGCGAAACTCTAAAATAGAACCCACATATGATCCCATCGGTACTGTTTTGGTTTCGGATTTGATAACTTTGAATGTTGAAAAAATGTAGGAATGAAATTATGAAAATAAACAGGTTATACATGGAAATAGGTGAAAGGGTATAGTTGTCTCAATAGATTCGATTGACCTGACCTAGATAAGAGTGGTACTTATTTAGTTGGTCTTAAATTGAAGGCTTGCCGTGAGAGCATCCACACTATTTACAACACTGCTACACACATAGACTTTTGCATACAAATCGTGCATAGATCACGGTGTGGGGCCCACTATAGGTCTCACACAAAAAAGATTCGAGCTATTCATTAAATGTAAAGCATTTTTTCAAGGGCCCCTGCAAAAAATCAGTTTAATCTGATACCTATAGATACTCGATCCAATCATCTAACTTTTCATTAAGATTCTCGGAGAATGAAACATTAGATGATTAGATTGATCTCTTATAGGTATTGGATTGAGCTGATTTTTTGCAAAGATTACTTGGAAAAATGTTTTGTATTTAATGAACGGCTTGGATTATTTATGTGAAACCCGTAATGGACCCCACATCATGACCTATGCAAAATTTGTGTGCAAATAATCTGTGTGTACACTTACTGCACTATTTGATAGGTAAAAATGCTAATCAATAATACACTTTTTACATTTTAGTTACACATATTTCTTTTAACACTACAATAATACTCTCATTTTATCTATCATTTATTAAAATACTATTTCTTTTTCTTTTTCCTTTCTCTTTTTCTTTTTCTTTTTCTTTTTCTTTTCTTCTTCTTCAAGAAAAGGACCGAGGAAAGAGGGGCAAGCTGGGAGATAATAGTATTATAAATCGTTTTGAGAATAAATTCTCTCCGCCAGAGGAGGAAAAATGGGCTTTTCCTCCAAACGAATACCCTTCTGCCACATCAGCCAATAGTACAAAACCAAAGCGTACAGTACAAAACCAAGGGGAAAATCACGTGCTGCGCTGTGCTGTGCTTGGACTCTGTTAAAATTATACCAACTCCTCCTTCACGTCATAAAACAGTACAACTGTACAAAATCCTTTTTTTCTAGGGAATGCTACGTACAAAGAAAACTTATCCCGAAAGTATCCCGAAAACAATAATTAATGGTTGAGAATCACTTTGATGATTGGGTCACACATATCAAAGTGAATCTCAACCATTGATTGCTATTTTCGGAGTACTTTCGGTATAAATTTTCTTTGTCCCTAGCATTTCTGTTTTTTTTTTACGAATGGTGCTACAAATCTGTACCAGTATGTACAAATCCCATTTTGTCCCGTTTTGGATCTCAAAAGAATGATAAAAAAGTATCAAATTGAGTCAAAAAAATTGGACGTTTTGGGTCAAAAAAATAATCGGAGTCGTTCATTTTATTTGAAATACTTTGCTTATGGTCTTTGTAAAAAATAAGCTCAACCCGGTATCGTTAAGAGCATTTATGAAACATTCACTTTGCTCTAGAATTCATGCTTGAATTTTGGAACAAAGTTGGACGTTTTGTAGGTGTCTTAACCGATATCGAATTGAGTTTATTTTTCGCAAGAGCCGTAAATAAAGTATTTTAAACATAATGAGCGTTTTTATCATTTTTTTGAGATCCAAAACGGGACAAAATGGGATTTGTACACACTGGTACATATTAAATCTGTACCAGTAGCACCATTCGTAAAAAAAAAACAGAAATGCTAGGGACAAAGAAAATTTACCCCGAAAACAGCAATCAATGGTTGAGATTCACTTTGATATGTGTGACCCAATCATCAAAGTGATTCTCAACCATTAATTATTATTTTCGGGGTACTTTCAGGGTAAGTTTTCTTTGTACGTAGCATTCCAAAAAAAAAAGGATTTTGTACAGTTGTACTGTTTTATGACGTGAAGGAGGAGTTGGTATAATTTTAACATAGTCCAAGCATAGCACAGCGCAGCACGTGACTTTCCCCTTGGTTTTGTACTGTATGCTTTGGTTTTGTACTATTGGCTGATGTGGCGGAAGGATATTGGTTTGGAGGAAAAGTCCATTTTTCCTCCTCTGGCGGAGAGAATTTATTCTCAATGGTTTTTTCCCCTTTTAAAATATGCAAGACAAAAACCAATAAAACTATGCGTACATCATTTAGTGTACATTAAATGTACATTGCTTTCTACAAGACCCATTAAGGGATTTCATACAAATAATCTGAGCAACTCAACCTTTTCAAAATATTTTTTTAAGTATCCATGTAAAAGATCAGCTCCGTTGAATATTGATAAATGCTTGATTGATTCTACATCCAATTTGATGACAGAAGATTGGGCATAGAATCAATCAAGCCTTTACCCATAACCCACGGATCTGATTTTTAATAATAATGATTAAAAAAATATTTTTTAAAAATTGGGCGGAGCCGATCATTTGTGTGGGACTCCTAAGTGGGTTCCGTAGAAGGCAGTGTACACCAAATGGTATACCCATAGCAGGGCTCGACAAAAACCCAGTTGGGTAATGTTCTTAGCATTAATAAATTTTCTTAGCTTGTCCTTGGCGGGTATTAATTATCAAAACATGTCATGGGCCGTCATTTTCCCTTCCTCTTTGGCAAAATGACGGCTCGGGACGTATTTTGATAATTAATACCCGCTAAATACATTTTCAGCATTAATAAATGTTTTTAGCTTATCCTTAGCGGGTATTAATTATCAAAACACGTCATGGGCCGTCATTTTTCTTTTTTCTTTGTTTTCAGTTTGATTGAGGCCCATTCCACTGAGTTTTTATTTTTTAAGTATTTATTTTCTGGTTTATAAAATATGTTATTCTCTTATAATACATTGCATTTCATTAAAATAAATAAGGAGGTGCGTTCAGGGTGTGTGTTGTGCAGCTTCGTGCTGCACAGCGTGTTGCACGGCCTTAGGTGAGGCTTTTCCGGCATCGGTTCGACGATCGGAGACGTTCACCGCGTAGAGCTCGTTGAGTTCTACATGTCCACCCAAAATCAGCTCGATCAAATATCGTTAAGGGCCTCATTTGAACATATATAACTTGAAAAAAAATGAATCCTAATGGATACGAAACACTGGATCAAAACCATTAAGTCCATTTTTTTCAAGTTATATATGTTTGGATGAGGACCTTAACGATATTTAATAGAGCTGATTTTTGGTGCACATATAGAACTCGACGAGCTCTACGCGGTGAACGTCTCCGATCGTCGGACCGATGCCGGAAAAGCTTCGCCGGAGGCCGTGCAGCACGCTGTGCAGCACGAAGCTGCACAGCACACACCCCCTGTCCCAAATTTTATTCCCCGAGGCCTGAGTAGCAAAAAGTAAAAAAAAAAAATCGGATATAACCGCACCCAGATTTCTATATCGGAAATCCTGGCAAAAGTCACGCGGAGTATCCGACTTCCATATCCCTTTAACAAACTTGTTAACAAAAAGCCTTCATCAATCCTATTTCAAGCTGTCAGATCTTGATCTAATGATTTGCCATTTTGGGTAATTTCTGGGTACATTTTTTTTTACTTAGCATTTCTCTTAACATATTGATCTGTCCAAATTCTCACAGTTTAATTGCTTTCCATCAAAACAAGCTGTGCCGTTTCAGACCTCAAAAAGTGGGAAACACAAGTTCCCAAAAATAAAAACCCCTCTCTCAAACGTAACCTTACAGGCCAACGGTTTGTAGCTCAATGACACTACTCACATCTTTTCATATGAAATGTGAGAGGAGAGTGAGTGTTTGGTGTGATGGTGCTGCCGAGCACCCCCGTGCCAAGCGAGGTGTCGAGCAGCATCCGACCGTTCATCTCCTTACGGACGGTTTGAATTGAATTTGAGTATATACAAATTTGAACTATCGATTGCTCAGCAAAGATCTGAGTCGTTGATTATCGAGATGAACGACCAAATTGGAAGCTCGGCACTAATGCCAAGCACCTTCGCTTGATAGCATCTCTCAATCCCCCCACCCATATGCCGCTTAGCAGTACCCCTTTCCATCATTGAGCAGTCTAGACTTCAACATTGAGTAAACTAGACATCTATCGAGTGAAAAAAAAAAAAAAAAACACATATCCTTCCAACTCTAGCAAACACAAGTTCCAAAAAGTCAAAAACCCTATACGTATAGCCACTTCACAGAGAAACTTGTATATATATCCCAAGTATAGGAGGGGTAATGATATCTCCTTTGGCCTGATTTTGGAGTAATTTTTTGGCCATTTTTCGATATGCAAAAAAATAAAAAATTGGGTTCCGATTTAGAGAATAAATTAGCTCCGCAGGAAAGGAGAAGTGGGCTTTTCCTCCAAACCAATTTCCTGCCTACGTCATCAAAAGTAAAAAACCAATTGTAGAATCATGTGCTTTGATTTGGACTCACTCTTAACTGGGGAAACTAACTACTCCTTCGATAAAAACATGTGTTCCAATTTCTAGAAATTGAAAGATAACATGACTAAAAAAATTAGGGAAATGATTTTCACTCTCCTTTTTATAATTCACATTCTTTTTTTTTGGTCTTTATCAACTTGAATTTACTATCTTGCCCTTTATTCAATACACCTTTTTACATATTCAAGGACGCTATTTTAAATTCGTTTTGATGAAAACAAAAAAGAAAAGTGTGGATGGTTAAAAGGAAGTGTGAAAATCATTTTTCAAAAATTAAGTGTTCCAATTTTCAACCCGTTAGAATCGTTGCGAAGATCTTATTTTTCTGATCATATTATTCCAAAGGGTTATAGTTAAATTTTGTCTCTAGGATTCTCATAATTAAGTTTTTGCTCCATGGAGTCCCAAATAAAGAGCAGAAACTTAATTATGATAGCCTTAGAGATAAAATTTAATTATGACATTTTAGAATAATATGATCAGCAAAACAACATCTTCGCACCGGTTCAAACGGATTGAAAATTGAAATAATTAATTTTTAACTCTATTTTTTAAATATATAAACAGTCTAAAAGAATTAAGTGCTCCAATTTTTAATCCGTTTGAACCATTGCGAAAATCTTATTTTTTATTATATTATTTTAAATGGTCATAATTAAATTTTATCTCTAGTACTTTCATAATTACGTTTCTGCTCCATAAGATCCCAAATAAAGATTAGAAATTTAATTACGAGAGTTTTAGAGAAAAAAATTAATTAGAAGCTTTTAGGATAAAATAATCAGAAAAAAAATATTTTCAGCGATTCAAACGAATTAAAAATTGAAACACTTAATTTTCTTAATCATATGTTATTGTACAATTAGTTTTGTACTTTTGATGACGTGGTTGCAGTGAATTGGTTCGGAGGAAAAGCCCACTTCTCCTCCACTCGTGGAGAGAATTTATTCTCTCTGATTTATTCAATTTTTGTGTGTGCCGATCATATATCTATTAAAGCTTGATGAACATACTTTTTGTCAAAATTATTGTTCTCTTCAAACTCTATATTCTATAAAATGGACGGAGCCGATCATCAAAATGTACTCGAAAAATAGCCAAAAACTTAAAAACGGACAAGACCATCACCCCTCCTATACATGGGATGTGAAAAAGTTTCTCCACTTCACAACCTCCGCGAATCCCCCCCACCCCCCAAACCAAAACCCAACCCCCAGGATAAATACACACACCTCAGGGACCTCAGTTCACACGCCTCTTCCTCTTCCTAGACGGCTGAATCCTGAATATTGGTACGGCCAGGATCCTCTCCTGTCCTCTCCGGGGACCGGAGAGGATCCCTGTTCCGTATTGCTTTTCTCTCTTTTTCCAATTTCTGTCTCGGTTAGTCCTTAGCTTTCTACTCCGTTACCGATTAGCCGGCGGTACACCGAACTAGGCCAGGATCCGTGTCAACCGGATCCGAAGAAGCCCGAAGAAATCAAACAGGTAATGGTCATTCACGGATCCAACAGCTATTCTTTTCTTCGAGGAACAATCTTGGGAATATGTTTTGTTTTTCCCCTTTGTTCTTCCTTATTTTTGCTTTCCACGAAAAAGTAATCCTTTTCTTCGTTTATTTTTCCAATCTGAAAATTTTCAGATTGTTTTAGTTTTCACGTTCATTTTTGGAGCCGGATCCTCTCCCGTAACTCTCTGGACAGTTGCTGAGACAAATAATGGTATTCTTACCAGTAAGAATACATTGTAATTTGAGAAAGAAGTGAGACTATCGAGACAGTAACTAGAGAGGATCTCAACCCTTCATTTTTACCCCTCCCCCTTGATTATCAAGGACAGGGCCTGGCCGGCCGTCTTGATAGAATCAATCAAAATTCCATAGATCGTAGATTGTAGCATTACGTTGTAGCCAGTGATTGCCTGAAGGACTGGGCCTTATCATTGCGGTAAAAGTAGATCAAAAGATGTGTCTGATCTTTATTATGTTATTGCCTATCTATTGGTTTAGCCATCTTATTCGGTCCTTTCTTATGTCTTGAAAACATGGAGGTTGGTCAATATAATCAGCTGGTTCTGTTTTTTGAATGTGTTAGACTTCTACGGACAGATTAAACTTCTTACCCATCGTTCTCAGATTTTTGAGGGATCTATCCAGAGATTAGATGAGCCTTTGATGCAAGGACTATAGGGAATATTGTGGAGCGAGCATGAAAGGATTGACTTTTGAATGATTGGCAAATCTTGCTTAGTTTTATCACTCAATCCTTTTTAAATAGATCAATTGAATGTTACAGTTTGGGTGGTTCTAATGAATAAGGCCACCATGCTAATTCTAATCAGCTTCTTTCTTTCTATTCTTGACTTCCGTCAAGTATACTTCAAACTTAGGTGTGAAAGTGGTTGTGTTTAGGTTGGGTGATGTAAGGTAAGAAAGTGGTTGTGTTTGGGTTGGGTTATGTTAGTCCACGATCTCTTACTTATTCCTTCTACTTTTCTTGTCCTCTTCCTTTTCTAGTGTTTGAGGTTCGGAATGACTGGGGCAGTTACTTCAATTTAATCAGAAGTGTTGTGTGATTAGTTTGGAATGCTATTGTTGGTTAATCTTATGCAATGCTTATTAGGGAGACCAAATGTATACACTTTACAGCAATGATCATGAGGGATGCAGAACAAGTAGGAACAAAGGAACATTGTCCTAGACAATTATGGAGTATGGGCCATCATTCACAACACAAACTGTTGTAGTATAGCTTTGGAATGGGCCGATTTCGTGTAATGTAGTTATGCCAATTTACTAGGTTTATCAAGTGAAAAAGATAATGTCCAACTTTCGACCTTTCTGAAAGTTTGGTGTGGTGGTTTCTTAATGTTTGGTGTATGAATCAAACTACTTTATGCCAACTAATTCGTGGCCTTTTTTCCCTTTCCAGGAGTTCCTTCTATGTTCCAACAATTTGAAGAACTTGGGAGCTTTCATGAACGTCCGAGAGAGTGGGATCATCTATGTTGTGGGGTAAACCACCTATGAAATCTATTTCGTTCGATCTCTTTTTATTTTCAATTTCTTGTAGTTTCTTTTGTATACCTAGATAGTAGCAAGGGGTAAATTGATAGAAAATTTATTGAGATTTAATGTGATTAAACCATGCAAGGGTTTAATAAATTCATCAAATTGGGATTGAGTTGATTTTTGCTTATGTTGTTGCTCTTTAATTTTTTTGGTCGTAATTTGTGTCCAACTTGGTTTAGGTTGGAGTTGCATTATCGGCATTGACAATTCAACATGCAAATTGTTCATATCAGAGTGCAATATGCACGAGGGCTTGTGGACACAAGGTTTTTCGAATGGGAAAGTGCCTGACTTTTCGCTAGTCTATACATATTGAAGAACAGTTTCGTTTTCCTTGGAATTTGAAGACATGTGGCTATGATGATCACAACGTTTGGCAAAGCTATTTAATGCATAAGGATTTGCGTACGTTGGTTGATCAATTCATGCAATATGGGCAAGGTATTATTGATCTGTTGCTGAAATTGAATACGGAGTATTAGTTTTTCCATGACATTAGAATAACATAAATTGCCACAAAAATTTGAACTACGAATCTCAGAAGGCGCCTCATCCACAAATGATTATCTTCCAAAGAGTAAGCAGTTATGCTAGCAGAGCCGCCAAGGTGTAGCAAAAGCAACGGTGCCCATATGACCCATTGCTATTTTCATGATCGCCTTGGGCATCTGAGAGCTTGCCGAGAGCAATTGTTGCCGCCGCCATTAAGTAGGCCAACCAAACTAGGGCACTAATCCATGGTGATGATATATACTTTCTACGATTGCCGAATATGGGAAGAATGACTTGTAAAGTGAGACTGAGTAGAACTAGTATTCGAAGGTATCACACATCCCAGAGTCTCCTTACCCATATTAAGAATCGGATCCATGTTAGAGTGATATGGATTTGATTTCGACATTGGTGAGGAGACTCTGGGACGTGCGGGACCTCCAGTTACTGGTTGTACTTAGTCTCGCTTTACAAATCATTCTTTCCATATTTGGCAATCGTAGAAAATATATATCATCATTATGGATTAGTGTCCTAGCTTGGTCAGCCTACTTAATGGTTGATGGTTGCAACAATTGCTCTTGGCAAGCTCTTAGATGCCCAAGGCGATTATGCAAATAGCAATAGATTATGGGCCATATGGGCACCGTTGCTTTTGCTACACCTTGGTGGCCCTAATAACACAACTGCTTACTCTTTGGAAGAAAATCATTTCTGGGATTAGTGGTTCAAATTTTCTTGGCGATTTATATTATTCTAATGTCGTGGAAAAATTCATGGTTCTCGTTCATGTCGATCCGGTGTTAGTAGCGGGAATTATCAAGTACGGGGAGACTACGTGGATTCTCAAGTGGGTGAGCGACGATAAATACAAAGATATTATACCCTTTGGTGATATTGGAGATTGTTATGATTAGTTTTGGCCTCGTAAACTTTGAAGGAAATTGGGAATTGTTGGGAGAGTTATGGCTATTATGATATTACGAACCCTTTCCCATGGGTTAATATCGAAGTTACTAATAACTTGCATCTAATGACTTGTGTGATGCAGTGGAGGTTTAAATGGGACTCCTGTATGATTCTTTATATACAAAGGCAACCAAACTATATGGCAAGGGAGGTTGTATTTTGCTTTGGATGTACTGTGATTGTGTTAGTAGGATTGTTCTGCCAACTTTTACTTTTCAAGATCAGGGAAGAAGTTGATCATGATCAGGAGAATTCGCATGGGAAAATTTTTCAGTGCCGAGCGGGTACCACAAGGTGCCCGCTCGCGCATCCGAGCTGTCCATTGCGTGTTTGAACGGCTCAGATTTGGAGCCGTCCAAAAGTGTATCGGACGGCTCGGATGCGCTGAGTAGATACCATGTAGGATATACCCGCTTGGCACTGAAAAATCACTCATTGGCATGGGATTGATATTGCAATCACAGGGAGCATTCAACCACTCCTTATGGATTTTCGTTATTTTATGTGCTAGTTTTTAGTTTGTAAGAGTGGTCAAAGTACCAAGACCTGATGTTAAAGTTGCCCATAATCTCGCTACGGCAGCCATGCTCAGTTTGTAATTCTGTTATTATCTACGGGACTATATTTTGCTCAAAAATGAAAATCCTAGGAGCTCTAGCTTTGGAGATTTATTCTGCCATCGTAATATTTCCGCGTTGGCTAATTGTGTCAGATTTTTTCATGGCTTTTCTACATGAAAACAAATCCAGTCTTCAATGATGGGGCAATGATCTACTACTTGATCGTTGTCTCAAAGTTTAGCGAGCGTGATGTTCAAAAGTGGACGTAGGGATTAAGCTTTCAATTTTGCAATCCGGCATCAAGAACCCGAATCCTTTCGTTTGATTTTCCAAGTATGTGACTTTTTGCTTTCTTGTTTTTCTTTGCATGTTGATTGGGTTACATACATGGCTTTCTCCTTGGTTATTCTGATTCTGGGTTTTGTGGGAAATTGTCTATATGAAGGATGGGTCGGCCATGACAATGTCGAAAATCACTTTTTTTTTTTTTATAAACGACTTTAAAAATCCGTTCACACTTATTGGTGTTCTCCCTTTTCGTATTGGAGGGAGGGGGCCCCATTTTGGGACCCATCCTGGTCTCGCTCCAATTACCTGAATCATTCACTTTGTAGAGCTCGTCGAGTAAAACAACTATGTAAAAAATCAGATTAATTGGATATCATTAAGTATTCGATCGGAACCTTTTTATCTTAAAAAGAATGGATCCGAAATACTGGATCAAATCCACTCTAACCCATGGAATGAGAGTTATATAGGCTCCGATCAGGTACTTAATGATATCCAATTAAGCTAATTTTTTGCATAGTTGTTCTACTCGACGAGCTCTACAAAGTGAACGATTCAGATCATCGAAGCGAGACCGGGGTGGGCCCCAAAAAAGGGACAGCAGCCCCCCGCGTCCTTTCGTATTATAGTATGTTTGACTTATAATGAACTAGAGATTTTGGTGTATCCCTTTTAACAGACAGAAGATAAAATAGAATATTTGAAAACGATACTGCGAACTACCATTTTTCTTAGGATTAGTATGGTATGTATTCCCTGGGACGCGGGGGGGCTGCTGCCCCAAGGGGGCAGCAGAGTGCTGCTGTCCCGGGCTTTCGGGCCCGCTCCGGTCTCGTTCCGATGATCTGAAACGTTCACTTTGTAGAGCTCGTCGAGTAGAATAACTATGCAAAAAATCAGCTTAATTGGATATCATTAAGTGCCTGATCGGAGCCCATATAACTCTCGGTCCATGGGTTACAATGGATTTGATTCAGTGTTTCGGATTCATTCTTTTTAAGATAAAAAGATTCCGATCAAGCACTTAATGATATACAATTAAGCTGATTTTTTGCATAGTTATTCTACTCGACGAGCTCTACAAAGTGAACGTTTCAGATCATCGGAGCGAGACCGGAGCGGGCCCGAAAGCCCGGGGCAGCAGCCCCCCCGCCTCCGTATTCCCTGTAAATATAAATTTCTTGGCCGGGCATTGATTTTTTTTAACATGGCCGGCCATTGATCGTAACTAGGTTTTTGGGTAATGATTTTAGCACTCCAAACTTTCTTACAAATGCACTCCAATTTTTTTTTCTTTAATGCTTAAAATTACACCCAACACAAGCATTAGAAACTAAATTTTCAAATACATTTATAACAAAGTGAAGTGTAAACAAACCTAGAAAATATAAATTCCTCGGATCAACGAAATGTGGGCTAAGAGCATCTCTGACCAAACTCTATATCTCTTTATTTTGGACATATCAAATGGACTCCAACCAAGCTCTATTTTGAAGCTCCAAAATGGAGACTTCATTTTGGGTCTTCAAATATAGAGACCCCAAAAAATGAAAACTCATCTTATTTTTCCATAATTTGGACCAAATTATAGATAATGACAAATACACCAATATTAGATGTTTTTAGTGAAAAATTCAAAAAATGATAATTTGAATTTTGAAAGAATTTTGATCAAAGTTTTTTGTTGTTGAAAGAATGTTGATAATGTAGAGGTGAAAATGTAGATTTGTGGTTAGAATGTGTATGTAATAGTAATAAGTTCAAAATTACTTTTGAATTAAAACTAATATTTTGAGTCTCGGTTGAAACGCCATTGCTAGACATATTATACTATCGAACACAAATCGATAGTATAATATTTACCAAAATACCAAGATCTACTCTCTCTCTCTCTCTAAAAAAAACTCTCTCAACAAACAAGCCTTAGCCGCCGCCGCCGCCAGGGGGAGGCCTTCGCCTCTCTCTCTCTCTCTCTCCTTCCTCCCCCCTCCTTGTTCGTTTTTCCCCCGCCCTCCTCGCCTTGTGGTCTCTTGCCGCTTGCTTTCCGTGCGCACAGTAGGGTTCGTTCGTTGCTTGGCCTGGCGTGGCTCCCCTGTTCAGCGGCTTCGTCCGGCGTGTGGTGGTGGCCCACAGTCCGTTGTTCCACGCGGCGACTCCAGATCTGTCTTGCTTGGAGTCGACGATGAGATAATAAGGTGTGCGGTTGGGTTGGGGCTTTTTCCCTCTTTTGGTTTTCTTTTCCGTTTACGGGTTGTTTCAATCCGGGTGTTCTCCGATCTGGGTCCCCCCAGATTCAGCCTGTGCTGGTCTGGGTTTCCCCCAAGTTCGGCGGTTTAGGTGGTGGGCAAAATAAATTTAGTTTGGTTTTGATGGGTGGTAGGTTTTGAGGGTTGTGGTCGGCGACTAGTTCAGTGGTGTTGTGGTGTTTTCCGACAGCAGCAACTATGTTGCCGGTGTTGGGGGTCTTTGTAACAGCACTGGTTTGTTTGTTCTTGGCCGTCCACGGCAGATCGGGATCGGGTGTGATGGAGGGTCTAGTCTTCAGCCGCCGTGGTCTCTGTTCAAGTCGGTCGGTGGCCGGTATGGTCTGTCCATGAAGGCTAGTTTTTCCTTTACGCTTGTATTCTGTTTGTTGTTTTTGATTACATCTGCTTCTTGTTGTGTAATGGTTTGTGTAATAGTTTGTGCTGGGATTTCTTTTGAGATCTTTCTGTCTTGTCCCGGACGGGATTCTCATATCGGCACCTAGTGTTGATTTGCTTTTGCAGGGTGTCCTAGGGTCCCGGATTAGGTAGTTTGGTGTACTCCTGTATTTTGCGATGTAATATTTGCCTTCGGGTGTAATGAAATTGACTGATTAAAAAAAAAAAAATCTCAGTTGAAGATTCTAAAGTAACCGTGCATGAGAAAAATTATTCAATGCCCCAGGGCACGTGGTGCCCCAATTCTTCTCTCTACCACTCGTTTATATGATTTCTATCACAAAGTATATAAAACCTACACAAATATGTTATGTATATACGAGGAGAGTGACTTGGGACATTGAATAATTGTAAAGAATATGAGTATATACATTTATGTACATACACCACGTAAATATATATTTCGAGCCCTTCTCGGATCCCACTAAAATGATTTGAGTCGCTTGTTTTGTTCAAAATAGTTTCGTTTAAGGTTCCTGTTAAAAATTAACTTTTACGGATATCAATATAGACATTTACAAAATATCCAATTTTTCTTCAGAATTTAAGCCTTTACTGATACCCAAAAAAGTTAATTATTTAAAAAAACTGTTTTGAAGAAAACGAACGAATCGGGTCATTTTTTTTAGGACCCGAGACAAGAACCCATTGGGCATAGAATAATGGCCGACCGTCATCACCAACCTTACCTGGCAGCATCCCGTGGCATTAATCACAGACTAGAAACATTTCGAAGCGTACATCTATCCTATTCCTATTCCTATCACCGTCGCTTCGGGTAGAAGACCTTGAACGTGTCCTCCTCCTGGCATTATCGCTCGTCACCAAATCCTATACAAATACCCAACCAAACCAGAGACACAGAGAGAGAGAGAGAGCACTCTAGACCAAATCTCCGAAGAATAGTACCAGTACTAAGTTTTAGAGAGAGAGAGAGAGAGAGAGAGAGAGAGAGAGCATCATGTGCTGCGGAGGACAAGACGGAGATTGCAGGCCGCTGGGCTTCCTACTGGGCCTGCCCTTCGCCTTCCTTGCTTGTCTCATCTCCCTCGTCGGCATCATTGTCTGGATCGTCGGGTAAATCCTTCTCTCTCTCTCTCTCAATTTACAATTTTGTTCTCGTAATACACATAGACGTGTACACACACATACACTGTAGATCAGTACGTATATATGATCTGATTAGGTGTTTGAATGTCGTACGATCTGAATCTAATATGGTTGATAAATTCTCAAAACACGCGCGCAGGTTGTTGTTGACATGTATATGCCCGTGTTGTCTGTGCGTTACGGTCATCGTGGAGTTGGCCTTGGAGCTCATCAAAGCCCCCATTCACGTCATCGAGTGGTTCACTGCTCAGATCCCCTGTTAATCTTCTTTTCTCAATTTTCCTTTCTTGTTTACCCTTGTTTTTCATTTTCAGATTTCACCTTCATTTTTGTACTTTTTCTACGTACGTATTATGCCTTTTCGTTGTGGAACTGATTGCAATTCCAGCGTTGTTTTGGTGATATGCTCTGTGTTGATTATTGGTGCTTAATTCGTACTTATGACTTGGTTTTACTTCTGAGATTTCTCGTTTCCATTGACTTTTTTGGTATGTTTGTGTATATGTATGGAAATTGATCGGTGAATATTGAGCGGCAAGGTAGTTTTGCTACAAAGAATTACTTGTAACTTTTTTGACCTCTTAGAGTTTCTGTTTGTTTCGATGTAAAATATTTTATAATATTTTAAAATTAAATTTTAAATTTTTATTTTTTGGTGTTTGATTGACACGGAAAAGATATTTTGAGAGAGAGAGAGAGAGAGATGATAAGATGGTGGAATTCGATTTGAGAGAGAGAGAGAGAGAGAGAGAGAGTTGAACATGAGTCAAGACTAACGATCAAGGAAACTTATTAGTGAGAATTCTAGTAGAAGACGCATTAGCAGGTTTATTTCGGAAAACAACTTACAGAAGAATTAAGGTAGGTTATTTTCATTCGATTAATAGTAAATGTTTTACATGTAAAATATTTTTTTATAATTTTTATACAATCAAATACTAGAAAATAGGTTAAAAAAAGTTACTGGAAAATATCTTACGTCTAAACAAACAGAGCCTCAATTTTGTTTGATATACTTGGTCTAATCTTATTTGTTAATTTAGAGTGATGACCGGCGAGATTTTAATTGTTTATTGATCTTAAGACCAATTACATTCGTTTAAACAGACACAAATGTCTTCGACGGAGTAATTTTTTGCGTTTATTGATCTTAAGACCAATGACATTCGTTTAAACAGACACAAATGTCTTCGACGGAGTAATTTTTTGCGTGGATTATGTACGTACGCATTGAGATTTACAAAACGAACATCTTAGATCGTGATGGGTGTTATATTGCCTTGTATGAGTAATCATAGCACAAGAGGAGCTTGATTTGATTCCATGACAATGTGCCAAATTCTTCAGCGTGAAGTGGAATGGCATGCATGCACAAAATGAACCATCAAAACCAGTATAGGCATGCATACACAAAATCAGATTGGGAGATACTATCAAGCGTGCTTGGCAGCAATGACAATTGATGGTTTGAAACTTGATCGAGCAATGGACGATTCAGATTTGTATGTGTTCAGATTCAATCCGAACTGTTCTTACTGAAATGAACGGCCGGATGCTGCTCGGCACCAGGGTGCTTGGCAGTATCCCCGGATCCCAAGGGATACATGATCGGGGATCAATCGGGATAGATACATCAGTATCGGGATATATACATAAAACTTGATGAGTAATGTTTTGCAAATTTTTTTTTCATTCATTAATTCCAATCTACTCTATTCTAGGGGACTTGAGGAGGGGGATGAGTGCTTATGAAAATCAAACTTTGCCCATATGCATGAGTATAAGAGAAGTATCAACTGCACTTCACTCCACTCCACTTGCATGTTTTGCAAATTTCACAAAGCCTTTAGATAGAGTACTGGCAGGGCCGGCCAGGGGTAAGCCCCGCAAGCCGGCCGGCTCGGGCAACCCTCGGCAAGGGGCAACCAAAAAAAAAAAAATGTATGTATACAAAAAAATTAGAAATCCAGCAAAAAATATATTTAGAGGTATCATCCAAAAAATTTTGTACAAATTTTTTTAAAAAAGTAAATATGTATGGTTTCCACCTACTTTAAAAAATTATGATACTTAAAAAAATTAGGAGGGCAAAGAGAGGTTTTCTATACCCGGGGTAAATAACAGATAAAAAAAATTAGGAGGGCAAATTATTAAGAGAGAAAATTAGGAGTGCTATTAGATAAGAAGAAAAGTAAAGAAAATGGACGCTATAGCCAAAATGAGAAGGGACAGGATTGTGCGAAACTCTTAAGAAAGAAGCAATTTGATGAGGATGTGGGACATGATGCTAATAAATGTCTATCATCAGAAGATCGTTTAAAATTTTCTTATTTCTTCCGCACCATAGATCAAGCTTTTGCATCACTTAAGGACCGGTTTGAGCAATTTGAACTTTATGAAGCAATCATTTGGATTTTTGTTTAACGTCAAATTCAAGAGTGTTGCTGAAGAGCAATTCATGGAGCATTGCATGAAACTATAAAGTTTCTTGGAATACAATCAACATGTTGATATTAACGGAAAAGAGTTATTCCAAGAACTTAGATATTTGAAAACAATATTGCCGAGAGAAGTAACAAAATCGATCGACATCCTTGATTTCATAAGGTCTTATTGGAAAGATGACGGTTTCCAAATGGTTTGGGTTGCTTATAGGATTTTGTTAACTATTCCGATCATAGTTGCTTCGGCTGAGAGGAGTTTTTCAAAGTTGAAGTTGATAAAAATTTATCTTTAAACTATCATGTCACAAAAGAGATTAAGTGAATTGGCTATGATATCAATTGAAAATAAGTACTTGGATAAGTTAAAGTATGATGATCTAATAATTGAAGAATTTGCTTCAAAAAATGCAAGGAAAAGTTATTTTCTTTGAATAGGATTGTGTTAATCATAAAGCAGTATACCCAGGTGTTGTAATTCAAGCCAAATGGACAATATAATCTTGTTTTTGTTTTTATTTATTTTATTTTTTTTGTTTATACGTCATTTTTTTTAATACTTAACACTAGTGAGCAACCAAGCAGAAGACCGGGCTTGGGCAACCCAAATGTCAGGTCCGGCACTGAGTACTGGAGTATTACTTAAGGTCTTATTTTAGTTAATTGGAAAATGCAGGTCAACACCCAGTTGATTTATGTGAAAAACGAGATTATCTTATTTTGAATATAATTAAGTGATTAAAAAATAAAGGTTAAAATACACGTGGAGACCCCCTCAACTACGACTTTTTTCTAGAGAGACCTCCTAACATTTAAAATCGCCCATATAGACCCCATCAATTATAACTGTTAACCAATCAACACTCTTCTGTCAAAATGACCGTTAAGATGAAATGGTCAGCGTAGACAATTTTTATAAATTAGGGGGTCAGTGTGTGGAAGATATTTTAGGGGTAGAATTGTTATTTCACCTCATTCCGTTAACAGAGTTAGCCAATTTTTTATTTTATATTGTTGAGGGGGTCTGTATGAGCGATTTTAAACTTTAGAGGGTCCTAGTGAGAAAAAAAAGGCATAGTTGAAGGGTATCTATGTACTTTCACCTAAAATAAAAGTCCAAAATCAACTCGGTAGGTTCTAGTAACTTATTTAAAAGGATTTTCCTTTAAAAAAAAAAACTTATTTAAAAGGAGTTTCACCAAATAAAGCACGTCATTGATCATCCTTCAGATGATATGGTATTTGTCTTCAAAAATCTTACGAATGGATTATAAAATTAGAATATTCCTTACCAACTAGAGCAAGTAGAAGAAAAGTTTGTCCTATTTTCCGCTGTAAGCACAAGCACTCTTGGGTACGAAAGGCATAACATGTACCATACAAACACTCTCGTGTACGAAAAGCATATAACATGTGCCATGTATCATATAAATTGAGTGCAATTTCATTCACTCATTCAGAAAGTACGTGAAAGTTGCTCTTATTTCATGAAGATCACACTGAATCCTATTGTGATGATTAGAGTCTTTCATTTTATAGAGGCTAGTTACTAACAATTTCGCAAAAAAATTAGCTCAATCCCCTATACTAAGTATTCGGTCAAATACCTCTTGTTTTGGTTTAAAATTTTAAGTCCTAAATTTTAGACTGTAATTCCAATATTTGGGTTGAGCAATTGAACTCATTCAATCATCGAAGTGGTGCACGATATGGTGATCACAAAGAGTGAGTAGTGTTCACACATTTTTTTTTTTGAAGTGTGCGTGAAATTTAACTCCATATTACTCTATACGTATCCTACCGTTCGCCTATTATCGAATTTTTAATTGGCTAAAAAATAGAAGAATAGGAGACATATTCGCATAGTTTTTGAAATTTTGTTCCACAGATTAAAAAACAGTCATGAAAATACCTCTCTTTTTGTTTAATTTAAGGCACAATACTCAAGATGAAAAAGAAAAGAAAAGAAAAGAAAAGAAAAGAAGTGACGGATGGAGTAGGGAAGGAACATCAAATTGTTTTATATTTCTTGTTTCTTACGTTAGCTCTTTTGATTTTTTTTTGGGGAGAATTTGGACGGGTGTAGGGTTATTGGCCATAATGGCATGGGTCTGACTTATGAAATCGTATTATATTGTATAATTCGCTAATGAAGAGCCACCTATTTAATTAGTCCCGAATAAAAATTTGGATAAACAGCTCTTAAGTCTGAACTAATCCATTTTCCGTTTTCAAAAGAGAGCGAATCTCAACTACTTTTTTTTTAAAAGCTGAGAGGTAGTATTCATCAAGAAAGTGTCTTATTTTTTGTTGTGCTGTAAAGAGCACGTTTACAGCATCAACCAATTACAGCCGTCTATTCGCGCAATCAATGACTGAGATTCGTTTTCAATTACGACCGGTCACAATTAACTCTTCCTCGGAAAAATTTTATTAACATTTTGACCATCCAAATCACTTTTAGACAGTCACGATTGAGTGTTGTAAACAATTGTTTGGTGGCTAGGGTTTGAACAATTATTGGTCGAGTGTCCAAATCTCAACTACTTAGTCTGTCCTTTTCTGTAACTATGCCATTTTTTTCTTATTTGTTTGTTCAATAAATTATATGAGTTGTTACTTGTTACACAGTATATAATGGAGCAGGAGTTGGCATCAGCACACATAAACAAAATATAAGCTCAAATTCTATTCCATCATCACCATTTGTGGGCTCCACTATGCGTATATTGCAATAATCTTAACCATTCATTTTGTAGGATTCATAGAGTAATATATATCCACAAAAAATAAGCTTTATCGAACATTGATAGGTGTATAAAAAATAAAATTTTGGTTTATATAATCAACGGTAGATAAGTTTTTAAGTTATCAATCCATGACCGTCTATTTTATCGACGGTAGATAAGTTTTTCGATCAACCTGATTTTTTTGCATGGATGTATTGTTCTAGAGGCCTTTTAAGATGAATGATTTAGATTACTGCAAAAATTGCACAAGAGGACCCGCAAAATAATTCAAACTCGAACAAACAAAATGAGTACATGTACAAAATATTCATGTGCGTACCATATGCAACCAAATAAGAGTGTGAATTATAAAGTTTTCGTATAAAATATATGTATAGGTATATATATTTGAAAAAACGCATATCACGAACAATTAAACTAAGTGCACCGATCATCTAGTATGCTTGGTATATAATTAGGGGAATATTGGCGAAACCCTACTCCTCCTGGGAACGATGTTCCAGTGTCTACTAACAGACGCGACTCCAGTGAGCCTTAAAAATATATTCATGATATGGGTTGTGAAAATAATTTTATGACATCAGATATGATGTAAATGCACGTAGAAATTAAATAATTATCTAGGACTTAACTGAAAGCGCATTAGAGGAATTACAAGTAATATGGATGAAATGTTCTGAAGTTCCGTATAACTTCTCAGTTCAGGAGCAAAACCAACTATTTTTAGGTTTCATATATATAAACTGTTTAGGTCAGTTGTGATTTGCTAACAGCTGACCTAAACAACACCTCTAGATGGCAATGCCTTCGTTTGGTGGGGATGAGCATGATCGAGGAACTTGGGTGGTAGCTAGTGGGTTGATTGGTGGTGCCCATTTCTTTTGCTTAACACCAAAGTGTATTTTTTCTGCCTTCGCGGTCAGAGTGGTGCTGCAGTGAGCAAATTACTACAGGACCCCGAATACGCTGAACGAAGAGTCAAATTTTTCATTCGAAATAATAGACTTTTTCAACATTTTTTGTTTCCCTGTTAGGTTTTGATTTTGTTGAGATCCTTAGGCAAACAGCTACCTAATCGACCGGTACATGTAAGGGTGATCGTGACTCAAACACAGAAGCACCTCTAGGCATTTACTTGGCAAATGCACTTAACAAATTTGGTACCAGTTATCTGCATCTGGTCGAGCCGAGGATGGTAAAAGTAGGCGATAAGTATGAAACTCCGCGTGGCCTTTTCCCCATAAGAAAAGCCCTTAAGGGGACTTCGATTGCTGCTGGTGTGGTTTCATCAAATTTGATGGTGACAGAGCTGTGGGTGAGGATTATGCAGATATGATTTCTTTCGGGGGATTGTTTTGTGGCTAATCCGGATTTGGCTAAGCATTTTGAGCTCGAGGCCTCTCTGAACAAGCACGACAAGGGCAAGTTCTATACTATGAGTCCGCATGTTGGTTACGCTGACTACCCATTGCTTGAATTCATGCCGAAAGTGATCTGTTTATGCTCAATGATGGTAAGGGAATTGTTTTCTAATCAGCGTTTGTGTGTGTAAATATGGTATCAAGTACTACTAAATGGAGACATCGCAAATGAGAATAAAATTGCGAAACTTCTCCATATATAGATTGCTTTGTATCATGTAAAGCTTGATGGTTTTCCCTGTTTGTTGATGTTTTGGGCATTTGTCCTTGCAAGGATTGTGTGACTTGTGTGTGCAATCAGTTTTGAGTTGTGTGGAGATTTGTATGTGCTAGCTGCTATTTCTCTCCGTGTAATAAGACAACGTACACCACCACTCCTAATACACTATTTCCACCAGTAGAAATCCAACCTTCTTAAGCATTCGACAAAGAAATCGGTGTGTGTGGATCCCATGCATCTTGTAAGATCCACGTGTGGGAAATTTTATGGAATTTCGGATGAATGAAATCGGGGCTACTGGAGGTTCTCCCGAGGCAATCGTGCATGTTCCAGGTTCATTGTATCGACACACAACAATTAATTGACGTATTGATGTGTGGATTGAGTGACCCCCGTAACCCCTCCCCATGATTCACTCTCGTAACCTCCCTCCTTGATGGAAGAATTCATTCACGGAATTAACTCCAGCGGTTACAGAATTGAATCTCATATGTGCAGCTCTATAGTCACCTATATGGCTATATATTCTGTATCCCGTTTTCAGAAGTGGTCACAAGTTCACAAGTTATCCCATATCCTCATTATATCATTCTTGTGTGAGAGAGAGACATATGTTCATTCAGTTCGCTAAGGCAGTCGACGGTGGTATTCCAGAGTCTTGCGGTTTAGCCAAGCCAACCTTGGGAGGAAGACGCTGACAAATCCTACAGCACCCTTGGTAGGCAGTGAATCTTTTTAAGGAGTCTGTGGTATCACATAGACTCGGTTCTTGTTTCATGAGAAATTCAATTTGTATCTCGTTCATTATAATCTGTCTATAGTTTATGTATTCTATAAATTTGGAATTATCAATGGAATTGTTATTTGGAATTCTATGATTGCCGTATTTTCTCAACAAGCTTAAGAAATTCGGCAAAAACAGGATTCCAAATAACAATTTTATTGATAACTTTGCAATTACAGAATACATAAACGATACAAATTATAATGAACGAGATACAAACTATATTTCAGAAACACGAGCCGAGTCTTGTGTGATACCGCAGTCTACTTAAGAAAGATTCACCGCTTACCGAGAGTGTTGGTAGGATTCGTCGGAATCTTCCTCCCAGGTTTGGCTCGGCTAAACCACAAACCTTCGGAACACCCCCGTCGACTGCCTTGGCGAACTGACTATTGCCTACCTCTCAAAGTCTTTGGAGTTGGTGAATTTCTGGTATCTTGCACGTGCATCGGCCAGTCAGCGCTTCTATAAGCATTCTCTCTTATTGTCCTCTCTTCCAATTTCGATAATGCTTCATACACAGATCCGGCTATTTCGGTATGTGTGGATCCCACGTGCATCTTGTGAGATCCACATGCATCGGCCAGTCAGCGCGCTGCTATAAGCATTCTCTCTCTTATTGTCCTCCCTTCCAATGAATAAGAGAGAATTCGTACGTATCACGAAAATTACATTAAACTGCAAACGTCCTATGATAACCAAATCATACGAACAAGCTAAAAAAACTACTCAATAAAGAAAATCCGTAACGAGGGATTAGCAATCGAGCTTCACTTCCGGCAAGACGACTCTCTGACCTTAAATTATAGAACTATAGAAGAGTGTTCAATTGGCCTAACCTAGTTGGATGGAGCCTTCATCATTCTTGCCCAAAAGAATGCAACACTTTACAATTCAAGCAATGACATTGTTATACCCTAATGCCTAGTAAAATGGAAATTGAGATAGAAATCCATATCACGGAGACAGTGATACATCTTCCAAATAAGTTAATATAGTGTTACCGATTCTTGTGTTCAACTAATGAGAGCAGCATAGAGGAGCTGGTTCCAAGTATCTGGCACCCCCGGAAGACACCAGTGGCTGCAATCCTTACCACTGTGCTGCCCGCTGTAAATGGTTGGGTGCGCATCCTTGCGATATTGTGAGAGGGTTGTCACGTCGAGCAAATAAACCTTCCTAGTCCTGCTCAATACCTTGTTCACAACTGCTGCGGCCAAAGGTATGCCTGCAGGGTACTTTGTGCCGAAGAATGGTTGCTCCTCCCCGTAACATGACTTTGATGGTTCATTCCAATCTTTCCCTCTGGTTTTAAAAAACAAGTATCAACTAATTGAAGCGATCCATTGCAATATTTAACTCTACCTTCTGTATGTGCTTGTATTTTGGGAAGCATGAAATCATCAAGTAAATATTAAATATAGATTTGCTGTGAGGTGTGTTGTATTTGTTGAACTCAAAGTTACTGAAGAGGCCTCTTACAGAGCCATGAGCTCAGAGGCATACGTAATGTCCTTTTGGAGTTAGGGCTTGCGATTTTGTGAGAGAACGTCACAGAAACAGAGAGATACAGCAGGGAGGATGAGGTTGGAGCGTTGTTATCTTTGCTGTGCGATAGTGGACTCTTTCTCCCTTCCCTCATGGATGCAGTTGCACCGAGGAACCAAGTAGATATTGTGTTCTTATGTATGTGTGACTGTTTCTTTTCCTTTATTGTTCGTGGTAGATCGACATAGCTTGTTTCCGCGTAACAAGGATTCGAAAGGTACAAAAGAAAAGTATGTGATAAAACTATATATGAATACAATGCTAACTAATCAACTGGATGTTCACATATGCATGCATGTCTTCATCTTAGGGAAAGAAAAAAGCATAATAACTACTAGATCACTGAAAGAGGAGAATTGGCTTACTCATAATGTGTAGGGGAAATTCCCTGGAAGAACACTTTGGTTTTGGAAGAGTCGATGTTTCGGTTGACCCATCTCGCCCATGTGGTTAGCCCTTTGTAATAAGCAACCAAACGGTTCATATCTTTGTAGAATTTGGCCCCTTCTTGCATATAGTCCCAACTGCAATAAAATTCCAAAATTAAACTTCCAAAATGGGTACACTTACTATCTGTTATCGATCTGCTGAAAAAGGCGTGAAGGAGTCGTACGGCTGAGTTCTTCCGGTGTGTGTCCACCAGTGCCAAGAGTTAAAAATGAGCATGTCCATGCCTCTCCATGCCCTGCCTTGCCGGATTGAGTCCAATTTCAAAACCCATCCCCCATTTTCGTTTACGAGATCTACTAGATATGGTGAGCGATACAGTAGTAACTTGACTCCATAATCCTGCATATGAAGTTCAGGTAAATGTAGTTATGAAGTATCATGACGGTTACTTGAAATGGTATAAGACCGATGTCCAATAACGTATAGAAGCCGAACAGTCGCACAAACTTTTAACAAAGTCTGGACAGTCACATCTTCAACTGACTATATATACTGGAGAGGTATGTGTGTGGCTCTTAGAGCATTGCTGCATTGTCATAGATAGAGCTGGCGGGTTACAGTGCTAAAAAATGATTACTTGACAATGGTCTCCAGTGATACATGATATGTATAGACAAGAGTTTAGCTATAGCACTTCAGAAAAGATATAGAGACCAAATCTTGCACCACATTTGGCATAAATTTGGCAAAACTATAATTTGCCAATAGATTATAGCTAGCTTTGGCTTGGAAATGGCTCAAGTCTTGTCATGTTCTTGGAAAATAGTGTTCCTCTCGCAAAGAGAGACTGGAGATTCGGGGTAATGCGTACCTGTTGATCCAAATACTAAAGAACCATCTTACTCCTGGTAATGGTAATGCAAAGTTCATTTATGAGAAAGAATCAAAATGTCAACAACGCTATGTATAGTACGACAAGAGAATGAAACCCCATAATTGGAAGAAGTAATAATCAAACCTTGCCTCTATCAAGATTGACCCTAAAACTTCCTATTTGAGACTGGGCATGGGTGACCAATTACTAGCCGAATCAGTTATGGTCCACAAAGTTCGGTAGTGTTCACCATTGAAATTTAACAACTTTTTCGTTCTTGAATATAGTGACAAAAGAGAAGAAAATATGCTAAATTCGTAGCTTCGTTTTTTAGGTATGTGAAAATGAACCGGACCATCCGAGCCTGATACGGTCAACTAGGTTGGGTGGGGTTAAATCCAAGCTCTCACTAAATCTTTTGGGATGGTACGTAGGTGCAATTTCTAACAAATCCGGCCCCAGGAGAACGTTATAATCTATCATAGTTACTTGTTAAAGTACAACCAAATCCTACAACTCTCTCACGCTAAGACACAATCCTACAACTCCCACACTAAATGCGAGAGAGATTGTGTGTTAGTTTGCGCAAGTGATTGTGGTTGTAGGCTTATTTAACTTAAATGGTTCTTTTTGAGAGAGCTTAACAGGTCATCTGACAAGGGATGTCAACGTAATTACAAAGTGTAAGGGTGTATGAAACTATGAATTGTGATTCTTGATGAAATCAAGGGAGTGTCTAAAATTAACCCGGAGTAGATTCACAAATTTCTGTAAATAGGAAAAGCAAAGACAAGTGATCCAGATGCTTCCGCCTGTTTCCATCTGAATATTAACCAAATCACATGACCAAAATTGTGCGAGAGAGAGAGGGGACCGCACAATTTCGGGACCGCATAATTTCAGGCACTATCTGTAGAGACTCCACCGGACCTATATCGGGAAGCTAAGATCCTATCATGTATATGTGGTGTTATGAGTATGTTTATCCCAAATAAAAGGCTCTGACCACTTGCATCTTGCCCCTTGTCGAATTTCCACTAGTGAACCAACCCCTCGTTGTACCACACAATAGTTGTCCACACAAAGCCTCCTCGTCTAAGTTTATCTAGTCCTATTCCGCTAAGATTCTTATTTTTAAAGTACTTATTTCTTGCTTTACGAGACAGGTCATTTTCTTACAATACATCACATTTAATTAAAAAAATACTCCCTCCGTCCCTTTTTAAATGTCCTATTTCATAACTCCAACTTATTAAAAAAACATCATCATTATACCTTTCACATCAACTTTTTCCTCCACTTTCCCATCATCATTACACTTTTTACGCACTAACTTTTCAAAATGGAATTTACTTTTAGGAACAAAATAGACAATATACCAACTTTTACCCACTAACTTTACCAAATGGACACTTATTAAGAAACAGCCCAAAATGGAATACTGGACTATAATAAAGGGACGGAGGGAGTAAGTACTTATTTGAGTTAGTAGAACACAGTAACACACCTAGAGTTGCATTCAATATTTCTGCACTGACCTTGTGACCCCTTCTAATGAGGAATGTGGTCCAGAATTTATTATCCACCTCAAATTTCACAGAAACTGATAAAAGCATTCAACTAATTGAAAAAAGTACTTTGGAAAAAAGACTACATTAGTTTTTTTTTTTTCCTTCTTCCCCAAAATGGTTATCGTGTTCAATAGAATTCAACAACTAAACAAGAGATCTAGGTTTCCACATCTACCAGCAGAGCCTCGCAAAATCAAACTAGCTAAAACATGTGCAACCGAAGTAGTACGTCTACAAACAAATGGGAACTCACACTGCCTAAAATGAAGCATGCACTGCAGGTTAATCATAAAGTTACAAAGGCCAAAAAAGAATAAAAGTTGCTATAAGTTTAATTGAAGTGGAGTAAGTTAATCCTACAGTAGAAAATTGGTCAATCAATTCACAGTCTTTCTAGTCGCAAAAATTGAACTTTAATTTGAAGTTTCAATTTCCATATTTTCTTTCTGGTCGCAAGAGTTGCAACGCCACAAAACATTATTACTATAGTACGAAATTGATTTTGGCACTCCACTTTTAGCCATCAATACTTCACTTTTTGTCTTTTTTTATTATTTGAAATTACCAAATTATCTCTTAAAGCGGATGAACACTTATAAAATAAAGGATAATTTAAAAGTTTCACATAAGATAAAAGACAAAAAATTGAATGCTAATGAGGAGTGTCAAAATCAATTTCCGTGCACAGAATGTCATCAACTTTCTAAAAAGTTAATCTTTCGGTTCTTTTTAGACGTATATATTGGACGAAGGAAACAATACTCAAATTACTGCCGGATCAAAAAAACAATAAATTACTGGGAAAGCAATCAGGAATGTGAGATATCAGCTCAAAAGACAAGACAAAACAACGCATCCTGTCTCCTTTGCCTACTTTTTTCACCCTTCATATTGTCAAACAACTGTCTCATGTGTTTATTTCCGATGGAACCAAAAAAAAAAAAAAAACCCTGTCTCATGTGCGACAGAAACAACCCGTCCATGGCCACCGACAGTGGCTGCGAGTAGATCATCATGCGGGGCCCATTTCGAGTTCCGCACAGATGTTTCGAGCAGTTTGATAAAATTTTAAAAAAATTGAATGTGCCCAGAAAAAATTAGCTCAATCCGATGTGTGTAAGTGTTCGATCTAATCTTCTCAATTTTCATTCGGATTACCGGAAATTGAAATTTGAATGAAAAAAAAAAATGAAAGATTGGGAAAATACGAAGGAAAATTTTAGGTAATCCTGAAATATAATGTGGTGTTGCGGTGGTCGAGGCAAATGAAAACGAGCAACATACAGGTGGATCACCCGTGTCCTCTACACGCTAAACAAGTTATAAAGTGTGTCAATATGTCTCACACGCATGGACAAAGCCATTTTAGGTTAGGAGCAAGCCATAATTTTAGGTTAGGAGCGGCAAAAATATGGAGTTCGCCTTCGCCAGTTAGGCAAAGAGATATATTAAATAGAATCCGGAGCTCAAAATACTACGTTATACATATGTAATCTTACATTCGAGGCTATCGTTTTATATGAAAAAAGTGTAATTAGATTACATGCGCTTCCTAGCTTGGATTCAGGTTCTGTTCAATAAGTTTTTATTTTTGAAATGAATAATGATATATTATAAAAAATTAATCTGTCTTAAAAAAATAAATATTTAAAAAATAAGAAACGAAACGGAGTCGGCAAAATTGAAGGGTCAGTGACTCAGTGAGGTACTACTATTTTATTTGATTGTTCTAAAAAGATGTACAACAAAATTAAAAGTGGTGGACCACGTGACAATAATTTCAACAAATAGAGTATTTGCGCAGTCTAATCAGACTCCGATTAACACATTGATCAGACATTCCAATCAGATAAAGATTTTGACTAAACTGGCGGATTTGGAGGCAGACAAAGACAAAAACATAACCCTACTTCTTTCTCCTAACCCTTCCAAATTTAAGACTCTGTCAAAAGACACAAGAAGTGAATGCACTGCAAACAATAAATTTGGCTTAAAAGTTAACTTCCCACGCAAAATAATTCATACAGAACATTTGCTTTGATTTTAAATGTAGACCATGTTAGTAAACAGTAAATTTATGGTTCCTTTGTTAATGCTGTGATTGGTTTATATTTTGAAATTTTTTTTGAAAAATAGTAGGATTAATAAGTGGAGAGAGATAGAGAAAGAAATGTTAAAAGTAGAAGGAATATAGAGGAAATATTTTAAAAAATTCTTTTCAAAAGGCAAAGAGAACAAGGCAAAGTGTGTCGAGTGCTGATGCCTGGTTGTAAAAAAAAAAAGAAGTTCACACGAAAACAGAACAACAAAATACCAAACTCACCTCAAATGTAACTGAGCCAAGCAAGCCATTCTTCATGAAAGTGGTCTTAGCCTTTGGAACCCATGAATGAATCATGCAACTCAGTGACTCCCACATGTTCAAACTCAGCGAGTCACCCACAAACATAATCTTCTTCCCCCTCCACCTCTCCAAAAACTCCAACCCATTAAACCTGCACCATTTTTACATATGCATACCCATTTTATACAAATAATGGTAGAAAGAGAAAATGTAGAGAGAGAGAGAGAGAGAGAGAGAGAGAGAGAGTGGGTATGTGAGAAAGATCGAGTACCTTGGTAGGTCACATGAGAAGGGCTGCCACCTGTAATTTTGGTACATTTTATCAGCTCTGCCGTACTTTTGGCAGTTGAATTCTGGATCTATGAAGGGACAAGTGGAGTAGTCGTAGAGAGGGTATGAGGAATCGTATACCCATTTGCCGCTGAAATAATTGCACCCACTGGCAAGCTTCCTAGCGGTAAATCTGCTGCTAGAATTATTATCAATGAATTGCTCTGCTTTTGTTTGGTCTGATAACAGAAACAGAGAAAGATAAAAAAACAGAGCTTTGAATTGGAAACCCATCTTGGACCCAATAGTTGTCTGTCAAATGTGTACAACTAGAGGCATATATTTTGTATACAAGTGTGTGTTTGTGTGTGTGCGTGAGAGAGAGAGAGAGAGAGAGAGAGAGAGGAGCTACGGCTGCACATGGTTTCTACTTTTCCACCTCAAAGTCATTTTTACTTTCTGACATCAATTGTGCAATCTTTTGGATTTGATTTTTGAGTACTGCATGTGGGGTTGGTTTGAATTATTTTCTTTTGAAAGAAGACATAAGGGAGGAAACAATAGTCCTTTTTGTTGGTATAAACTATAAAGTGTTGTCCCTACAAAATTTGTAACAGGAAGGCGTTCATTTTTCAAAGAATTTTTGAGAAATAGAAATACGGTAAATTGTAATAATATTAAAAGTTTAGGAACACAATTCTAAAATATAGAAATAGTTATGGACGTAATTGGGTTTGGAGTATGTGGGCCCATACACACACATCTATTTCTGCAAATAAATGGATCCTAATTGTACTACCCCAAAATCGAAATTGTAAATTGATCTGCAAATTAATGCACTCATGTGTCTGTCTCATAAGTCCATATACAATTCTTTTCAAGGAGATAACCATTGCACATATTTGTACATATACATATAAAAATAGGAAAATGATTTTGCCACTCCCTTTTTTATTAATAGCACTCCCTTGCAAGTGTATTTTTAATGCAAAAATATACTTATAGGGGAATGGTGTAAAAAAAAAAAAAAAGAGACAAAATCAGTAGCCTAAAAATATTGGTGCTTTCAAGTAGTAAAATGGGAATTTTTTTGATAGGTGCACTATAGAGTTACTGGAAGCCAACAAGTCCACCAACTTCACCCTAACATTTTGTAAGACCAAAAGCCCACACGGCTAATATAAACACGTAATCCCAATGACAATAATACCCTTTATATATAATCAGGAAAAAAGAGTTCAATTCAAATTCAATTGAGAGGGATACAGAGAGAGAGAGAGTGTAACAACCCAAATTTTCGACACAATTTTTTTTTATTAGATTTACAAATTTTATTCCAGTAAAATTTATTCTTAGTAAATTAGTTATAAATTTTTTTTTTAGAATAGGTTCCATATGTGTATTGTATGCCACATACAACATAATTTTTTTCCAAACCAATTTTTTTCCCCAACTGTATGCCTCTCTCTCCCCTCCCCTCTCTCTCTCTTACTTGCTCTCCACACCAAGTGAACCATCCCCCTTATGTCTATTGTTTTTTGGCTAAACCTTTTAATCTTTCCAACCATTCAATTTCCACCCTTATCCTCCCCATTCCTTGGTCACCACTCCTCCTCCCACCTTATAAATACCACCCCATCTCAGTTACAAATGAATCAGAGAGGGAAAAAAAAACAAAGGGGCTCACTCCATTAATGGAGGATTAGAGAAGAGAAACTTAGGTAAGTTTCGGAGAAATTGGGCTCTGTGAAGCTCGGGGACGTGCTACAATTTCTCCAAAATCGTCCGAACCATTACCCGCTTCTCCGGTCGAAACTGAGGTAGATTAATCCTTCTCCTACCTCTCCCAAAGTATATTAATGTGCTAAGAGCATCCGCAATGTAATAATCAAAATTGAATAACCAAAAGTTGCCACGTCATCTTTTGGTTATTCATTTAAGATATTGCTAAGGTTACTAATGTAGAAGTTCACAATGTAAGGCTATCCACAGTGGCATAATCAAAAATAGATAACCAAAAGTTGACACATCAGCTTTTGATTATTCATTTAAGAGGTTGCTAAGCTTAATTAATAATGTTGAGGTCCACAATGGTCACTTTTAGTCCATAACTAAAATAAGGGATACACTACAATTTCACTCTCTCTCCCCTTGTGTTTTCCACCATTGATCACTTTCCTCCATTACACTTTTTTTTGGCAACAATATATCGATTTTCTCCTTTAATTTTGGAAAAAAAATTGGTGACTTCCTTCCCTAATATTATGAATTTGGAAAAAAAATTATGTACTCAAAAAAAAAAAAAAGTGCTCTTGAATTTGTAAAAAAATGTAAAGTTCTTTATGTACTCAACCACAGGGAGAGGAACGAAAAAAGGATAAAATAAAAACGGAAAAAAAAAAGTAAAATACTTTAATGCGGCGACAAATGTTTTCCACCATTGATCACTTCCCTCCATTATGTTTCTTTTTTTGGCAAAAATATGTCGATTTTCTCTCATAATTTTGGAGAAAAAATTAGTGATTTCCTTCCCTCATAATATGAATTTGAAAAAAAAATCATGTACTCAAAAAAAAAAATAGATGTGTTCTTGAATTTGTAAATGAATGCAAGGTTCTTCATGTACTCAACCTTAAGGAGAGGAACGAAAAAGAATAAAATAAAAATGAGATAAAAAAAGTGAAATACCTTAATCCGGCGACAATGAGTTGAATTGTAAATGATTGAAAGATATGAGCTTCACTTTTGGAGGGAAAGAAAAAGAAAGAGTTTGTGGCTGAAGAAAATGAGATATAGAGCAGGTGAAGAAAATATCATTTGAAACACGTGTGTATATAAATTTTAGAACCAGTTAATTTATTTGGTGTGAGATTCACAAATTTTGATTATTAAAAAATGTTGCTAGTTTTGGTTATTCAAATCCCAAAATTTGATTATTTCTAAAAATGTTGTTAAGTTGTGAGCCATCTTTCACCCTAATATTATTAACTTTAAAAATAATTTGCTTTTGATTATGCCACTGTAATAATCAAAATTAGATAACCAAAACTTACCACGTCACCTTTTTAAACTACAAAAATTATAAAAACTAAAATTTTTGAAAATAATTTGAATACTCTTAGAAAAATAGGTTTAGTGAAAAAAAAAATTTTAATAATTTTTTTCAAAAACAAAACAGTTTTAGAAAAACAGGGTTTTTTTTTAAAAAAAAATTGTTAGAAACCGTTTTTTTAAAAAAAACAGTTTTTGTGTAAAAACACTTAAATTTTTTTTTTAAATACTGTTTTTTTTAAAGTTTGTGAAAAAAAAGTTTTAAAAAATAATTTTCAGGAAACATTGTTAAGAGAGAGAGAGAGAGAGAGAGAGAAGAAAGAGAGAGAAGGTTTTTATATAATGACGGGTGTACTTGATAGAAAAAATATGGGGATCATTAGATTTGATTATTGGCAAAAAGGTTGCTAGTTTTAATTATTCAAAGGCCAAAATTTGATGAATTGCTAGGAGGTTGCTAAATTTGGTTATTACAATGTGAGCACTTTTTTGAGCAAACATTGCTAACTTTAGCAACCTTTTTGTTTTGATTATTACATTGTGGATGCTCTAAGGCCATCTACAGTGGTATAATAAAAAACTAATTGTTTTTAAAGTTAACAATGTTGGTGCAAAAGATGGCTCACAATGGTATAATCAAATTTAGCAACATTTTTAGAAATATTCAAATTTTGGATTTTGTATAACCAAAACTAACAACATTTTTCAATAATCAAAATTTGTGAACTCTACACCACATAAGTTAACTAATTCTAAAATTTGTATACATGCGTTTTTCGATTGGTATTTTTTTTTTCTCTTCTTCGCATACTCTATATCTTCTTCTACTCATCCACAAACTATTTCTCTTTTTTTCCCTCAAAAAGTGAAGTTCGTATCTCTCAAATCATCTACAATTCAACCCATCATCGCCGAATTAAAGTATTTCACTCTTCTTTCTCGTTTCTATTTTTTTCCCCCAAAAAAATTCATGATAGGAGGGCAGAAAGTGACCGATTTTTTTCTAAAATTAAGACAGGGAATTGATATATTTTTGCTCAAAAAAACGTAAATGGAGGGAAGTGAATAACAGGAAACAGAAGGGGAGAAAGAGTGAAATTGTAGTGGACCATTATTTTGGTTATGGACTAGAAGTGACAATTGTGAAGCTCAACATTGTTAAGCTTAGCAATTCTTTAAGTGAATAATCAAAAGCTGATGTGTCAACTTTTGGTTATTCATTTTTTATTATACCACTGTGAATGATCTAAGAGATTAGTTTTTATGATTAGAATCGACGAGAATCAAAATTGGAATTCTACAAACGAAACCCAGATTTTCCGAAAAGACACTGTGCACTGGTTATAGCCATGAATTCTAACCACGTTTTTTGAACTGTTCACCCGCGGGAAGTTTTAAAAAATTGACACTTTAATTACACTTATCCCCCTGCTCATTTTGAATGTAATGTTTTAGCCCAATCATTAAATATGATGGTTATCTTATTACAGTTACATCCCTGAGGTTGTTTAGTATAGAAATTTGGCCCAAATGAGTTATTGACTTAAAAACGATTAGGCCCTTAGGTTACTTAAGTGTACAGTTTCGACCCCATTATTATATTATCACTTATATGTTAATCTAATTTCATAAAATGAACTAATACAAGCCTAGACTTATTTTTAATTTTTTTTATTAGATAAAAATTTCTTGTATCAAATTTGATTTATTGGTCATACGAGATTAAGGGCAACGGCCCATTCATAAAAAGTCGTGTGATTGCATTGTCTGTTATTTGTGTTAATTATTATTTGATTAATTGTATATTGCACCAATACTTGATTTGAATGCTAGATTGGACTTTAGAGACATGAGGTGATATGCGAAATAGAATTCACCTAGACGATACTAGGTAATGGATGAATTAAAAAGTTTTATATTTAGATTGTCTGCAGGCGAGATTTTGAGATGTGATGAGTTGGATATGATGATTTGAAACTGGCAAAGTAGGCCTAGTGATGATTGATGAATTGAAACTGGCGGGAGTCCAGTGATGATTGTGAAGTGGTGAATAAGATAGGTGAACCCTAGTTATGTCACGGCATGATAAGCTTACCCTTTGTTGTAATTATTGGGATGCGCACTCGGTATATAACTTAGGTATATCTGCGATAACAAAAGGAAGTGATCTCATGTGATGGGACATAGCCAGTGGTTGGGGAGGAAAGATCTCGTGGATGAGATCTTAGATCACACGATAGGTTAATGGATAGTAATAAACTGACTTATGTGAAAAATCTCTATTTTACTTTTTCGTATCATTTTTATCATGTTGCTTGCTAATTGTAAAGTAAGAGGGGGTAGTTGGGTTGGATTATTCTATTGGGTGATTTATCATTCACGGATACGCCTGTATCCTGGTAAATCGATTGCTTTGGCGATCAATTTGCCAGGGGGTGCAAGATTCAATGATGGTGCAGTTCGACACGGAAGGAATATCAGGAATTAAGATCGAGTATGCTTGAGATCTGTATCAAGTCTAGAGTCGGTTCTAAAGTTAACTTGCATTGAACAAAATAGAAATCATATTTTTGAAGTAGCCAAAAATCCCAGCCAAACAGCGCCCCCGTTGGCTTCATCGACGTCGTCCTTGCCTTCCTCGCCGTTGTTGTCCTCCCCGTTTTTGTCGTCTTCACCGTCGTCGGTTCCTTTGTCATCATCAACATCATCTTCCTTGTCCTTCAGTTGGTAAGTTTGGGTGCTTTGGCAGAGTTACATATAATGGACCTTAGACCAATTTTTTATAGTATTTATTACTATGGAGATTGAATCAGCAAATTGTTTCAAAAGGTTTGTGATACATATGTGCCTTTTAAGTTTTCAAGGGTAAATATGAAAATTCAATAATTTAATCACATTCTACTTGTGCAAAGAAACATGATACTAACAATCCCATCATCTAATCCTATGTAAAACAAACATGAAAAGTGGACTAGCAACCCACTATGAATCTTACTCACTACAATTTCAATCACATTTCATTACCAATCCCACCAAATCTATCACAATTATTAGATGAGACACTCTCAAAGTATCGCTCTGCTCGGTGTACTAACCTCATTTGAAGCTAGCTTCAAACAAATGCTGGAGATTGGAAAAAATCTATCGTTTTCCATTGGAGTATAATTTGAAGTAGGATAAATTACAACAAACCCCCCTCCAGTATTGTCCGTAAACAAGTTGCCTCTATATATATAAACTCAAACACTTAACCCTTAACTTATTTGAGTCTTGACAGTTTATAACTTCTATCAGTATTTTGTCAGGGTTTGGGACAGGAAATGTGCTATGGAAATGCCTTGAATTATTTACTTTTCCGTTCTCCAAATCCAAAAATGCCACTAAGTTTTATTTGTACATACTGACATGTGTATCATCCCAAAAATTCTCAGTCTTCACCACAATTGAAAAGCACCTTCACACTAGCCGTTGTCGCCATGTAAAAACTAACCCTCTTCATCCACTGTACACAATAGTAAACCTTTCTTATTTCCCATTGGACGTCGCCACCATTCATCCACTTCCTCTTTTGACCAGTCACACCTACAGAATCTACTAGAAATTTGATCCCAGCCAACTAAATATACATTTATCCTACACAATACACATACACATGCATTATAGGTATTTATCTTGTAATGAGTCTTGATTCACATACTTCTCCTAAACAAAGAATTAGAACCATGAAACTACCTTTGATATATTTCTTGTTTTTACCTTATATTTTCTTTTTTGACTTCATTCACACCTCATTCCTTGAACTTGAAGTATCGAATACCCAAATAACAATAGAAACCTATTGGGGGATTCTGGAGTGAAAAATCAATTAAAGTGCACTAACTGGGGATTCTCATCGAGGCAAATAATCTAAGTCCTTACTGGGTAGAAAGTTGGAGGATGAGGTTTGCCTCATCAAAGGTTATGTACATGTGTTAGGGCAGGTGGTTAGATGGCTTTGGCTTTGGGGTGTGATGTGTTAGGGTGGGTGGTGGTGGAGGTGGCTATAAGTAGAGGTCATCCTGTGGAGATGGCTATGGGTAGAGGGCAACCAATGTAAGGTTAAACAATTGATAGTGTTGGGTTAGGTGGTTGTACGTTATGGGTGGATGGTGGTCAATCTGATGATGTATTTTTCAAGAATGAAGATTAGTGGGCTGTGGCTGAAGGGTAAAAAGTAAAATACAATTTTTCGTTATTAGCATTCACTCCATATAAGAGCAATAAACCAGATCGGCTTACCCTCCGTAACTAGTCATCCATATTATAGATAAAAAATTAATCATTATCGTCTTTGGTAAATTTATCAAGGACTATAGTCATAGTAATCCTCCTATTCAACCAGCTATTTTAGCACACGTGTGTTGCCCAAGTCATAAGGGGCATGATGACTTGACGTTATCCTCACCTTTTCTCCGGCTTATCACCGGCATATGTATATTCTACGGGGATTAAGTGTCTTAGTTTATACATTAAGGGGCAACTTGAAAATGATCAATAGTTGAGGGGGTTGATGTAATTTATCCTTTAAAGTATGATCTAGATTATCCTTTTGTATTAGCTTTTGTCAGCTGAGTTAACAAAATCGATTGATGTCAAAAATTATTTTTCTATATATGTTAAAAATCACTTTTTTTATGAATCAAGAGATATTCCTCACTCTCTTAAACGTACACTAAGCAGAAACAACACACGTGAGAAGTAAGCCTAAACACATGGACATGTGCATTTTGTCAAATAAATTACGAAAAGAAAGGGGAAAAAAAACAAAGATTCAATAAGTTAAAATATTATTTATAGCATAATTATATTTAAGTAATTATATGGAGTAGATCAAATTAAGTATAATCCAAGTCTAAATCTCTTTAAATAACTAATGCACTAATTGAGAAAAAAGAAGAGGAGGAGGAGGAAGAAGAAGAGGAAGAGTAAATAACTAATGCACCCTGTTTCTGCTAACAAAAAAATACTAAAAACTTAACATGTTTTACCAACTCATTTAACGCATTTTACCAACTGGTTTCCACTAACAATTTTTTTTTTATCAACTCAACAACTTTTTCACCCACATACCCAGCAAAAAAAAATTCACTCACACACGACCTTGGTGTTTAAGGGCAGAAAACTTTATTGCCACTCTACACTCAACCATTTTCAAAATATTTGACATGCATAATATTTAACATGTTTTTTTATTTATTTTGGGGCCTAATAATTTGGCTCTAAAACTTCAGATCCTGGGCAGTCGCCTGGTGGGCCTATCTATGTCTTCGGCAGTGCCGGCCAGGAAAAAACCAAGGGAAAATAACGGCCCAAAACGTGTTTTGATAATTAATACTCATCAATTTTCGGCCCAAACTAAGGACACATTTATAGCCCATACAAGTTTATTATAATAATTGTAAGACGAAGGAGGCCTCTTAAACACAAATCTCCCCAGCACCCAGGCCCAATATACTTGTCTGGAAGAAGAAGACAATCAAAACTAAAAACTGATCCACTGCCATTTCAACAGTCTATTCTATCCCTTGGTTTTTTTTTTTTTTTCAATAGTCTATCCCTTGTTGCAAGTCGATTCCAGCAAACCAACCAAGCAACAGAAGCCCGGTTTGGCCTAATAAGTTAAATGTCTTTCTTTTTTGGGTCCTCATTCAAAAAATATCGCATTTGTTATTTTTTCGTCAATTTTTTTTTGTAAGTTATTGTTTCGTCATGACAAGAGGAATTTAAAAAGTAAAAAAAAAATTACGATCGAAATTCAAATTTTTTTTTAATGAAGATGAAAAAATTGGCTTATTGGCTTAGTTCGTCTTTATTCAAAACATGTCTTGTTCTCTCTGCTTTTTGAAAAGAATTTTTCAAAAAATTCCCCATAGATTTCTCCCACTCCCAACATTTCTCTCTCTATCTCTCTCCATTTATTACCCCTACTATTTTTCAAAAAACTTTTCAAAACACAAACCAAACACAGCATTTAGGCTTCGATTGTAATTTTTACTTTTTAGATTCTTCTCGTCATGACAAAACAATAATCCACAAAAAATTAACGAAAAACTAACAAATGCTAATTATTTTTTGAATATGAACAAAAAAGCAAGCCATTTGGCTTATTAGGCCAAACGGCATAATGTATTGAGAGTGCCAAGCTACTTTATCTGTACGGGTCCTATATAATAGCACAAGTGCCAAGCCGAGTTGATCACAGAAGAATTGACAATTATTCTCATTTTCATAATAGTATATGCCTGATAGATGTGGTGTTGTGTCTAGGCATTTCCGTTCACCATTCCAAATGATAGAAGTCACTTTAACTTGAATACAACTTCCCATTTTAACTAGAAGTGCGTATCACGGTGGCAAGCGGTAAGTAACAGTGTGGTGACAAGTATGTTTGGTTCGGAACTAGAGGGAGGTTCTTGGGGTAATAGTGAATGAAACGAGATAGATAATGAAAATTTATTAAGGATCATGCGCAAAAGTTTCGAGACTCTACAAACAAAGCCACATGCTAGAGTTCTTGAGCACTGGAGTTGGTGTTCTTGAGCAGTGTGTTGTTGTACAGTTGGCATCTTGACAACGGAGTAATACTTTTTATCCTTTTTTAATTCGTTTGTTGACTACAGTATGTTGTTTGTACGTTCTCTTTCTATTTTCATAAAAATGGAGAGACGGAAGGATATGTGGAGTTTTTGCTGCGCTACAAGAGTCTTTGTTTACTTTTCAAAACTCTCTTAAGGTCCGGTTCCGTTTGATTTTACGAGATAGACCATTCTCTTATAATATATCACTTTTTAAATCAAAAAACAAATACGCATTTTAATGGAGCCTCAATACATTTCTTTTCATGTTGTACAGTTTTCATATTTTCATCTTCGTGTTTTTTGAAGTTTATTGTGCCAATAAAAAAAGAAATTTGAACATTTCTTACAACATTCTCACCTTTAGGACTTAAACATACGGTCGAAATCTTGACCGTTCAATGCTGCATGCAATCAATGATTCGGATCTACTCAATGTGCGGTCCAAATTAGGACAGTTTCCTTCCGTCCAAAACTTGGACCGGAAAGGATCCGAACCCTTGCATGGTGGATTTGTCTTTACGCATACCATACACATGGACTATGATGCCGTTCTAGCCGTGGGATTATTAGTGTTTGATGTAACACGGTGGAGAGGTAATAGACATGTGGCTCTGGATTTTGGCCCATCCGAGGATGCAGGACTTTGGTGTAACATTGCACTATAAACATTTTCTCCTTGTGTTATCCTTTTATGCCCCTTTGGGCCAGGCCCTACATGTTGTCTTGCAGTGAACCCAACTGATGCACGTGGCATGCTTGGGACAAATCCCAATCGAAAAGTCACTTTTACTGCTTCTCCCGCCTCTGTGAGTCTTCGAATTTTAAAAAACTCTTCCAACTCTTCCCTAAAAGAGTTTAGATTATTGATTGTCAAAACAGACGGTAAAATTGAGAGAGCGGTAAAATCGTGCGGTAAACGTAGCACCGCTCAATCACTTTGCATATGCTGTAACTGATCCTCTTCTAATTTAAGGTCGGTGCCCCCGGACGCCGTGGTACTCTAAACCATATACATTGCGATAAATTTTTTGCGGTAAAAACATTATTATTCACTTTTGTTAGATAGTTGAGAGACAGTGAATGACCCATATTGTGTGGTGGGTGTGCTTGGGACAAATCCCTATCATCATCACTTCACAAATGCTGTAATTCTAATCTAAGGTCTTCGAATCTAATTTGTTTCATCTGACTGGTTACCAACTACCGAAAAGTGATAAAAGTGGCATAAATTAATCACACCTAAACCATAATTAATTACTACTACCTGCCACCGTCGCAACTAGAAAATCATTAGCACGCAAACCTACTCAACGGCTCACTGACCATTTTTAAGTACTGAGGGGTCATTCCCAAATAAAGGAAAAATTATTTGGGACTGAAAAGAATTAATTGCATCAAGTATGTCGGTGAGTAAACCTAAGAGTAATTATTTAATAGTATGTGAATATCGCCACGTGATACTCCGAATCACTTTAAAATCACATGTTTCTATGGGATTCGTACACTTAGTAACTGACTCCAAGAAATGTATGATTGTAAAGTGATCTAGAATATCACGTAAGCCGACGTGGCGGAACTCCCAAACTATTGTATAGTTTCACGTAAACCTACATACGTGGATATGTACAAATAGAACGGTATGGACGTTTACATGGGGTAGCATTTTTTTGCTCCCAACCTAAATATTATGCAGAAAAGCCACATTTGAGACGTGGGTCTCACAAACTTTAAATTTGGGTAGGAATGGAAATTTGTTTGCTAGAATTCAAGTGCCTATAATTCTATTTCTAGTGCCAATAATTATAATTTTATTCCGATGTGTGGATTAATTCAATAATTTTGTTCATGAATATTTTATTTTAAAAATTTACCAGAGTCATCATTTTTTTTAAAAGGCTGGAGTAAGGAATCTAAGACTACCACGGGCCGTGAGGAATCAAATTGCATGTGATTGAATATGTTATATCAGGAATTAGAATCCTATTCTTCGAAACGCAAGAATCATGAAAATATTTTCCAAATTACTAACATCCGAACTAAGCTGAATCCCTTAGTACTCCCTCCGTTCCTTTTCAACAGTCCCACTTGGTAAATCTAACTTTTTACGAAGACAACATTATTACAATTTTAAAAGATATAACTCTCCCTACTTACCCTTTATAGAGATATTATCATTACATTATTATTCACTAACTTTTCAAAATGAAATCTACTTTCAGGAACAAAATAAAAAATATACCAATTTTTATACTCCCTCCGTCCCCAAATAAGTGTCCGGCGCGCAAAACTTGATTTTATAAAACACGCATATTTTTTATCAAAAATTTTAATTTTTTTCACAATCTAATAGAACTCATTGCTATCTATTGATTTGTGAAAAAAATTTGATTTTTTTAACGAAACAAATGCATCTTTTTGAAGGTCTAGTTTTGCACGCCGGACACTTATTTAGGGACGGAGGAAGTACTAAACTTTACAAATTAAGCATTTATTAACAGATAGTTCAAAATAAAATATTGGACTTTTAAAAGGAAACGGAGAGAGTATAAATAGAATACTGGACTCTTAAAAGGAAAATCTTTTTGGAGTCCTACTTTCTAGAGAGAATTTAGAGCAATTCCAAAACCGTTATGTAATTGTAAGTCGTCATAAACTGATTGAGTACCCACGGGACTTTCAATCCCCATCAACTTTTTACCAACTTCACCACCACTCCTAGAACTTCTAACTAATGCAAACTAACTCTATCCTATTAGCCAAGAAACTGATCTCAAGCCAAAGCCATGGACAAAGGCTCCACCATTGACAAGAAATGGAAGCTCTGTGCATTTGCCAGCTTCATCGGCTGCGTCATCCTGACACTGGATCTCAATAACCACCAAAACAATCGCAGACTTGTCTCTTTTCAAAACATTTCGGTATCCGTAATGTCATCCGAACCATTCAAACCATCAGTCTTCGTTGAAAAGGAGATACCCACGAAGACAGATGCATCCCTCGTCGTTGATAAGGAGATACCCACGAAGACAGATGAGATACCCACGAAGACAGATGCATCCGTTGAAAAGGAGATACCCACGAAGACAGATGCATCCCTCGTCGTTGAAAAGGAGATACCCACGAAGACAGATGCATCCCTCGTCGTTAAAAATAAGGAAGAACGTAAGAGCAATATTGAAGGTAGTTGCAATATATTCAACGGGAGATGGATTTACAAGCCAGCTGACAACCCTCTGTACGATGAGTTTCAGTGTCCGTTCCTCAGCGATCAAGTAAGCTGCCAGAGGAACGGACGACCAGATTTTGACTACAAGAGTTGGAGCTGGGAAGCCAAGGACTGTGAGATTCCAAGGTGAGCTTTAGGTGTAATGTACATCCTGATCATACATGCAAGTTACATACAGTTGACATAAGATGGGAACTAAGGCTGGCTTAACAGGTTTGATGGGAAAGACTTGTTGGAGAGACTAAGAGGGAAGAGAATGGTCATAGTTGGGGACTCCCTCAACAGAAACCAATGGGAATCTCTTGCTTGCCTCCTCTACTCTGTTATTTCACCCTCAAGAGCCCATGTGAAGGTGCAAAGTGGTGCTTACAAAGTCTTCAGAGCAAAGGTGACAAATACTTGTTTTTCCTTTCCATATTTTTACTACTGCTTGCGGCACAGGATCCTCTGCCCCCAAAATCCTGTGTATTTCTTTTGCACGATCGTGCCTCAAGATTAGTGCCTTCTGCAATTCCCACCATATCGCATAACAGAGTGCATGGGGATAGATAGGTAAGAATTCGAAGAGGGAGAATCCCTTCATCTGTTTCAAAGTCTGCCCTGCATATGTCAATATTGTCCTCTGTATAGCCATATAGATGCATACACATAGATACATGCATGTATATCATTCCAGATGCACGTTACAACCTTCAGAAGGATTTTTCGAGAATCCCACCAAATCATGTAATGGGACTGGGAGTGAGGGACAAAGACAAGAATTCAGCAGAGGGAACCTCTGCATCTGTTCCAATGTCTCCCCTGCACGAATGTCAACATTGTCATTGACTCGTTTGAATATCCACCAATTTACATATATCGGCATATACTCGTATATGTTTGTCCAAAAAGTTGGAATACACACGGGACTTATGTGTGTGGGTTTTTAAATGGGTGTGGTTGTAGATTTATTGTATGTTTGTCATGTTGGGTATGACCTTCAAAGGATTTTTCCGGCTGACCATGACAGGACTACAACTGCTCTGTCGAATTTCACTGGAGCCCATTTCTGGTGCAGTTCGATACTAAACAAGCCAAGGATATTAAAGCTCTAAGGCTAGACAAACTTGCAACCTCAGCTCGGAAATGGCGTGGTGCCGACATCATGGTATTTAACACTGGTCACTGGTGGGTCCAAACCGGCAAGTTCAGGAAGTAAGTTCAGTCCATTAAGTTCAAATAACAATTAAGATTCTTGAATCCCAAGCATACTATCTGACAAGGTAGTCGAATGGGGAAAATTTGCAGGTGGGACTTGTTCCAGTATAGAGGAAAACTGATACAAGAGATGGATATAGAATCAGCATTTGAGATGGCCATGAAAACCTGGGCTCAGTGGATTGATCAAAATGTAGAGTCCAACAAAACAAATGTGTTTTTCAGGAGTATTTCCCCGGAACACAAGGGGAACCATCGCTGTGAGAATGTGACACAACCAATCATGAATGAGTCCTACAAAGCGTCATTTCCAAAGCCTGTGATAGCTATTGTTGAGAGGATAATCGGAGGGATGAGAACACCAGTGACATATCTGAACATCACGAAGCTATCAGAGTACCGAAGAGATGCGCATCCGACTGTGTATGCGAAAAAGAAAATGATGATAGAGAAGGAAGGGAAGCAGCTGGAGGCTTTTGCTGACTGCAGCCACTGGTGCCTGCCTGGGGTACCAGATACATGGAACAGGTTATTATATGCACTATTGGTTTTCAATACCTCTACAAAAAATCTTAATTCCTCACATGAGGGTCTCTGAGCCTTCTGATACGCATATGTTTCTCAGCTACACTATTAGTACAATTATATTATACATGGAAATTTGTGAACCTTTTTCTATTATCCTATATGCTTTTAATTGACAGTGTAAAACAATTTCCATTCGCAAACATTGATTTTGTTTTACTAACAACTGTTCGTTCATGTGAAGATCACATGAAGATTAGTACAATCAACTAAATGATTTTTATATGTTTCTCAGCTACACTATTAGTACAATTATATTATACATGGAAATTTGTGAACCTTTTTCTATTATCCTATATGCTTTTAATTGACAGTGTAAAACAATTTCCATTCGCAAACATTGATTTTGTTTTACTAACAACTGTTCGTTCATGTGAAGATCACATGAAGATTAGTACAATCAACTAAATGATTTTTAGGATTTTACATCAGGATAGATTTGCATTAGTGTTTCTTTCTGTGAAGATTTGATGAACACTAGTACGGCCAACAAACTGACTCTCAGGCTTTCCCTCCATCAAGATATATTTGCACTAACGTTTTCGAATATTTCTAAAACTTTTCGAATTCCTTTTCTACTTCTAAAATGATTCGGAAAAAGTTTCTGAAACGTTTCTGTTTCCATGGTAATCGAAGAAGACTGAAACGAATTTTCCAGCCGTGTTTAAGTCCATTTTAAAAAGGCAGACTCAATTCAACTCCCAATCAACATGCCAAGGCAGAAATTGATCTTATAGCAGTTGTTAATGACAATTTTTGTCACATAATTGAGTTCAACTTATGAGAAACATATCCAACTCTACAAGGGACTTGATGCTGAAAATAATTGGATGCATGCAATCGTGCCCATCTCAATTTATGTTAAAGCATGCATGGGCATGCCAAAAGTATCCGTGCTTCATACATCTGATTCCTGTTAAAGCATATGCATGGACAGACTAAAATGAAGTGCCCAAACCATCATTGCTCCATATATCTCATGTAGCTTACGCCATTAAATATTCTCTTTTAACTTTGACAACTTGATCAATAAGAGAGGAAGACAGCAATAAGAAAAGGATTTTTATATACGACAACCATGAATACCATTACCTATGAAAGGGTTGCCTTCTATGAGGTAAAGCAGTGTGTAACCAGAGCCATGAGACATAAACGGGCACTGACAATTATAAATTAGCAAGTAGGTAAAACACGGGAAGGTGGGTTGTTTGCTATTTTGCCCACTGCAATTCCATTGTTCTGAAGGAGTAACTTATAGCGTCCATTGTCCATTTAGGTTTAAGTGGAAGTTTACTTACATAGGCGGTAGGGCCTTCTTGATTACTGGTATCTAGAGAAGCTCCCAATCACATTCATTATTCCCATGAGGTGGCAATTTCTTTATGTCTGCTTCAATTGTAAATACAAGCACCAAACTTTCTGCACTTTCTTGGTTTGATTCGACTTCCAAGTCTCCATGTTGCACTGCAAGCCGCTCATACTCCTGCTTCCTTGCTGACCTCTTTGAAGAGAAAGCCTTCTGAATCTTTTTCTACAAGAACAGATCCTGTCAATGATTACGACAAGTATGTATGTATGTGTATTTGTGTACATATATATATATATATATATATATATATATATATATATATATATATATATATATATATATATATATATATATCGGGGCGGTTCCGGGGACACCTAAAAAAACACCCCATAGCTCCCGATCAAATTTTGATGATCCGAGCCGCTCAATGTGATCAGAACGTGATTTTAAGGGTACCCGCAAGAAATCAGCAAAAAAAATGACCGGGAAGGGCTTGATCCGAACAGTTTCGAACGGTTTTTTATTGAACGGTTCAAATAAAAACTGCTTAAATCAAACCTGTCCCGGTCATTTTTTTTGCTAATTTCTCGCAAGCATCCTTAAAATCACATTCTGCACACATTGAACAGTTCGGATCATAAAAATTTGATCGGAAACTATGAGAATGAGATTATGGGTGTTTTTTTAGGGTGTCTATTGAACCGTTCCGTATATATATATATATATATATATATATATATATATATATATATATATGAATATAGAGAGAGAGAGAGAGAGAGAGAGAGAGAGAGAGAGAGAGAGAGAGTACCTTGTATGACCTAGGCTTATCTTTCCTTTGAGTGGCAGGACAAATTTCTTGTGTGTCCACCAATACACAGGTTTCCTCTAGCATTGACCTGTCCAACTGTTCATTAGTAGTTCCAAGCCCCGCCTCCACTGGTACATTCCTGTAATCATTTCCATCCAACTTACAGGCACCTGGTATCCATCAAGAGATTGCCGTCATTTGATAGACTAAAATTAACAATAGGCAACATCACAAAGAAGCAACATTAAGACGAGTAGCTTCTATAGCACTGAGAGAGTCATGATTTTCCAGAAGATCAGTCAACAAAACAAAAACCTAGTCGCCAATTTATAAGCAAATCCTCCAAAAACCTTAAAATCATCATTTGGGAAGACAAGGCGAATGTTTATCTTACCATTCCAACACTAAAACAAAAGAAACCTAGTTCAACACTGATGTTGAACCAGTACCGTACATGGTATTAGTAAGACGGTCAACGACATCAAGATCAAATCAGTGGTCCAAGCTTTCTTTACAATAGGAATCCAGGAAATTATTCAGGAAAAATCAAACCTACATTCTTTGCGACTAAGGAAGAAGAATAACTTGGAATCACATACTCTTAATATCGTGGAGGGGCGTCAGAGTCGGAAAGAGTAGACAGCATGTTTGGGCCATGTTTCCTCTTTGCTTGATGTGGATTATCTGGCGAGAGAGAAATTCGAGATGTTTTGAAGGAATTGAAAATTCGTTGGTTAGACGTAAAAGTTTTTTTGGTGAAAAGCTTGTATAGCTAGGAGAAAAGAGAGTGTAATCCTTCTCTTGATCAGTTTTTAGATTGGTTTGTTCTTTTCAATTCACACGGTGGTGTATAGGGCCTTTTTGTCTACGGCCTCTTTTTGTATATGGACGGCATTCCCTTAATGCCTAGTTGCTAATATAATCATTTACTTATCAAAAAAAAAGAGAAAGCATTGAGTACTTCAAAAACTTTTTGTTGGCCTTTGTTAAAGCATCCAACTCAAACCGTCAAAGCTTGTTTACTAGTTTTGGAGGTGATAATTAACCAATGTAGAACAAGCTCTAACACATCGGCACATGTGTGACCCCCTAACTCGCACGTGGAGAGGTAAACACATAACCCATAACATGGACATCACAACGAAACAAGGTGCACTGAAGGAAAACACAGAAGGGTGTGGGTATACGATATATCTTGCAACCGAATACACATTCTCCAAGAACCCGCCGGTGACCATCTCCTGGAGGAGTAAGGCCTCCTCCACAAGATTCACCTCCAGGAGGAGTATCCCTCCTCCACAAGGTTCACCCCAGGAGGAGCATGCCTCCTCCACAACGTTCATCTCCAGGAAGAGCATGCCTCCTCCACAAAATTCACCTCCAGGAGGAGCATGCCTCCTCCGCAGAGTTCAACCCCAGGAGGAGCATGCCTCCTCCCCAAGGTTCACCTCCAGGAGGAGCATCCCTCCTTCACAAGTTCATCCCCAGGAGGAGCATGCCTCCTCCACAAGGTTCAGCTCTTGGAGGAGCATGCGCCCTCCATAAAGTTCACCTCCAGGAGGAGCATGCCTCCTCCACAAAGTTTGTCACCAGGAGGAGCATGCCACCTCCACAATATCCACCATTAGGAGGAACGGGCCTCCTCCACAGTGTTCAACTCTGGGAGGAGCAAGGCCTCCTCCACAAACCTTGCCTCCGCCGAAGCAAGCTTCCTCCACGAACTCCACCCCCCGGGGAGCAAGGCCTCCTCCAAGAACTCTCCACCCGCGGAGGAGTGAGGTCACCTCCGGACACCTCACTTCCTACTTAATATTTTGAAGACTCCACGAATACTTAAAGGCGACTCTATACACCATCCTAGGCCGGGAGCAGGGCCTAGGTATCTCGCTCGGGACATAAGGAGGAATATGGTTTGGAGGCTAGAGCAAAGGGCTTGTCAAGGAGGACGAGCTTGCCTCCGGCGAGCTCTAACTTGACCGGTCCTAGAGCGAGAGGGGGCATTGACCGCCATCTGACATCTCGGAAGAAGTATCATACCTACCGCATGGCGCCTCGGAGCCCGTATCATACCTCGCCTGACTCGGTAGATGATGCGGGTCTCCATGTATCACCAAAATAGCCTCTGCCGGTTCCTCAGTGACGAGCTCTGATGCCTGACTTGGGGCTAAAAGAGGAAAGGAGGTCAACCTCCACTTTGTCTACCAATGGGGAGGAGCCTTACACCTGGCTCTCCCCCATCTCCAAGGCTCATATAAAAGACAAGCATTCAAGACACACAACTAACACACACCTACTCTCCACTGCCATCCCTCTCTCTCTCTAAGTCCGGCCCGAGCTCTCTCCTCCTCCACCTCCGGTGGTTCCCGAGCACCATCGTAGCAACCGCCGTATACCCGGAAGGCGACCTCAGGTACTCTTCTTGCTCCTATCTCCCACAAAGGGCAATCACACTAGAGAATCTTGTCTAAAAGCCTACCTCTGAACATTTAATAGCCTTGTTCGACAAACTGAATTTAGGTAATGGATTCCATTTCACACTGATAGAACTGCTATAAACATAAGTACGCTAGCAATCCTAGGAGCAGCAGTAGCAAGTGTAGTAACTCCTCCCCCACTGAAGTTCAACATTATGAACAGGTAAAAAACTTACAAGTTTTTTTCACTTTCTATCGTTTTAGGATTACTGTAAGCTCGATTACAAATTAGAAGCCTTACTACTAGTTACTTCCATTAACGACCAAAAATTAACCAAGTGAGAATCTGGTAAGCAGAAGTGGATTGAGTTAGCTTGAGGAATAATTTTCGTCCTGTTTACCAGCTAGATACAAAGTTTTCCTCATTAGTCATCTACCCTATCTTGCCCCGAAAAGTATAGCAACGCAACATCCTTCAAACTCACTGTCCCAATTTCATTAACAAAAGAGAGAAGTATCATATGATGAATATATATTATATAGACTACCATACCTGAAGGGGACAAACGGTCATCACTAGCTTTTTCAAAGTACTGCCGATCTTCACTAATGCATGATCCAACTGGAGAAACCACTCCACTATTAGCACATGCGCCTGCTGTTGCCAAAAGCACAAAGTTATCATACAGCAGCTGAAGTGTCTAAGAACAAAATTTATATGGATGGAAATACACACCATTTAGTTCTGCCGCTAACAAGTCAGGCACACCGTTCAAGGTAGTACATCGCAGCTTTGTTTGATTATTCGCTGCAGATTCAACTGGTAACATCATACTGGGTGTTGAGGTATCAATTGTATCACCTCCTGTAGACACAGCTGACGAGCCAGAAACATTTGTATGAGATTTCGCTCCAATAGGAGGACATCCTGTACCATCAACTGCAGCTGGGCTGGATAGCATAGCAATCTGGCCACACATTACTCCATGATTCTTTGTTTTTCCACAATTCGATGACACCTTGCTCGTATCTTTTGACACGGGAGTGGTCGACCTAGGAATTTCTGATGGCATATGATTGTACTTTCTAGATTTCCTTTTATAAGCACCTATGCGCTCATTTTGTTCCAAACACAGCTCCAACCCCATTCCCTTGACTGGGCCCATTGAGTATGGTGGCTGCATACGATTGACATCGTGAAGACCACTGAAAGATGAGCTATAATCTGTATTCAGACCAGAAATCACATTTGAGTCCTCGGAACCTTTCTTATCTGGCTTTATAGAATCTTTCTTGATGCTGGCTTTTGACTTCTTATAGACCCCAAAATCAGCATATGGGTTCAGAGACAAATCTGCAGCAGCTAATTTCACAGGATCTATGGAAGATGGAAGAAGCAAATCCTCCATGACATCTGAGTAGAACTTTTTGACACTAGAACCTACTGTCTGCGCCTGATTTTCAACAAATTTAACTGTGTCCTGCCCAAATCATCAGTTTTGAAAAAAAAACTGCATGTTAGAAAGAGCAGCGTGTTTAGTAGAGAATGAGATTGCAACTGTTAACAACCACATAATAAAATGGGCATCACGAGGAAAATACTCTAATCAGAGATGACTTTTTTTGCACAAAGATTAATATTTACCAGTTGCTGGGGAAAAAGGAAACAGATGGTAAGGAAGGACGATCTCAATAGTCATATTAGGATTCATGTCATAATATAACTATTGAGATGAAAAAACATAATAGTAATCACAAGAGATTTGCGGGACTTTGCTGACAATAACTGAGCTGTAATTATACTATTGGGCAAAGTCCACTTTGACCCCCTGTGGTTATCGCCATGTGCGGATACCCACCTCATGGTTCAAAACTGACCACATAACCTACCTGTGGTTTTGAAAATGTGCGGATAGACCCCCTACCGTCATGTTTTCCATCCATATTAATGGACACAATATTAAAAGACCGATATACCCTCATCATGTCCCTTGATTCTTCTTCTATTTTAAATCTAACCAAACCATCCCCTATACCAAAAATTGAATCCAAACCGTTGATATTGTAAATTTTGACAAGTACTACATCTATGCCAAAATTCAAGTCAATCAAAAAATGAAAAGCTCATGGTCAAATCGATTTTGTTATGAAATTAAAATTTCACATTTGAATTTACTAAAAATTAGATCACTGGGTTATTGATACCTGATTAAGATGATTTTTTTACAGAGATACTCTATTCTTTATTTGATACATTATGAATAACTCAGATTACATTCTAGAGGTGTGTGAGATACACCTCCATTACTATAGATGGAAAACATGACGGCAGGGAGTATATCCGCACATTTTCAAAATCACAGGTAGTTTATGTGGTCAGTTTTGAATCATAAGGGGGGAGGGGGGGGGTATCTGCACATGACGATAACCACAGGGGGTGAAAGTGGACTTTGCCCTATACTATTCCTACCAAATAACTAACAAGAGGAAAATTATACTTGCATAAATGCCTGATGAAGCTTCCTAAATATCACAACACAACACGACATGACACAGAGACAACATGGACACCCGGCACGTCAATGTTCATGTAAACTGCAAGGCCCAACATGCCTGGGACATGTTAAACTTTCACATTTTTAAATCATACTAACAATTAACTTAGTGTCCATAATTTTTAGATTAAAATTCTAAATATTTGACAACTTAAACACCAAGATATCCTTCACCGCAACTGTATTCTCAAGAACGCAAAAAATGAAGAAAATTTAATGAACATGACAAATTCATGTAAGAGTACATAAGTTAAGTTCAGGACAACGCACAACATTATTACTATGAAGAGATTGACCACATGTGATGGGACATGAAGCGTTGACGAATTGTCATTGGTAAAGTTTCTGACATTTGAATGTTGTTCACTATTAAGACACATTGAAACGTGTTGGGCACAGTCCTAAATGTGACGTGTGTTTGATGAGCTCAGGCATGTCCAACATGACATGCCTCCTCCATAGAAGTTTGTGGTCCTTAGCAGCTGAGTATGCATTTTGAGAGTCCAAGAAAATTGAGTGTTCTGGAGTTTCATTGCAGCTAAAAGGGGCCTGGACGGAGCCCAACCATATGGTGGAGGTCAAGGCCAGATTATCAGAAGTGATGGGAAAAGACCATAGGTTTACCTGACACACAGCTTCTTCCAGCTCCAAGCACATAGCTTCAAACTTTTGATATACATTTCCCACCCAGGTTATACCTTTAGAATCCATAATGAACAAATATTGATTTTGCTGGCAAATGTACCGATTGATTACTCGTCTGCTGCAAAATTCAAATGGAACTCCATTAGGGTTGCATGAATGGAAATGGACAAATCTAAGTTCACTCAACAATGATGTCCTAAGTTCCTACCACAACAAATATAAGTTAAGAACGACACAGCCAAAAAAAGAAAAGCCCAAGTTTTAGAGAAGGGGTAGACACTCCAAAAAATTATAAACAAGACAAAGCAACCGTTCGCACCTGATAAACTTAAGCAAATAACCCACACAACACCACACGAAGACAGGAAACACACATTAGTTCAAGCAAGATATATGTATTGCTATATGCCATCACATAACTCACTGGTCAGCTTCTTAAAAGAAAGGGAACAAGCAACCACCTGCACAAGTAACCTGTAGAAAACCCTAAATGTTGAACCAAATGAAAACAATGCAGTCAAAAAACCAAAGAGATGTTTTGTCAGCAGCAACTTTTGGCATCTTAAACAGATATGAGATAACAATTCTGTGTCATAGACTCATAGCAGCGCCATTAGCTATATAACCATAGAGGACCTCAAAGAATTTCAGCTAGAAAATCTTCCAGCTCATGGATTAATTAAAAAAATGGGGCACACAAGAAAAGAAAAGAATGAAATGACATCTGAAGTTATAATCTTGGGGCAGTATCAAATCAAACAAACACTTCATTTTCCTTTTTTTACATGGATCGACACTTCCTTTTCCTTTCATTAGCTGAGGTAACAAAGGCAACAAATGAAGTGCTGCCTCTACAGAGAAAAGAACAGAAAATAAGTAAAAAAGGGCCTGTACAACAATTCAAGGACCTAAGATCTGGAAAAAAAAAAAGAAAAAGTGAGAAGCTTTTATGGGTCAGTCTAGACGTCTCCTGAAATCCATATATACGAAAGGCTCCTATAATGTGAACATGCTTCCATATTCCAAAGTCTAAACACTTGATGATTGTTTCCAGGCCAAATGGATAAGATTATCAAAATAGGGGCTTGCATTCCATGTCTTTTACTCTCCTGTAGCTCCAAGCCAACTACAGGGACTCTCTCTCTCCCCCCTGTGCAGATCGTTGATCCTTGCTATATCCCCTTGTGCCGGCATCCACTCAAACATCAAGCATTGAAATTTCTTTCCAAGGAAAACAAAGATATCCGGGCACCACCTAGTATATGTAAGAGCTCTAACCTCAAAAATCCTCAAAAATCCCAACTAGATCATGCAACCCAATGCGACTCATCCGCAATTATGCTCAATTTAATAGAAGTGTCTAAAATCTCCAATGTCATATAATTCTGAAACCTGAAGCTTTCTTTTACAGAAGAAATTCCAAATATGCCGCAACTCCCATACCTAAGATAATCAGGTGCTGCAGGTACCTTTGCCACAGTTTATGTTCAGGGCTGGAAACACCCTTTTAATTTCTTGCTCGCACACTACTAACTGAAAACTCATTTTTGTGCTTTTACGTCTCACGATCACAAACCAAACGTCATTGAAAAATCCTCCCATTGGTGAGGGACAATGAATTTTGTGAGGCGTAGTTCCTTGGACTATAGACAAATGGAACTTACTTGATCGGGTAGCATTATAGGTCTAGCATACCACATGGTCCCAAATGGTAATGTGATCGCCGTGGTAAATACATGAGACCTCGCTCGCCCCAATTGGTGCCCCAAGAGTTCCTGACAACTTTTCCTTTCTTGAACAGGCATTAGACTAGCCGTATTGTAAAACCACTCATCTTCTTTTTTGACCGCTTGGCATATAGATACCCTAAGATAAGGTTATACAAATCAAAATACAATGCGAAAAATTCTAAATTTGGAATTGTTGTGATAGTTTATGGGGTAAATTTCAAAGACACCCCTTGTACTTTGCCCATTTTTCAACTACACACCCTCCACTTTATTTTTAAACACTCACACCCCTTGTACTCTAGACCAGTTTGGAACTGTTAACAATTCCGTCAACTATAACGAAAAAGCAGTTAAAGGAGTGTTGACAGGAAATTTTCCTCCTAAAATAAGACCAATTTGCCCTTGAGCCCTTTAGAGCATCTCTAACGGCCTCAATCTCTTCACCGCCACCACCATCCTGCCATCTCCCGCACCGTCACCCCTCAACCTTCATAGAAACCACCACCATCCATCATACCCACCTCTACGTGTAGCAAAATAGAAAAGAGAATGCTTTTGTGTGTGCTGTGTACCAAGAACAAACAGGCATATCATACTCACACCATTATACCCAATCAAAACCTTTCTCCAAAATCATACCCCAAATTGCAAACGCACAGTTATGCACCAACCAAATCATAAATCTCCTCTCTCTCTCTCTCTCTCTCTCACACACACACACACACACACAAATACTCCAATCAAATTGTATTCGAAAGACACTACATATCACAGATCCATAAACCAAATTGAAAACCAAAAAATCCACAAACTGAAATGAAAACCCACAAATCCACAAATTGAAAACCCCGCCTGAATCCGTCCAATTTGTAATTCAATGTAACTTTACTGCATGTACAACTGCAGGAGAGGGCTTTCCATTCCATGTCTCTGTTTTCGAGTTTTCCCTTTGCACTTTGTCCACTAATTCTGACGGTATGAAGACATCATTTATGTTTCTATTCGAAAGCTCTAGAAGAAACTCTGTTGGGTTCATCGTTATGAGTCGGGATCGAATTCTTCATACACTTCAATTAGTCCCTGTGTTTTCTTCTTGGAGAGAGAGAGAGAGAGAGAGAGAGAGAGAAAGAGATTGGAGTCATAATTTTGGAAGAAAAGAGTGATAATTTGATTTGGGTTTGGTAAAATCATAGATTTTGTTTTCTTTGTTGATTGATTTTGATTTGGGATTTCTAGTCTTGAGATTACGGCAAAATGGAAAAAAAAAAAAAAGGAGAGGAGGGTCAAGGTTTTTTCTCTTCTTCTTTCCTTTTTTTATATAATAAGAGTGGGTATTTGAGTCTTTTCGTTACTTTTGACAGAATTCCTAATAGTTCCAATCTAGTCTAAAGTACAAGGGGTGTGGGTGTTTAAAAATGAAGCAGAGGGGGTGTAGTTAAAAAATGGGCAAAGTACAAGGGGTGTCTCTGAAATTTACCCTAGTTTATGTTATGCTTACCTTTGTATAGTTAATAGAGGGTGCATGAATTAACATCCGGACAACCATACAACCATTGGCTGATGGTAGACAGCTCCTTCTAGTAGGTCTTCCCTACCACTCGGTACTGAGCCGTAGCCATCAGCGCTCAATACATGTCTCTGATGCTTTATTTATGAATAGCAAATAAGTTACTAAGTTTTTAATAACATGCAACCGAAGGAAAATAGCTTGAAGGGTGACAGAATACCTGAGTGAGGAACTGAGCGACTTGGGGATACCCCTGTAGGGATAATCCTTCTCCAACGAAATCTTGTATCTAGCCGCCCACTGTACAGACGTAAAGCTAGAACCCAACCCCCCAAGAAACATTTGTTCATTCTTTCAAAATTCGTTTGGTTTAACTAGGTTATATTTGGCATTGTAGTCGATCAACTCTTGGGGCTGGGGCAAGTGCATGAGAGATTCTTTAGACACCAACTTGTGGACAGCTTCAAGAGCTGCACAAGTTTGAAAAGGCCATAAATTGTCTGGAAAAAAAAATTGTATGAATACAATTATTTAAACTCAATACGTAACTTCAAATATTAGTATTTGCCTTGAAGAAGTTTGTCACTTATTGTAAACCCTTTCATCTCTTATGGGGTTCATTATGGTCGTAACCTACCAAACTTCATCTCTTACGACTATAATGAACCCCGTAAGAGATGAAAGGGATTACAGTAAGTGACAAACTTCTTCTTACGACTATAATGAACCCCGTAAGAGATGAAAGGGATTACAGTAAGTGACAAACTTCTTCAAGTCTAATACTAATATTTGAACATACGTATTCAGTTTAAATAAATGTATTCATACAAAAAAAATTTCCCAAACAATTGCTGGGCTTTTCAAACTTGTGTAGCTCTTGAAGTAAATAATCTCTCGTGCACTAGCCCCAAGGGTCGATCGACTGCAATGCCGGATATAACCTAGCGAAACCAAGCGAATTTCGAAAGAATGAACAAATGTTTCTAGAAAGGGGAGGTTCTAGCTTTACGGCTTTACAATGGGCGGGTAGACACAGGATTTCGTTGGAGAAGGATTATCCCTATAGGGGTAATCCACAAGTCGCTCAGTTCTCACTCGGGTATTCTATCACCCTTCAAGCAGTTTTCCTTTGGTTGCATATTATTAAAAACTTAGTAACTTATTTGTTGTTCATAAATAAAGCATATGAGACGTGTATTGAGCGTTGATGGCTACAGCGAGGTACCGAACAGTAGAGAAGACCTACTAGAAGAAGCTGCCTATCATCAGCTAGCTAGTGGTTGTTTGGATGTTAATTCATGCACCCTCCTTTGTTAACTATACAAAGGTAAGCATAACATAAACTATCACAAGTCACAACAATTCCAAATTTAAAAATTTTCACATTATATTCTGATTTGTATAATTATCTTAGCGTATCTATATGCCACCGCCACGACAAGTGGTCAAAAAGGAAGATGAGTGGTTTTACCATACGGGGTTGCTAGTCTAATACCTGTTCAAGAAAGAAAAAACTATCTGGATTGTCAGAAACTCTTGGGGCCCAAACTGGGGCGGGCAAGGTCACATATATTTACCACGGCAATCACATTACCATTTGGGACCATGTGGTATACTAGACCTACAATGCTACCCGATCAAGTAAGTTCCCTTTGTCTATAGTCCAAGAAACTACGTCTCAAAAAATTCTTTGTCCCTCACCAACTAGACCAACTCTATAGTTGGTACCTTGTTCTAGCACCATTGAATACTGGGAAACAATTCACTGTGTTTGGTTTCCAGTTTTGAGATTTATTTTTGAGATAAAAAAATTCTATAGGTTTGCGTATTTTTTCGTCTTTAGTAAAATTTTTTAACATTTTAACAAACTCTTTTACTTTTTGAATAGAGGTACGCTATGTACATTCAAAAAGTATAAAATAAGTAAAAAATTTGACAAAAAATCACTAAAGACGAAAAAACACGAATGACGAAACAGTCAAAATTTTTGGATAGATTCAAACAGAGTGAATAGCTTTGTTCTTCAATGCTAAGTCCTTCAACACAAAAGGAAATGATACTTGGCTTGTTATCCCCTTAAAGATTAATATTTTGCATTCAAGTTCACACAACTCTCCTAAACTCGAATCTCTTTCAAAAGCATTCCACCGTGACAATTAACTGAGAGATTTAAGCTTAAGGCTTCAAATTCCAAGTCCTCCCCCTATAGGAATGCACACTCACAGTCTAAAACCCATTTTAACTAGACTCTTGTAATTCTCCAGTGCTCTTGTGTGATGCGTCCACTAGCCATGATAAGGGCAAGGGCCTGTAATATTTGTCCGAACCCTATACCCACATTAGAAACTTGCAATCTAAAGTCTTTCCACGTCAAAATAAAATTTTTTTTGTTACACCTCTGATAGTGTTATAGGGCTTGTCCTACATTGATTTAATTATCACCTCCTAAACTATTATATGAGCTCGGCGGTCTCTCTAATCATTTCGAATTAGTTTTGAGTTAATTGCTTTAACTTAACGCAAGAGTTAGGATTCCGGAGGTGTTCGAACAAAACTCTCCAGATTGCTTAAGCACACCTTATTTTGTCGTGCTCCCTACATGATGAATCCTTTCTTTACCTCTTCACAACCACGGGTGATCAAGGTTCGCATGTGTGCGGAAGCATTAGAGGTTGTCCCTATTGGTTAATTCGACCTCCAAATACGAGTCTGGATGGCCACTCCACTCATTAGTGGTTTTTTTGTTGGATACTTCAACAGACAATACCAAAAAGATTCTAGCTGCAATGCATGTATGGTTGGTATGATACCACTGATAAGCACACAATAATGTAATAATTGTAGGCTTAAGGCCTCCGTTAAATAACATTCACGTAGGTAATTGCACGTTTTTACCCGATATTGCACGTAAGGTTGTTTTCTAAGTGTTTCAAGTAACTTGAAGTAAATAATGCAAGATGTTTATACCAACATAGTAAGGAAGGAGATAAGCATTTCCCATGTGGTGGTGTAAAACGAAGGGTTGACGTAATTAAAGATGTTGGTTCTGTCTTTGTTGAAGACAGCACGGCAATGGGCAATCGCTAAACAAGATCAAAAAAGTTATATCACACATCAAGTATATCACCAAGAACCATTGTGCCAAGTTTGATTGATATGGTGCTAGAGTCTAGGCTTGGACGGACCAACCAGGTCTCGGAGCTATTCCATGAGTTTTAATAGCTCCTGGAAGTGTCCAAGGTTCAAGGGGCCAAGGAAATACCATGCCAAGTCCCAAAGTGGAGTTAGAGAAGTTCAAAGTGTCCAAAAAAAGGTTCAACCGGTCAAAATAGGGCAAAAACAGCAAATCTGGATGTGCAGGCTGTTGTACCGGTACATAAACAGGTTGTACCAGTACAGAACCACTTCAGAGGCGCCTGTTTTGGGGATACTGGTACAGCACCACTTTGTACAGGTACAATGCCTCCAGAACTGCCAATTTTGACCAAGTCTTCCATGTCTTGTGTGGTTGGTTTAGGGGTCTATATAAGGACAAAATTCTTCAGCTAACTATCATTCCCAGCTCTCCACTCTCTCTCTCTCTACCTTCCTAGCTCTCCTTGGTAATTTAACTTAAAGTTTCCTTAATTCTTGGAGCTTTCTAGCCTAGATCTCTTGAAAGGTAATTGGTATTTGTTGTTTTCTCCTAGTTTAACGTTGTAAGGATTCTAGTATTGAATAAGATTGTGCCTTTGTAATTTTCATTTGGATTTTCATATTCTTAGTAAGTTCAATTTTTAGTTTAAATGCTTAAAACGTAAAGATTGAGGTTTGGTTGTGAGTCCTTGCAAACTAATCAGTTGTTTCTCACACAGAACACGAATCTAAGATTAGTCATAGTTGTGGATTCCTTTCAGATTGAAGGTATGAGGGTCTTTGGCTAGCTCTGCCGTATAAATCCCCTCGGTTCACTCTAGGTCTAGGACCAATCTTTCTAAATCACTTAAAAATTAGCTATGTTTCAAGTAGTGTTAAACCTTTCCTTAGCAAGTTTTTCGTTAAGGGAGGAATAGTTGTTATAGGCTCGGCCTAGGGTGAATATTGCTTTATGACCTAAGTGGTCCAATGATTCTCACACCCAGATATCAAAGTGAGTTTGTGTATGATCCGAGTTCGTAGCTAATCGATTTTCAAACTCAAGGTTGTTATGTTTTTTTTGTGTGTTGACAATCACTTTGGCACACATAATACTAAAATCGATGTCATTTTGAGGGGTTCATAATTATCGATTCTAAAACTCAAAAGTTATGTTTTTTATTATGTGTCAACAATCACCTTGGCACATGTAATGCTTAAATCGATCTCACTTTGAGGGTTAACAAACTTCTAATTTAACCGGCATCATATCAAACACTGCTAGAGTTAAAAGTGATCTTCAATGAAATATCTTTAAATTGAGCGCATAATTACCTTGTAGCTCAAGTGAGTAATCCATGACACTATTGGATTTTTTTTGCTATAAGTGGTACAAACCCTTAGTTTGAGCCTTTTGGTAAAATACTTGCAAATTGTAGCTTTAGCTAGAGTTCGGAAGTCATTACCAAAAATCCAACACTCAAAAGGTTTGCTACCTATAGCTCAAACCCCTATAGCCCGATAAAGACTGTCACTCCCGAAAAACAGCTCCTTGTGGATCGATCTCGGACTTCCTGAGTTATAATGCAACCGACAACCAAGGCCCTATGCTTTGGGCTATTCACTCAGAATTGCAAGGTAAAGTCGCAAGCAACCACCTCTCAAAACAAGTGCCAAGTAAACTACTCAGAAATCTTGACCTTGCCCACAAAACACACGATATCTTAGTGTTTTCAGCCATTTCATTGGTGATGCGTTGAGGCATCTAGCAGTGCCACAATAATAATCAGAGGGAAGTTTCTTTGATCACCTGTAGATGATCAACACATTCACAAGGTAAAAATGGAAAGCGCTTCCTAAAGCATTCTTTCCTTTTCAGAGAACTTCTGTCAAAAGTTTGGAATATCTTTAGACGCTTTGCATATCCTAAGGTTTCAAAAGTTCCTTTTTTTTCCCCTTAAACTACAGTTCTTCCAAATTGCTCGCCAAAAGTATACCAAACCCATCAAAAAAAACTTCACTGAATGCAATCTAACAGCAACATAAGCCGCCGTAGCAAAAACAATAATAAAAAAAAGGAATAACAAAGACCACCAATTAATAGCAACCACACGATCGAATATACAGTTCTATCCACAGAAGTCTCTACCACTCTCAAGTTTCATCGAAGCAAAAAATAAATAAAAAATAATAATTAAAAAGCAAAAAAAAAAAAAAAAAAAACCCCATGATAATGGATTAACGTATAAATTGTACACAGATTATAACATATATACACAGAACCATACGAGGAAGTGCTGCAAAAGTTGAAGCAATTGAACTTACACGAGGTAAAATTGAGAACCCAGAATCGAAAACTGTCGGGAACTAACGACTAACCTGAAACGCCGGCTTGACAACACCTAACGATTGTTGGGGGGAGAGAGAAAGATACCAGAGAATGATTTTTGGAGAGAGAGAGAGAGAGAGAGAGAGAGAGAGGGAGGGAGAGATTGTGTTGAGAGGAGAGATAGAAACGTAGAGACGGAATCCACCTTGGTTTCTTCCAGCATCTTTGCTTGACACGTGTTAAAGAGTAGACGTAGGGAAGTCTCGAAAATACAGGGTATATTTCACATTTTCACCCCACCCCCTGAGGTTTTCCTTAATTACGATATTCTCTTCATGTATGAGAAATGACAATAACTTGTATGCAGTTTCAATGTTCATTTTACCAACACTCCAAATAACAATTATTTGACTAAACACGTGATGAAATCAATGCCAAAAGCGGCTTTTATTGATAAATTTACTCTTTTTTGATAATAAGATAAATGTTTAAAAGCTTTCAATTTTCTTTTTTACTAAAACAATTCTTTCAACAAGTAAAAAATGAAGAATTATAAATAACTATTATTCGTTTTGGTCAAAACAATTCTTTCAATGGGTAAAACAAAGTCATTTTGATTTAAAATAAGTGAGAGTTTATACTTTTTATTGTTAGAAAAGCGTGAATTTGTCAATGTTAGCCCTTTTGGTTGATTGTGTCATATGTTTGATAGAATTTTTAGGGCGCTGCTATTCGCAGCCCTCTATTTACTCCCATAGCCCGTTAAAAATTTTCAATTATACTCGACGGTTAGTTACCGAAATTGAGATATATTTTCAGCATCCAATTAACGAAATATAATATATTTTTCAACAGATGTTTACCGAAAATGCATGTTCGGCAGTTGTTTACCGAAAGTTGAACATATTTTCGACATGTAGTTACCGAAATATAATCTTATTTTCAACAGCAATTTACCGAAATGTTATTTATGATTTTCAACAACTATTTACTGAAATGTTGTGAGCTACGGAAGAAAATAAAGGGCTGCGAATAGCGGCGCCCAATTTTTATTGATTGAGGTGTCTATGAAATGAAAGTTGAAATTACAGGGAATCTATTATCTTTTCTCATACGGGAATGGGGATTGTTATTAAAAAAAACCTCAGGGGTGTCGTTGAAATTCACCAAAAATACAAAAGACATGGGCTATTGGGCCGCCATAAGAGTGTTTGATCCAGTAAGACACTCAGCAAGGAAGAAAGTGAACCCCAACCACAAAGTAACGGGCATTTTCGGGGATTGGCCCGCTTCCTAAGTGCCAGCCTACATCAGAGGAAGCTGAACAATACGCCCAGCTCCTTAAGGAATGCTGGGGCATATTTTCCCGGAGTTATGCTGATATGCCTGGGCTAGACCCTGAAATCGCCGTCCACAGGCTTAAGATCAAACCAGATGCTAAGCCCATCAAGCAAGCATCGTTAGGCAAGAATGTAGCCCAGATATGGTGCTGGGCCCTTGTGTTTGGATTCGGCAGGTCCATAAGAGTTGCAGATTAGCCCAAAGAGTTGCAGATTAAAGGTTGGCAATCCGAGGGGATTTGTTGTACAATTTGGCAGCATTGAGTTTCTCTTGGAACATTGGGTGAGGCTACACATCTTTTCTTAAATTGAGCTATATTTAATGTAGTATAAAAAGATCTAAATTTCTGAAGAAAACTACTTTGAATTTTTTGGTGTAAGAATTGCACAACTTTTTGTTGCGAACAGGAGTAAAATTTTGAGGATGGAGTAACGACGAGATATCACTAGTGTATATTGATGTACAATTTATTACCAATTATCGCATTGTCACTGTTCATGTTATTTCTAAAGTTAAAGCTTTTTGGTAAGTACTCTAAATTTTTACCTGTGTACGAAGTACGAAATATTTCATCTTTTTCAATGTTCAATAGTCTCTCTTGATTTCTAGAATTTAGAGATGTAATATGGTATGCATTATATCTCGGGTGGCCTTATGAGCCAGTTTTATCTATTCACAAGTTCGTGTTGTCTTCTCTTGGCTTGTCTATCTTTCTATCACCTTCTCACGGTTGTGTATTTCCACTTTGATACCAATTATTTAGTTTGGGCCATACAAGTTCCTTCTTGGGAAGGCGGGTTGGTGCAGTGTCTCTAAAGCGCTGCACCTTGCAGTGCTGTCTCGCCGTCCAAAAGTGAGATGCAGACCATTGATTTCTAGTTTTGTTTTTTTTTAAAATCTAGATCATTGATTGCCGAAATGAACGGACATAATCAAGCACTGCAGGTCCCAAGGTCCTCCTTCTTGATTCTAAATTTTTTCGAATGTTCCCTATCTCTCAGTCAAATGGAGTTAAATTTATGGTACCATGAAACTTCATGTATGGCAGTATTGGAGTGATAAGACTTTCTTTCCTTCTTTTTTGATGTGAATCAGTGATAGACAATTATTTTAAAATACTTCTCTAAGTCACCCGAGTTTGTTCAAGTCTAACTGGTTGGCTGGCTCAATTTGGTCGATTTGTTTAAGGTTGAATGACCAAATTCATAAAACCATGAATCCTATTAACTAAACTCTTTCACCTGGTACATCTATTCTGGAGGCAATTTCAGGATTTTAATTCAGTGGTGACCAAACTGTAATTTTTTTTTTGGGTATATTTACCTCTATATAACACATACTACTAATATATATTGGTTGGGCTAATTAGTTAATTCTGTTTGATCAAAAAAAATAAAAAAATAGTCAATTCTGTTTTGTTGAGTTATACTATCTGCATGTTTACTCTCAAATTTAAGTGAATTTACATTTACTTTGGCTACGTGTGAATGATTCAATGCCGGTCGACTATCTTAAAGAAAAAATTAAATTATATAATAATACGTAATAATGTAATAAAACATTTTTTGAACCTAGGGGGTTCGCTTGAACCCTCTCCTGACACAATGGAACCGCGTACCTGTGCATCCGTTTCTAAATACACCACAATGGTAGGCGTCATGTACCATCGATCTATCATGCACACTAGGTGATGGTTTCAAACCACACTCACCCCATCCCCAATATCCCTTATTAGATTAGAGTAGATTAGATCTCTTGCCTCGTACAAGAAGCATGATTTTGTTTTCCTACGTTCTGATAGAATACTAAGAGGTGTACAACTTGAAATAAATCCCACATGATTTTAGAGTGATCGATCACACATAAAACTATAAAGCTTAATTAAACTGCAGATCCACCAATATTCAAATTCAATTCGTGAACAATGCCATATCCTTTTTACTTACAAAATTACGTAAAAAAATAATTTATTTTGTGTTACAAATGGAAGTTTGGTTTTTGTTTTTTTTTTAATGGAAAGTTAAATGGCGAAGAAGGGCAGGGCAACTGGTAGCTCCATTTCATTTTTTGTAAGCTTTTGTTTTCGTTACTTGACAACCAAACGATTTTCGTATCAGTTTAATTTGAAACAACCATCTGGCATCTGTCTTAAGTACTGTGAGCACATTAGATCACAGCGTTGCATTTCCATACCGTTTTATGCATGCATACCGAATTTTGCTTTTCTGTTTTCCCGATTGAATAGAAATCGATCAACTTCCGGAAAACTGTACCTAGTTGTCATGGCTTAAAAATGGTCCTCCTCCTCCTTTTTTATCTTAGGCCAGTATTGTACTATATGCCAAACATTTAGAGAAAAGGCCTCCGAGCCTGGCTAGTACGTCTCAAAAGGAGGCAATGAATACCAGCCGCTGCACTCCATGCAATTGGAATGCAAATTAAATACAACTGAGGAGCTATTGTAGTCCAGTAGCAGGGGAAAAAACTACTTTAAGGAAACCGTTGTAGTTGAACTGATCGATGTGTATCAGTCACGCGATAAAAGGAGATCAAAAAGAGTTTGACGTGCCCGACCATTCTATACTTCTCACTCGGCGAGGCTAAATATAACTGACGTTGTAGTTTAGATGTTTCAAGGTGTCTGGTCAGGTCAACTTACATTCACCTAATTTCGGGGAATCAATCCAATAGTGGGCCATTTAGACAAGCACAATCGTTGTACCATGTACCAATTTCCCCAACCCATAACCCAGAAGGTCCAGAATCCATCCCACAGAAAAGCACTGTTAGAATGTGGTATACTTAGGCTCCGTTTTGTTTCGATGTAAGATATTTTATTGGGAAAAATATTTTCCTGTAAACTGATTTTGCCAAAAGGAAAAGTTTCCGTTTTTATTTTTCAGTGTTTGGTTGATATTTGCAAACTATTAGCCTAACACTATTATTCTAAAACAACAATTACCGATAAATTAACCAAGTGGTGCCAACTAGTAAGCCACTTTGCAATATCCGTCAGCGGGTATCACAATCCGGTATAATGTGCGGTGCTCTATAGCCTTTGAAAAACAACTTATCAAAGTTTTTCCGAAAAGTCATTTAACGTCTCTTGACTGGAATTATTTTACTGTGTAAAATGCTTTTCCCATATTTTGTACTACCAAAAAAAAAAAAATTAAGTAAAACATTTTACAGAAAAATATTTTACCCCCAAACAAACAGAGGCTTGGCTCCGTTTGTTTCAATGTAAAATGTTTTACATGTAAAATATTTTTTCAAAAAACAAACTTCAAACTTTTATTTTTCAGTATTTGGTTGACACTTGAAAATATTTTCAAAAATCAACAAAATATTGTAGAGAGAGTGGGGGGGCTTAAACGGTAGAGAGATCTGAAAATATTGGAATTAAATATGGGCCAGAATTGACGATCGAGGAAACTGAGTAGCGAGAATTGCAGTAGAAGGAAGCGGTTCATTTTCGGAAAATAACTTACGGAAGATTTAATGGTAAGCTATTTTCATCCAATTAAAGGAAAATATTTTACATGTGAAATATTTTCTTCATTTTTTAGACAACCAAACATTGGAAAATAGGTCAGACATTTTATCGAAAAATATTTTACGCTTAAACAAACGGAGCCTAAGTGCAAAATTGAGTTCCAAGTAATCCCAAATCTCAGAAGATTTGAGTTCCAAAATAACAGGGTAATTGGGAGCCTGCTATGATCAGGCTGTGCTCTCTATCCCTGTGTCCACTGTCCAAGCAAATGGAAACGGCCGAGCTTATCCTAGCTCGAGCTCGGCTCGTTTACAAAACGAGCTGAAAAAATCGGCTCAAGTTTGTTCGTTTAACTTCTAAACCGAACTTGAACGAGTTACTAACAAGTTGAGCTGCGAGCCGCTCGGTTTGTTTGCACCCCTAGAAACGGCTACTACATCAGCAATGGCGGAGGAAATTAAAATTGATCGGCACCTTGTTACTAGTTACATTGCATAGGTTGGGCAAAGCTTCAAGAAAAGTGAGCCCACTACGAGAGAAGTTATTGCGGGCATTGTCTTGTCTCACTGCGGCGCCTGTCTTTTTGTTTCCCGCCAAATAAATGTCGTCCCATGGTGTCAACGGTGGAATAGGGTTGGTGATAGTTAACGTTTGCGTGAAACCAAAACCAAAACCATATAGATGTGGGTGAGGTCTCTTAGGACGGATGATTTTATGACTACCAGATGAGCACGGCGGAACTTCCATTTTTCTCGTTATCGGTAAGATCGTGAGTTAGATTACTGCATGGAGCGTGAGTGATGCTGATCCATCAACTCCAACCGAGGATTTAAAAATTGGCCTGACGTAAAGGTTGATATGTAACGGTTTTTTATCCATTCCGATACCGTTGCACCCCGATGTACTGATGGGAGGAAAAATCACATATGTATCGCCTGGTTCCAATTATTGTTTGGTCTATTTTCGATTCATAGACCAATGATCACTATTGTTACGGCCAATACTTGATTGTTATGAGTGAGTTCCGCCTCAAAAATGATTTTTTAAAAATTCACAACCGTAACAACCGATTCCTATTACGTATCGTTCGATACTCCTGATACCGTTACACCTCGACCGCTATTGTTATCTATCCCGATATCGTTATTTAAAACCTTGGCTCCCACCCACAAGCTCTCAGCACTACCAGACAAAGTATGTGACATACTCCCTTTGTCCCTTATTTAGAGTCCAAATTCCATTTTGGGATGTCCCTTAATAAGTGTCTATTTTATAAAATTAATAGGTAAAAGTTGATACATTATCTATGTTGTTCCTAAAAGGAGATTCCATTTTAAAAATTTAGTGAGTAAAAGTGTAATGATAATGGGTAAATAGAGAAAATGGAAGAAAAAATTAATATGAAAGGTATAATGATGATGTCTTTTTAATAAATTGAAGTTACGAAATATGACACTTAAAAATGGACAGAAGGAGTAGTAATTTTGTTTTCTTAACTAAGTGATCTTCAAACCTGGATTAAATCATTTAAACGAATGTCACCTCAATGAGAGTATGTGCTATAACACACATGAAAAACACCAAAAGAAATATCAAACCAACAATGTTACAAACAAACAAAGAGCTCACAAAATGAGTGTGTGAATTATTGATATTGAAGAATCACATTATTTGCCAGTGATGACATGGCATATGACCTCTCGAGAGAAAAATATCTCGGCGCCTCTACCCATAAAAGACAAATGTGAACTTATTCAACTTTTGTAACTCCACGAATTAATTAGTCACTATTATGGGCCACTCTAGTAAACACCAATCGGTTTTTCTGCACTCTGCTTACTTATTATAAATGCACTCTAAAATTTGTCATTTAGTGCTTAAAATTACACACAACAAAATACTAAAAGACGAAAATTGGATTGCATTTAGGAAAAAAGTGGGATGTAAAAATCATTTACAGTGAAAAATATCTCAGCTCTACCCATAAAAGGCAAATGTCATGCAAATGAACTTGTTCAACTTTGGTAACTCACATGGATGGTTAATCAGTTAATCTCTAGTCTTCTAGTAATAAAAGCCTAGTAATTCGGAGGAGACCCAACAGAAATAACTCTTTAGAAACACACTTTAGTTCACAGAATTTCAGTTTCTAACCTAAATTCAGGAGGAGAGGTTATTAGTTATTTACACAGTTACTCCCACCGCTCCCCCACCACTCTCAATCTCACCGTCCAAAAGTATTTTGGATGGTTCGAATTTTAAAAGAACTCCTCCAGGGACTCTTCCCGAAAGAGTTTTTTAAGATCCAGATCATTGATTGCCGAGACAGACGGTGAAATTGAACGTTTCGGTGGGAGAAGCGGTGAAAGAGAGCGGTGGCCGTCGGACTTTCTGCTATTAAAATGCATACCTTATCACCTTTCTCGGTTGGACCAAAAGCAATATATTTAATGGCTGCTCACAGGCAAGAAGTAACTGCTAGGAGTAATTTCATTTTTCAGAGTGGAGGGGCTGAGATGCAACCAACACCTTCCAAAACCCAAACCCATAGGCCTTTCTCTTGTCAACATCCACTTCACCCTGAAAGCATTTCTTCTTCACTCACTACACGGTTTTTTGAAACTTTCAACAAAAACATGATGGGATAGTGGGTGCAAAATATCTATAAAAACTGCAGTCAGTCATTCTTGATGAAATGAAATTCCACAACACTTTAGTGAGAACAAGTGAAACCAAAATTCAGTTTAAAAACTAATTAGCTCATAAACAAAATTGGTTTGCACAACTTTACTACTCCCATTAGAAGGCTAGATTTGACCGCAAGCCGTTAATATTATTCAATGTTTTCATGCATGCTCTAACAACTGCATCTAAGTCGCACATTGGTATGAGATCCGCCAGTATGGGACCCACATGCGTGCAACGATTTTGGGCTATTGGTTTGCCATAACAATGCCCAGAAGCAATACTAGATAAATCAAACCCAATGGTAATCTTAAGCTCTCCTTCGAAAGCATTTTCCTTGCTACATAGTATTAGTTCTTGAAACTGTCAACAAACTTGCAACCAAGAAAGCATGATGCAACATAGTAGTGCAAATCATGCCCAGAATACCAACTGCATCTGTAGGGTGGGTCCCCAAAGATTAGCCCACATGGTAATCACCAGCCTCTGATTGACTGACTAATTATTGCATCATACCAAGCCCTTCCCACATTTTTAAGCCACCCAAAAAGTAACTGAAGCACAAGTAAAATGTTGCACACTGAATTAGTCACTGCTATGGTCCACTCTCAGTACAAACCAATCAGTATTTGACACATCAGTGGGATTGAGTAGCACCAGAGGGCTGGAGGAGTGCACTCCATGCAACATCATCTTTGTGGCTGGTGTTTGTGTATAAAGAAGAAGAGCCAGTTTTGTGTGTTAGCTCATTCCACTCTCTACTTCTTCACATCTCCTACTCTTGCCTTCTCTACCTCCTAATGGACTTGCCGGTCATGAATTCCGGTGACCGGAAAACCCAATACCGAATTAAGACCAAGAACCTCTCATATAGACTACGCCTGAGAGAGAGCAAACTTGGTCGTTTTGGATGGTGGGAGGAGCCCCATAACAGAAACAAATACATTCTAAGGAATGTGAGTTGTGAAGCCAAACCTGGGGAAGTCACGGCAATTGCAGGTCCCAGTGGGGCTGGAAAGACCACACTGTTAGACATTCTAGCCGGAATGATCACAAGAGTCTCCGGCCATGTTCTCGTAAACGACCAGCTAATGAATGCTGCACATTTTCGCAGAGTATCTGGTTATGTGACACAAGACGAAGCCCTCTTCCCGCTTCTCACTGTCGAAGAAACCCTCATGTTTAGTGCCCGTCTGCGGCTCCAGGGTGGGCTCCACAAGGCAGCAACCAGAGTCAGAGAGCTGATGAAGGAGCTTGGATTAGAACATGTCGCCCGAATGCGAATTGGAACCGAATCACAGCGTGGAATTTCTGGTGGTGAAAAGCGGAGGGTATCCATTGGCGTTGATCTTGTCCACAACCCAAATGTTGTCATGATCGATGAAGCAACTTCAGGGCTTGACTCGGCTTCAGCTCTCCATGTCGTTTCTTTACTTAAATCCATGGCTAAGAATCAAGGTAAGACGATTGTCCTAACCATCCACCAACCTGGGTTTCGAATTCTTGAGCTGTTTGATAATATTGTGCTCTTATCCAATGGGATTCTTCTGCACCATGGGTCGTTGCAGCTCCTAGAGGAGAGGCTCAAGTTTTCAGGGCACTGCATTCCTCGGCATGTCAATGTGCTTGAATTCGCCATTGATGTGGTGGAAAGCCTCAAAATAGATACCGAAGGGGACGATACCGAAACCAGTGAAACAGAAGAAGAATATCGTCAACTCAGAAAAATCTTCAGTTTGGGTAATGAAGTAGAGACGCAAACAATTTACCCAAATTCTCGATTCGTAGAGGTATTCATTCTGAGCCAGAGATTCTACAAAAATGTATTCAGGACCAAGCAGCTGTTTACTGCAAGAGTATTACAGTCATTGATTGCAGGCATTCTACTAGGGACAGTTTTCATGAATGTGAACAATGACCCTAAGAAATTTAAACTTCAGACACAATTAGGGTTTTTCGCCTTCAGTCTCACCTTCTTGTTGTCTCCCACAACAGAAGCACTTCCTATCTTTCTAGAAGAGAGGAGAATTCTAATGAGGGAAACCTCCAGAGGAGCCTATAGAGTTTCTTCTTATGTTATCGCAACCACTACCGTGTTTCTTCCTTTCCTTCTAATTGTGGCTCTTCTCTACACAATCCCGGTTTATTGGCTAGTCGGATTGAGGAGAGATTTCGACGGTTTCCTATATTTCTCTCTGGTGGTTTGGCTAGTTGTTTTGATGTCAAACTCCTTTGTCACATGTTTTGGTGCACTGGTGTCAAATTTCATCATGGGGGCTCCTTTGATTGCAGGCACTATGGGTTCTTTTTTCCTCTTTTCCGGGTATTTCATATCGAAGGATGACATTTCGAGGTGCTGGATTTTCGTGTATTACTTGAGTTTGTTCAGGTACCCGTTTGAGTGTTTTATCATAAATGAGTATGGTGGAGAGAAAGGGAAAGGGAGATGCTTGGAGAGTGTGGGAGGAGATTGCTTATTGGATGGCAATGGCTTCTTGATGCAACAAGGTTTGAATGAGACACAAAAGTGGAGCAATTTAACAGTGATGTTGACCTTCATTTTGGGGTACAGAATACTTTGTTTCTTAATTCTGTGGTACAGATCTTCCAGATTGAGAAGTTAACAGGATCTTCAGGGTAGAATAAGCGTAGTTTAGAGAGGAAGACGTGTTTCTTCTTCTCTTCGGTTATCATTATTAGTTCTTTGTTAGGATATTAAACACCTTTTCAACATGATTCTGTTTAACTTTCTTATATTTAGTATTGCAATGACTAACCTAACTTCAGAGTTGGAAATTTTTCCTCTATGGTAAATTCTAATTATGTTGGGATTTTCTTTTGAGAGTTGCTTCAAGCATCTATACTTGGTATCGCATGGACAACAAAAATTGTCATCGTACCAGACAGCTATCGGTGAAACAAGATTATTAAACCTAAATGTTTTAATTCTCTTTCTTTTGGTTGCATGTTCAATTCTCTTTTCTCCCCCGCAGAATGTGCATACAATTCTACTAAAATGGAACAATTCTACTAAAATGGAAACTTCAAACTCATCGACAAGTCTAAGATGTTTCAAAGAACCTTCGACATATAAGAAGAACCCATTTTCACTAGTTCTTTACGTGTTTCAACATCCAGCAGTTTATATTTGACATACAGATGATATCTAATAAAAGCAGGTGTTTCTAAGAAGAGAAAGTAACTGGGAAACTTAACTAGCAAACTTGATGATGCATAGAGCATATACAATAAGAAAGTTAAAAATCGAAGTAAACAACTTCAGAAATATTACATTCTAAAGGAGAACAGGGTTCCAGTTTTTCGAGTTCATGCATAGGAAAACCGGCAATGTTGCAAGAAAGGAAAAATCAAGGCCGATCAAAAAAAAAAAAAAAAAGAAAGGAAAAATCCTGATAACAAGTGACACACAGTTCAGGAGGATTAGCATGAATCGTATCCTTTTTGTACTTCACACCTGGATTTCTCTCCTAGTTTAGTTAATCATTGTTCTGCTACTAACAAACACTAGTTAGAGAATCACAAGGTGGCCTCTCAACTTCCACATTGCATTATTTCTCAAGGTTTCCAAGACTCCAAGTTTCAATCTAGCAGAGAGAGATTCATATGTGGGACTGCTATTTGAGCTGATTTATATAATCTGTATAAGCCTGAAAGGTCAAATCTAGACAACAGCTGTTCGTGAGATTACAGTTAACTAGTTCCCAATTTGGTGACAGCAACTTATGGTCTTCTGACCATGTCCGTGAATTGATTATTTTTACTCAAAATATTCTGCAAGGATGGGACTCCGGAGAGATATGGATAAGAGAGTGGATAATGGCTGTGCAAACAACGGTTGGAATACAAGAATTCGTGACCGGCAATTCCATTAGGAGGGAGAGAAGGTAAGAGAAGAAGGTTGTAAGGCTATATCTGTCTTCTTTGCCAAAATGGCTGTACAGAAAACCAATACTGTACTTAGACAATTAATCATAAAAGAGGCAAGTGGAACATTTTACCTTATACTGTCAATTGTTTTTGGCTTTCTCCCTCGTTTCTGGCTTTCTCCCTCTTCCTTGATACAGAGTACATGCAAAGTGCAGATAAGACTACCCCTACAGATCAACACCATATTTGTCAAACTAATTTACTTGATTAATAAAAGGTCGTCTGCTGTGCATAGTGTGAGAGAGATATTGTAGGTACATCTTCGCACCAGTCGTCTTTACAAACTTCAGCGTCAATGCGGGCTCCTATCAACTTATTATTTTGAAAAGTGGCAGCAAATAATATGAATAAAAGCTACAAGTTGGACTACAGGGTTACAGGAACCAACCTCTATTCAAAGGACGGTTTTGTCACTTGTGTGTACCCAAGTTTTCTAATCTTTGCTTTTATCTTTCTAAGCAGCAACCATCCCCTTTGTTCTGGCTGAAAGTGCCAAAAACTGTTTAATAAGTGAACTATATAACCTTATTCTCAAACTAAAGTCACTATCAACCGTTAAATTGTTAATCTTCAGAACAGCGACATTTTGTACACTATTTCCAAATAGCTAAAGGTTAAAGTTTAGTTTGATCAGGGATTAGAGAATGCTTATGTCAGAGTTGGCAATATTCTTCTGATCCTGTTACAGGGATTCAAAAGGCTAGGAGAGACACATGGTGCACGTCTTTCTAGAAAGCAAATAGTAAAAATAGGGTTCAGCATTGAAAATTCTCCACAGAACAAGTGGCATCTCCCACACTAGAAAACACAAGAAGTATTTGGTCCACTGGAAAGCACAGAGGAGATTGTTTATACCTAGTAGGTTGCTGTTTTGGGAGAATTTAATGTAATCATCCAAAAACAAATGGAGAAAAACCGGACGATGCTGGGATTATGGATGAATTAATGCGGTAATACTGTCTGGGGCTTTAGAGAAGAAACTTTCATTTTTTATTCAAGTCTAGAACCTTTAATTCACCACTGATTTCCAATCTAAACACAGAAATGCATTCACCAAGCAAAAAAAATTGAATGGAAGCAGTAAAATTCATCACGTGAACAACAGCTGCGCATACATACCCTCTCTTCCTATGGAAATGGAAAGCACATGAAATATGTTCTATCAATTTTGTATAACCATCTCATAGTCAAAGCATATTGACATAGAATGCTACAGTGAAGAAACTTACAAACTATCTACCACACGAATCGTCTCTTTCACCAGAGATCTCCTATTGAAGATGAGTTTGAAGATTCAAAGAAAGGAACCCTTCTTCTCTTGTTCGAAAGTGTATTTCTCGATGAAATCTCCTCTGAAGCATAAAATTTATCGAGCACAGACCTCATGGTGTGGCGAATAGAACTCGCAAGAAGCCGGCATTCTTCAATATCTTCCATCTTCTTTTCTTTGCAACAACTTATAATAAAAACATAAATCATTCGGCCTCCAAAGGTAGCGATTTCAGCTCTCACTGTCTGCAGATGGAGGGCATCAAGAGCTTGCCTCAGATCAGACAAAATCTCATAGTTATGATCACAACATAGAGATGCCCTTATTGTGCAAGAGGCTCCATCTGATCCATCCTCCTGCTGTTCAACTTTTACTTCATCAATATCCGTCGGTACTAGCATACCATCAGTAGCTTCTGTCGCATTTCTCCTCAGTTCTTTTAGATGGTTGACAACTTCAGCAAGTAATGATGCTTTCTCCATCTGTAAATGCCAAAATAAGCTTCATTGTCAACATGCTCGTAATGAAGAGGCACAAATAATGGAAACCACCACAATTAAGACAATCAGGACAACAGTTAGCAGGCAGATATCAGTTAGCAATACAGGATAACGAAAGGCCCATAAAACGCATGTAATGTGGCCCATATAAAATTAGTTCACCACTTAGTTTTTTATGTTTTCAACCTTCTATTGCATACTAATGATCTCGTGAAGCTGCCAGGAATGCTTGACAAAGAAATGTCTAGTAAAGAACGAGTTGCTATGTTTCTTCGTTCTCATCGACTGTCTATCTTTATAGCCATTGTCACCAGGGTAATTTTGGAAAGCAGTGCAATTTGGCTTATGAAAGATGAACATTCCAACTTTCAAACACTTTGTTGCTTCCTTTCAAGAGAATTAGAGCTCTTCTCATAGAAGATACCTCATCGAAATTAATTTCTGGGCAGGTCAAGCAACTCATGTGGAAACACTGCTAAGGAAAAATAGATAGTTGCATTGAAAGATTTATAACTTATACGTATAGCGTGTTATCATCCCTCGTCTATCTACTCTACTCCCCACTGATAATGCTACCTAAGAGTGTCACCCTTAAACAGCTACAAGAATCCCTGATTCTATATAAGTTAGGTTCACAGGTACTTTACCTCAAGAAAAGTGACAAATTATAATAACAATTTGTATGTTAATCCCTATGTCATAAGGGTACACTGTCCAAATTGGAGGGTGTCAAACTCATTTCATGACAGCTAGGAAACTGATTATGAGAAAACTTCGTCAACTTGAATCAGGGTTTAAGGACATCAAATTACGTATTTGTTCACTTGTTAACATGCCAAATGTGTTGGTACTTCTCTTCTCTCGTTCTCAAGTGGTAAACTGATTATCACATCATTTTTTAGTAGAACTACAAGTGATTCCCAGTTACCAGAGTTGAACCAAATAATGAAGCCATCATCTTGCTCATTCTTAATTTTTATGGAGAGGTACTTGCAATTGAACAAGTTTTTTAACGTTTGTTCACCTACTTGACACTTCCTTGGATAATTTTCTTAACGAGGGATTAAATATGTTATCACTGCCATATTTAGATCCTTGGGTCCGTCCTCATTTAGATCTTGACATGATTTCTTTTTAATGTTCTATTATCCCCAACCAACCCAATTGGGTTTACTGTACTTTATGACCGGATAAACTTCCAGTGGTCCCAGGACTCGAACTGGCGACCCTTGGAACACGAAAACAGGTCTACTCCTCAGGCTTTAGTCCTTGACAAGATTTAAGTCACTCTCAACAAATAAAATTAGAAAGAACTAACTCAAATATAATCAATCAAAAAGCAAAGCTGACCTTATTTGTGCCAGGTATGAGGTTCCTAAGCGTGGTGAGATGGCCATTAATCCTCTCTCTCCGCCGCCTCTCCGCCTCGCTGTGGTTCCTCAAAGCCTCTAACGCTTTCTCAGCCTTGACCCCCTTGTGGCTTGGCCTCACCATGGCTTGCACTAGCTCTCCCCTCTCACCATCCAACACCAAGGAGGACGTAGAAGACGACGACCCGCGCCTTATTATCTCCTGAAACATAGGATTCCACAAAAACCCACTGGAGAATTCCATCTCTAAAAGAAAGGGTTTAACTCAAAACAGCTGTTTCAGACCCAAAAAAAAAAAATACAGTAACCCAGGAAGTACTTTGGCTTTTCTTGAAATGGGTATGATTTCTATCACTCACATTGTGTGGGTGATTGTGTCGAATTCGGACAAGAAAATGCTAAACAGGAACTGGCAAGAGAATGTCGGAAGACAAAAGTACTAGTATCACAGAGTGATGCATAGAGGAAAGAAAGTGAGGACAGAGAAGGGTCTCACAGCAGAGGCAGAGCAGTGAGAAGAACACAAGTCCCCACATAAAACCCTAATATATACTGGTAAGTTATTCTGTCACTGGCCCTAAAAAAACGTGATAAAGTGTCAAATGGAGATGCTTTTGATAAAATATAAAATGGGCTTGCCTTAAGATCCCCCATACCAAAATTTCTATACCGACTCTACACGTGTCTACATTTTACTCCACCTTTAACCCCGTCAACTAATACCTCGTTTTTTTCCTGTTCAAATTTTGTTGGCGTTCGTTAATTATGTGTCAAATTTTTATATATTATTGATTCGTTTGGATTGGAGAAATCGGAAAAATAAATACTTATAGCTTTTGCACAAGTATTTTTAAAAATGTCCAAAAAAAACTCAAAAAATTGGGTTAGTCGAAACTGGGCCTAATGGTGAGTTTGGCATAACTTTTCAACGGCCGTTTAATTAGTACAGTTTGATTGGTTGTCAATTCTTATTCTTTACAAGATTCGAGTCTAATTTTTACATCATATTTTTTCTCTGGAGGAGCGTTGGAATCGAAAAAGTATAAAATTTACATTATGTACCATATCCGGATATTCTTGTTGTGTACTACATGACCCCCCAAAATTCATGTGATTGGTGGGTGCTGTGCTGTATGAAATTGTACCAAATGCATGTAGTATACAAATATAATTGTAGTGGCATGCTGCATTATACAGTTCACATTTAGCGAAAACGCACCCTAAGATAAAAACTCATAAATTAACGTAAACAAGAGAACCGTTCTAGTTTTTTGTCTCGCACTTTTATGTAACTTATACCGAGCTAACAACTTAAAACCAAATTTTCACTGCAAAATTATTATGTTAGCACTTTATTGAAACATCATTGAAGAATAAAAGAGTAATCCAGAGCCAAGTGTTGTGTCCCTTCAGCAAAATGAGAAATTAAACAAAACTAAAAATAAGTTACAAATGTATACTACTTTGCTCGATTGTTACTCCATCCATTCCAAAATAGGTGACTTTTTTGGAATTTCGAGTCATTTTAAAATCCTTATATCTTTCGATTTATGAAGTTTATGTGATTTTGAATTCTTTTTAATAGAACTAATTAAAATCTATTAAACAAGATCCATATTACATATTTTTTAACATGCATATTAAAAGATATAAGTAATTAAAAATGACACGCTTTTCCAAAAGGTCACTCATTTTAGAACAGAGGGAGTAGTTAATTAAAAATATTGACTAAGATTTTAAATTCTTACCTAGCTATTGGAACTCTCTTTTTAGAAAAAAATATTATGTTATTATTATTATTTTTTAATCTTTGCATCACAAGGAAAAACTATACGTCTTTATAGATTCAAATGTTCGGTCCTGAAATTGTAAATGTGGTTTGAGAGAGACCAAATCCATGAGTATGACATAGATTTCGGAAAAATAAATAAATTAGGGATCTATAATTAAGAGCGATGATCTATATATCTTCAACTATGTATGCCATGATCTTGGCACGTGTTTTAAAATATGAACGGTTTAGATCACAACAATAGACATTTGGTGGGGCCCATAATAGGTGATGGTGAAAAAATTTAATTTTACACCGGTGGTGGATATAATTTATTCTCTTTTCAATTTTAGGAATGAACAACACAAATTTGTGATCTCAATTTTTACTTAAATAAAGTCTTCTTAAAAAGGATTTTTTCCCCAAAACACTACACTTTATTTATACCAAAACTACAATATTCAACTATCTATATCGTACTATTACAACCCTGGGTACTGCCACCCTCAAACTATCAAACAACAAAAGGACAGTCAAAAAGGCAGGAGCCACAATGTGGGTGAGGCCAATCAGGGCATTACCAACAATTAAGAAGCGATAATGTAAATTTTTTTGTGTTAGTTCCAAATTTCTTCCGTATGAAAGGCTTCTACCGTTTGCAGAGTACGAGACTCTCATGCACAAAATTCTGGCATCAATAAAAAAGTTTTGGCATTACCCTTTTCTGATCGATGTCTAGGCTTCCTGCCTCTCTTATCTTACAAAAAAAATAAAGAACTTAGGGAGCCCTTGCCCCTTGTGGCCGGGTGAGGCCAATCAGGGCATTACCAACCTCCTTTTGACACTAGTATGTATTTTAACCCTTTCGATGATGATGGCTCATTTTCAAAGGTTTTTCAAAACAAATTTATGTTTATTTTGTCAGAGTTTAATGTTTCTTGTAATGGTTTTGGATGTTTTTGTTTGTCATCACCTGTCTTCAATGTGAATCATGTGATTCTCCCATGATGTCCTCTTCTACGACTACTACTACTACGGCAGCCGCAGGGGAGGCACTTTTTGGGAGCGGCATCAATGCAGATTTCCATATTTTGTCTAAGCAGTTTTTTTTTTTTTAATTTCTTCGGCAAAAGAAATTTTATTAATTTCTGAAAAGAGAACAAAGATTGAAGGAAATAAGAACAAACAAAAGCTAACCGAGACCCAAAAGAGATGTTGGCAAGAAGCCAACAAAAGAAAAAAAAAGAAACAACCCCGACACACCAACACCTATATAATTCGTTTTAGCCCTTGTAAATTGTTTTCTCCTATATATGCAATTCTTACTCTTCCACTAAAAAAACAACAAGCCTTGGGTTTATAATAACTGGGGTTCTGTTATGCGGCTGTTAACCTATCAATAAAAAGATTGAGAAATATTGCTGTTTTTTGTAGAAAGCACAAACATATTGCATTCAGAATAACAGAGCCACTGTCGACAAAATCAAGTGGGTTTTTTTTTTTGCTATGCATCGATCTTACGACATTTTTTTAAAGGTAAATTTATTTCGTGCAATCTAATTGTAGCTTCTTTTTTTTCTTCTTTTCCTACAAAATCTACTTGTTATAAATGAGAAATTGTATGTAAGCTGGTCCGAACAATTTAAGTTGTCGAATTACATGAAAATGTACCGCAGATGAGTCATACCAAACCAAACTAAATTGAGCCGTACATACCCATCAACTAGGGTCATTTGCGTAAATTCATTGTACGTCTGCCTAGGGTTCTAGAGGGAGGACAACATGTTCTTTTAATATCCAGGAAATCTAGGTCTTTTAATTCCAGCTACAAAAATATAGCTAATATTTTAGTATGTTTCTACTATTTTACATCATTGTACGTCTGCGTAGGGTTCTAGCCTTCTAGGGAGGACAAAATGTTCTTTAAATATCCGGGAAATCTAGGTCTTTTAATTCCAGCTACAAAATATAGCTAATATTTTACTATGTTTCTCCTATTTTACTACATCAGTTTAAGTCCGGTGCTGTACGGATAACATTTCTCAACAAATAGCAACTCTCAAATCTATTTAATTAATTATACACCTTTGATTGGTCATCGTCTTTGATCGACGCTCTTCCTTTTCCTTTTCATTAGGACCCCGTTTAGTTGCACAGAAAGGATGAAAAATAATGAAAAACTGAACCTGCGAGTAATTTTTTGTTTGTTCAATTACTGAAAAAATTGTAGGACTCACAACATCAACTTTTTCACTCAAAGACACTTTCATGCAAAACAACTCTTGCCTAAAGAAAGAAATTTCTTGTTTTCCTGCAAGATTTCTTTCAAAAGAATACACACAAGAAAATAAATTTTATTTTTCTTTACTTTACCTCACTTCACTTTTCCAGAGAACCAATTTCTCACCCAATATTCTGGACAAATGAAACGGAGCCTTGGGGTTGGGTGTAGACTCTGTGTGTGCAATTGTAAAAATGTGAAGAGTGAGAGCAGATGGTTGAGTTTGAGTGATTTTACTATTTTGGCCTAACATTTACTTCATGATATAGTACAAGCAGTTGTATAACTTGGTTTTTATTAGAACAATACTGAAAATCACTTTTGTAACACGACTTCAAAAAATCTTCACATCAATCCATTGGTATTCTCCCTTTGCATATTAGAATAGATTTCCTTCTTTGAGTGATTATCGATTCTAGAGAAACTTTTTGTGAGTGTATTTAGTATTTTCTCCGCACCATTCTACCAATGCTCTCATAAGATTATCAAAATGCTACGGACACATATTAGAGCGCACGTATAGATCCGGACACAAATGTTTCTGAAAATGTTTGATATATATTCGGGTCTCATATTTTCTGCAAAACTCTAGTGCATCGGACAATTTTAGATACATCTGTGTTCTCATATGTGCCTATTTTTATCTATCTATACACACACACACACACACACACACAACTTCTAATAAGGGCGCCCTTACCGTATTACGGTAAGGACGCCCCTTTCCCAACAATTTGCGATGATCCGAGCCGCTCAATGTGTTCAGAACGTGATTTTAAGGGTACACGCGAAAAATTAGCAAAAAAAAAAAAAGACGAAAAGGGCTTAATCCGAGCAGTTTTTGTTTGTATTCTATCGAACGGTTCAAATAAAAACTACTCAAATCAAGTCATTTCCGGTCATTTTTTTTGCTAATTTCTTGAGGGTACCCCTAAAATCATGTTCTGAACACATTGAGCGGCTCGGATCATTAAAATTTGGTCGGGAAAGAGAAGAAAAGGGGAATCCTTTACCGTATTACGGTAAGGGCGCAATTATTAGAAGCTTACTATGTGTGTATATATGTCAGGTTATTTAAAATTCAACTTGGACGACTATTAGCCATTACAATTTTTCGTTTTCTTTCTTTATTGCAATTATGTTAGTATTGGTGTAGTTGCAATTCTCTATGTCGTTTGGTCTGGCTTGTTAAATAGGCGTGCATTTTATGACGCAGTTTTGGATAGCCTGGCACCGTCCATTTTTATGGGTTGGTTAAACTTTCTCTACTCCATCTTATCTATATAGTATCTTTATCTATGATAAATAATGGGGAATCGGGGATCCTACTCCCCCGTCATGGGACGGCAGGCCATGCTGGTGGCCCTCAATGGCGGACGCAAAATTTGTGTCTAGTATGGGGGTCTGAATTACGTGTATTTTTACATGTATAATTAAAAAAGTTTATTTTATAAGTATGTATTATTATATATTTGCAAGGTCTGAATAAGAGACCATTTCGTGTGTATGTGCATAGCCATGGTCTTCATTTTATACACGCAACCGGAAAAATGATTGATATATAGCTAAAAATTTTAAGGATTTTATTTTCACTCAAAGGAGTTATAGGGGCCAATTTCATAGAATTTTTTGTTAATTAACCTGAAAACTAGTATAATATGTGAGAATATTTGAAATTGTATAGGGCTCGGGACCCCCTTGCACCCCTTGAGACTGCCCCTGCTAGCCCGGCCCTCAAAAAGGCGCAGATAACCCGTCCCTCATTTTGCATGCTTGGTCCCCGTTTGGCAAACCATTAAATGGGTGCAAGAGATTATTGATTTTTATGGGGTTCATTTCGGGCTAAAAAATCTCTTGCGCCCATTTCATGACTTTGCCCAACGGGGACCTAACAAGCTAAATGAGGTGACAGGTTATTTGTGCCGAAAGGCCCAAAACAAGCCGTTTCATCTTGCCGTCCCTAATAATGGAAATGTAAGTTACAGTTCCAGTAAGTGCATCACGAAAATGTAAGTTACCATGAAAAGACTAATATATAGTCGGTTCGGTTTGGTCTTGTTCGGTTCGGTTATATGTTGGTTAAGTTTGGTTCGGTCCAATTTCGGTTCGGTTCGGTTTGGTCAGTCAACAATTCCAGAAAATTGAAACCGAACAGAAATTGAAAAAATCCCACCGTCACCCCAACCAAAAAACCAAAATGATCGGTCGGTTTTTTCGGATTTTTTTTTCCCAATCCGTCAGTTTTTGTAACACCCCTAAATGTAACTTATTTTTATGGTGTCCTAGGATACCCTATCGGTTAACATGTATTATACATTATCTTTGCATGTATGTTGCCGTGCAGATTAATACATATACAATAGCTATGTATACGTGTATTCATGCACCTACTATTAGGGATATGACGACAAGTTGAAGAAGAAGAATAGATCAGTGACTAATCACAGGAAGATGACAGCATTAACACCCAGGTTAACCTAAAAAACAACTATTTTTTGGATGACAAAAGCATCAACTAATCACATAATTTTATTAATTAGACAGATTTCAACTCAATTAAACCAGCCGCCCCAAGTAATCAAGACAGTTGTTGCAGAGGAGATAACATTTTTTTATTTTTATTTTTGGGTACGTAGAGGAGATAACATTTACTTGAACCAATTACACAAAAAAGTACTGATTAAACAAGAAAGAAAATGTAATCCTAACAGAGAATTATTTGATATCATTTGGGTAATGAAATGGATGATAACGTAATTAATGCTAACACTAGAATCTCCACCTAGGTAGTAGTTTAGATTTTTAGTTCGGATCTGCAATTTTTACATAGTATCAAGCATGACCCATTTCATTCGACGACTTTTAAGACCATTTAATTAGGATCTATGTACGTTTCACGACGAGAGACATGATAAAAAATACATACAACAATACGGAAAAATAAACTCTATCCGACAGGCCTCAAGAAACAGCTACATGTGAAGGATAGATAAGATTATATTAATACTAACACTAGAATCTCCACCTAGATAGTAGTTTAAGTTTTTTTTGGTTGGATCTGCAATTTTTACATAGTATCAAGCACGACCCATTTCATTAGACTATTTTTAATACAATTTCGGATCCACATTCCACTACGAGAGACACGACAAAAAGTACATACGATAATACTAAAGAACAAACTCTACACGACAGACTTCAAGAAACAACTACACGTGAGGAATAGATAAGATAATAGTAGTCGTCGGATCGAGTGTGAAATGTTAATTTTGTCTCAGATTGTACATACAACCCAGGCAAATACATACGACATGGATTTGTTGTGTTTACCGGTATTGAGCATTAATAATTAACAGAAGTACCTGTGAATTGTGATTGATTTGAAGTATTTAGGTGGAAGACTAGTGACTAACCCAACCTGCCCACAGTGCTTACATTTGGAGTCGAGTCAGCCTTTAAGCTGACTAAGCTTCCTGCAGAAACCCACCACTTCAATATAAAAACTCAGATTAAAAAAAATGGACGACCAGAGCACCATGTCAAATTTGTCAATTATAGTTATTTTTATTTTAATTTTAAAATACGAATGTGTACCCGAATACACATTTGTCCCACCGAACAAAATAAAATTGATCGTTCTTTTAATATATATATATATATATATATATATTTACATTTTTAAAATATATATATTTACATTTTTAATAAAATTGATTGTTCTTTTAATATATATATTTTTAATAAAATTGATCGTTCATTTAGTCTGTACGTATGTATATTTTACTCTCTCTATCATTTGATCAAAAGAGATTACATAGGGTGAAAAGGAAAATATAAGGGTGGTGATTTTCACTCAATTTTTTTTTTATAAATGCACTCTATTTTTTGTCCGTCAAGAAAAATTTTATGTATAATTTTTACACTAAAATACAAAAAATTGCATTTATCAAAAAATGGGTGCGGAAATTATTTCCCAAATATTAAACTTGACTTTTTCCCAAATATGCGGACTGGTGAATTTCTGTCAAACTAGGGCAGGGCCCGAGCAAGAAGCCTTTTAATTTGGGCCAACTTATTGGGCTTATGTCAGGCCAGTTCTTAGGGGTTAAATGGTCAATCCGAGCCCATTCCATTGTCTATGGCGAAGACAAATATTCGGCCCATAGAAATCCACGCCTTTAAATTTGGGAAAACCCCAGTGGGCTTAATTTTTATTCTGTTAGCTGATCAAATATCTCATCCCTTTCTCCACTCCCTCAGGAGTAAATCAGGTTTAACGAATGACAAAAAAAAAAAAAAAATTAAATATCTGGACTGTGCGGCTCCATAGGAATCTACATAATAAGGAAGAACTGTTTTTGAATCTTATTTCTCTATAAATTATAACCATTGATTTGCTCCATAAATCCTACGGCTTTTCCTCTCTCTCTGTCTCAAACAATATTAATTGCGCAATTGCTACTAATAAGATCTCACGTTGCACCGTGCTTTTAGGCACGGGCAAACCGTAGTTTAGTAATAAGAGACTATTTTGAACGGTTCTAGAAATTAAAGAACTCAAAATCTAACTCAAGTACGTAGAAACTGACCACAATTAAATTGCGAGACCGAATATTTGAGAGCCTTTTTTTTTACCAAAAAATTATTACTTCCTCCGTCCCTAAATAAGTGTCCAGCGCGCAAAATTAGGCCTTACAAAATATGCATGTTTTTCATTGAAAAATTAATTTTTTTTTCACAATCTAATAGAACTCATTGCTATCAATTGATTTGTGAAAAAAATTTGATTTTTTTAACGAAACAAATGCATCTTTTTGAAGACCTAGATTTGCGCGTCGGACACTTATTTAGGGACAGAGGGAGTACTATGTTAGCAACCAAATACTTATAGAAAAGTATGATTCGGCTCTGTTCACGCTAGTGATTAACTTATGCACCACAACTTTTTGATTTTGTCTTTGTTAGTTTTACGCCAAACTTTTATGTGATATGGGTTCTTCTTGACGAGAGGAATCGGAAAACTAAAAAATTATGTCTCTTAAACAAGAGTATGTTAGGAAATATCCAAAATAAAAATAAAAATAAAAAAACTGACTTTTTGAGATTTTCTTTGGATATTTCGCAAAATACTTGTGTAAAAGTCATAATTTTTTATTTTTCCGATTCTTTTCGTTGAGACTAACCCATATCACATAAAAATTTGGCTTAAAACTAACAAACGTAAAAAAAAATTGAATAAGGACAAAACAAAAAAATTATGCTGCATAAATTAATTATTAGCGTAAACACCCCCGAAGTCACAAAATATTTCATAAATTTGGCACATAAAACTACTCACAAAATAATTGTTAGATTTTGTTAAGGTTCAAGACCTAAATGATCCATAAGAGCATCCACACCTCTCTCTCTACTTCCCTCTTCAAACTAGATTAAAGAGCCAAAAGGAAAAAAAACACTAGAAAACCCTTGCATCAGTCTCTCTTCTTTCCTCTCTACTTTTAAAAAACTCTAGCATTGCTACAGTTGCTCGGTTGGACAGCCGAGCAACTGTTCACTGGCTTCCCACTTTTATATTGTTTCCCAATCCCCCTTTCTGTACTCCACCAGTCCACCTTTCTGACTTTTGCACATTTTCTTACTTTTGTTTCTCTCTCTGATGCAATGGAGAATATTTAATTGAGATGGGTTTGATTATTTATTGAGAGGAGAGTGAGAATAAAGAGTCTGATGCAGTAGTTATTTTAAAAATGGGTAGCTAAAGTAATAAAGTGACTTTTTAAAGTGTAAATTGGTCCAAAATATAAAGAGTCTGGTGCGGATGCCCTAAAGCAATTAGTACCTAGGAAATGATAATGTCAAAACTGTTTTTGTTAGTGCCAAAACTCCAGTGCATAAAAGTCTTGTACATTGCAAATGGTACAAGCCTTTTGTGCATTAGAATTTTGGCACCAATAAAAACGGTTTTAGCATTATCATTTCCCTTAGTACCTCTGTCCCAAAATGTTTGTCTGGTCCACAAAACAAGGACTAAAAAATAATGCATTTTTTTCAAGAAAAAATTTAAAATTTTTTCATTAATTTAACGAACTTGTCGATATCTAGTAAATTGTTGAAAAAAATTAAATTTTTTTTTGCAAAAATTATATTATTTTTATGTTCTCGTTTTACGAACCGGACAAACATTATGCATTGACGAAAGCACCCATAAAACAGGTAAAAACAGTGACAAAATAGACTGATAATGAGAAAAGAAATTAAGAGAACATATAAACTGTCAAACCAGAAAGAAATTAACTTACCAGAAAGAATTAGCATACAAAATAAAAGTACATAATTATATATGTGCATATAACATATACATACGTATTTTTTTTGATATTAATTGAACAAATTGGTTATATGTTCTAATCTTAATTCTTAATTAGAGAACCAATAACCACACTAAATTTAGTAATCTTTACGTAACTTAAAAAAGCCATGGAACTGTAGAAGAACACCAAATAAGATGGTTTGGGTACATATTGAATCGATCATGCGTTGGTGATTGTTCGTATGTTTTTCATTGTCGCCTTTCCAGTAGTTTTTTTTTAAGGAAGAAAAGAGGATTTAGGTGGATTAAGGAAGAAGAGGGAGAGTTGAAATGGGAGATGTGAGCCACGGATGATCGTAACCGAAGCGGGTAGTTCTAGTGGTCAGAACAAGTTTGACAGTGACGACACCTAGCTTGACGGGATCCCTCACCCTGAGGAGGTTTTCGGAGGTGTTTTTTTTTTTAAAACCAAACAGCTTAACTTATATTAATACAAAAGAGTAACAAGATTTTCGGCGGTGTTTGGGTCTAGGGTAGCATGCATTAAATAATTTGTGAAGGGGTTTGATGTCCCTCCTAATTCTCAATAAGTTCTCGGCGCGGCTGGGAGATATACCAATTCGCATTATGCATTAAATAACTCGATCGAGTGGAATGCACCGGAAATAACAAATACAACTGTAAAAAAACAACGGGACCCACAAAAAAACAAGTTCCACAATACTAGTAGCTAGTATGTCATAGATGGACCGGAGATGGTGTTGTGTGGCATCGTGCTGTGCACATTCGGATTGTCCGTTTCGGTAATCCAACGGTTTAAATTTCATGTTATAGATAGGGCTGCAAACAAGCCGAGCTGAGCTTTGTCGAGCTCGAGCTCAACTCGTTTACTATATAAACCAAAAACTTGAGCTGGAGCTCGACTTGAGCCCTAACGAGCCGAACCCTTAATGAGTTGAGTTTAGTTATTTACTAGACGAGCCTTTTTAATCGAGCCAAACTTCCTTTAACAAGCTGAGCTTTTTTCAAACGAGTTGAGCTCCACTCAGCTCGTTTAGTAAATGAGCCGAGCCTAAAACTTAACCGAAAAATGAGACAGAAGATTTGTGTAACTAACCGAAGGGATTAGTCTAAGGGTCAAGCCTTGATGAGACTTAGGAGTTTGCTCCTTCTTGTGGTCTCATTTTCAAAACTAGCATCATAAATATACATTAGAAAACAAAAAATTGACAAAATGAAAATCACAAATTGTTATAATTTAAACATACGGTACGCCCTGTATACCATAGCTTCCTCCTTTATGGGACTTAATTCCAAGGTACATCGTTTGCATAACTAACCAAAAAGATGCGTAACATACACAAATATACGCATAACATAAACTAACAAATGTGCGCATTACATACACTATTTACACCATCTTGATGTATCATTTGTCAAGATTTCTTAATAAAACTTATTTCGCCGATAAAAAAAAAAGGGTAATATTTCTATCCTATCTTTCTTAAATTGATTAATAGATGATCGTAGAGTAATCGATGATAATAAACGGAGTCCAAAAGTATCAAAATCCACGGGTTTCATTGAAAAAAAGAAGTTGTTAATTCTAAGTTGGAGTTTTCTGATAATTATAAGCTTTTAGTATTTTATTATACACAATCACGTACATGAATGACATCATACTTTAGCAAATGCAAAATATGCATATATAGCTTTGGACTGCGCGAACAAATCGTCCATGAATTTGGACCATTCAAAACACAATTCAACGGTTGAGATTGACGTCCGTATTTTTTGCAAATAAGGTCTACCTTACCTGAAGGCCACTATGTGTGTGTGTGTGTGTGTGTTAAAAATAGGAAATTAACCTACATTGCAATTACTAAATAGACATTTCATTCTAGTTGAAGCATTAATATTGAGGATGAATATATATAACAACATGCATGATAGAAAGCATGTACCCAAATTAAAGGGTCTTAATCCAAAACATGATTACAATATATCGAAATTATAGCCGTGTCAGTGTAAACGCGCCAGTACATACGAAAATGAGAAGCAAATGTGAACAGGCATTTTCTAATGGCAGCCAAATGAGTACTTAATCAAAATGTCTTTATTGAAGCATTTTATCAGGCACCAAGCAAATTAGTGACTCCAGCAATTACGTAGTTGGACTCTATATAAAGCCGACCGTTACCTTGTGGCCTCAAACCTCATTACAACACATATCCTATCTACTCGTAGTACAATGGCTTCCACAATCAAGGACCAATGCATCTGCTTGGTTGTCCTGTTTGTTTTGGGAGCTTTGACTTCTCAAGCCATGTCTCACTCCCTCCAAGATGCGTCCATTTCTGAGAAGCATAAGCAATGGATGGCTCGGTATGGACGTGTATACAAGGATCTAGAAGAGGAGGGGCAGCGACTGAAGATATTTAAGGACAATGTGGAGTATATTGAATCTTCCAACAAAGACGCAAGTAAGCATTACAAGCTTGCGGTTAATCAATTTGCCGATCTTACAAATGAAGAGTTCAAACTACGCAACAGATTCAAGAGCCGTATTTCCTCACCTGCGATATCTTCCTTTAAATATGAAAATTTAGCTGATGCACCACCTATGATGGACTGGAGGACGGAAGGGGCTGTAACACCTGTAAAAGACCAAGGCCAATGTGGTAAGTAATTTTTTTCATCACAGAACTGAAAAGAAAAATGGAAATAAGGTATTTTCCATTTTCTAACACTTCATATGTTACCAACATATAGGATGTTGCCGGGCATTTTCTGCTGTGGCATCCATGGAAGGAATAGTTGAGCTAACAACCGGCACATTAACCTCTTTATCTGAGCAAGAGCTAGTCGATTGTGACACCAATGGTCAAGATCAAGGCTGCAATGGTGGTCTCGTGGACAGTGCCTTCCAATTTATTATACAGAATCAAGGCCTCACCACTGAAGCAAACTACCCTTACCAGGGAACTCAAGGCACTTGCAACGCAACTGCAGCCGCTAACCCTGCAGCCACGATAACTGGCTATGAAGATGTGCCTACCAATAATGAAACTGCATTGTTGATGGCAGTTGCAAACCAACCCGTCTCGGTGGCTATTGACTCAGGAGGATCCGACTTCCAGTTCTACTCAAGCGGTGTGTTTACAGGAGCATGTGGCAATACCCTTGATCATGGCGTAGCTGCTGTGGGATATGGAATTGACACTAACGATGGGACCAATTACTGGCTGGTAAAGAACTCATGGGGCACAGGATGGGGTGAAGAAGGTTACATACGCATGCAAAGATTTATTGATGCAAAGGAAGGCCTTTGTGGCATTGCAATGCAACCTTCATATCCCACAGCATAAAGTTGAATATTATAAGATACGACAACTTATGTCAAATAATATACTAAGTTGTACATTAGCACAAACATTGTGCATTTAATCATCATCTTGATGTATATTGATCGATAGTACATACTAAATTTGATTCTCCTAGTGCACTTGCAACGTATAACTCCTTTTGGGTTTTGGCTTTTTGGTCATGTGTATTTCCTAGAAAACTCTCTCCCTGTTCATAGCATAAGATAAACTGTATAATTGTTCATCCTCGTCGTTAAACTCAATCCAAGATTCATCTTTTGGTGAGGCTTGAGAGGAGACTCTGTAACGACCCGGATTTTTGACCCAATTTTTTTTAATACAAATTTATTCTATTAAATTCCTAATTCAATAATTAATTAGATTGAATAATTTAAATATATTATTATGTGTACAATTGATATTATTTGCACTATTGTATAAGATATGTATTTAAACTTTAGATATACAGGAAATCAGTAATTCATATTCATCTCTTATCTTTTCTATCTAAACCCTAAGTATAACTCTATTCAAACTAACTCTCCACTTCTCTCTCTCATCCTATACATAAAAGCGACTAGATACATTTTCACACCATGTACATACATGCGTCTACATACATTAGAATTGAAAACCCTCCCAAATGTGGCACTTGTCCCTTATCTTTTTATCATTATCAGTATCACTCTCTTTCCTCATTCCACCACTTCTACACTTATCCTCTCGCCTTCTTCTTATCTTATTCTCTCTCATTATACATACCCACATAAATCCGAAAATTGAATACCAGTATATTATTTCCCTCCCAATTCTATTGTTGAGTCTAGAATAGAGAGAGAGAGAGAGAGAGTACGTGAGAGAGAGAGAGTTGTGGTCGTAGGTGTGTGCATACTGTGAGTTTCGTGGGCACACCGCTGCTGCGGGCCCTGTCAGAGTGCCGCCGGACGCTGCCTCGAGATTTCAAAACCACCATGGCGATCTACAGACACCGTACAACACTTATCCAGACTTAGAATCGTGTTTGAGGTAGTTTTCCGGAAACCCGAAACCTTAATCTGCATTTTAATGGAGTTAGGACTTAGATTTAAAGTTTATTGAAGATGATAACCTGCTGTTAAATTGTTAATTTATTTTTAGTTCTATTTATATTACAATTCAGTCCGGTTGTGCTAAAATGATTAATGTTATATTCTGTGAAAATTTATGATCGTTTAGCAAGTGTTTGATTGTGAAATTATTATTGATGATGCATTGTTAATTTGTATTTGAGTGGACGTTTATGTGTTTAATAAATTATTGGGGTAAATAAATGTTTATGAAATATTCACAAGAATATTTTACTAGTAAAAATTTATTTAGATTGTAAACAAGAAATATTTTAGATTATATTTTAGTTAATCTTTAACTCTAATAAATATTAATTAGAATAGCCTTTCATAATTTTGTTGTTATAAAAATCTCATATTAATTTTTCATATAGTTAGTGAATACTAAATTTAGCAATAAGTATTTTTCAATAAAAAAATGAGTTTGTAAAATCTATAAATAATATAAGAGTTAAAGAAAATGTTTAAATAATAGAAATGTTTTATAAAATTTCTAAATGAGAGAAATAGACTTAATTTTAAGTGTAGTAATTAATTGTTTGACTGAATATTATTTTGTTACTCGCATGATTAATTATATGACAGGATTAATTTTATCGCATGGTTATGTGTTGTTAATGCTTTTAGTTGAAATGTTGAACCGTGTGATATTTTGTTGTGGCTGTAGATTGGACAAATAGGTTTTCGGGGTGGTTACGAGTAGTGAATCATGTAGGCGATGATAAGGAAATGGAAAATGGTAAAGTGTTGAAAGTGTGAGTACTGTGTGGATTGTGAATTGAGCCATGGCGATGGCAAGGGTAACCTATGGGATCCAGTGTTGAAATGGGTTACCTGTGGGGCCCAGTGTTGTGACACTAACGTATGATACGTCATGAAAAGTTTCTCTTTGATGAAAAGAATAGGTCCCATGAGACGGTTATAGTTAGTGAGACGCTAACGTATGATACGTCATGGGAAGTTTCTCTTCGAGGAAGAGAATGGGTCCCATGAGACGGTTATAGTTAGTGAGACGTTAATGTATGATACGTCATGGGAAGTTTCTCTTTGAGGAAGAGAGTGGGTCCCATGAGACGGTTATAATTAGCGTGGGGTAGTGGATGTCCGACCCTAATATACGATACGTCATGGGATGACTCGATCCTCCTGTTATGGTCTTAAGTGAGAACATACTCGGTACATAATTTAGGTGCGCTCACTTAGGACCCTGGTGCAGGATAAGCAAGAGGAAGGGTGGACCCATGAGACGATTGTAGTTAGTGGATGTGGGAGGAAAGGATCTCGCGGAGATGATCCTTAGATTACATGTAAGATGATGGATAGTAAAGAAAAAGACGATGTGTTATTATTCTGTACCTTTTGTGTATTATGAATTATTATATTGTTGATCTACATATTATGGTATTGGGTTTTAGGATTTCTACTTGGTGAATTATCACTCAGAATACGTTTGTATCCTGACAAATCGTTTGCTTCGGCGTTCAATTTGCCAGAGTGTGCAGGATTTCATAGTGAATCAGTTTATACATGTGGGACTCTCTGGGACGGAGTCTGGGCTAACGTTGCTTGGAATTCGTGTCAAAACTAGAGTCGCTCTGGAGTTGCTTTTATTAAACAAATGTACATAGATTTTTATATTATTTTGAAATTGTAATTTTTGTATAAGGATAAATAGAAGCCTAATAGTTTGTAAAATTCAGTGTATTTTTAGGTTAATGCTTCCGAAATTTCTTGGAAAATCGGGGCATTACAGACTCCATATACATGGTTTCAAGGCGAGCACTGATAACCTTAACAAACTTTTATTCTTGCAAACTAAGAACAACAATAGATATACAAAATTATAAAAGAAAATAGAAGGTTTATCAAGCTAGAAAAGTAAAATTTAACAAGATATACAGATTTTTTTTCTCCAAATATTACTGGATCAATGATTATATAAAATCAACAAATTTGTACATGGTCAATTTCGGGCACTATTTGTATTCATGATTAAAATTAAAGACGCCTGCTGATTCATTATAGAAAAAGGTGTCAAATGACTTATTGCCAAATTCAAACTTGTCATGAATAATCTACAAAATAGTCCATTTAAATTCTGAAATTCTTTTTTTGCAATGTACAAACACTACAAGAAATTACACCATTCCCGACTAACAGTTTAGTCGGCAAAATGTAGGAATTTAGTCGGCAATTACTATTCCCGACTAAAAAATTTGGTCGGCAATTTAGTCGGGGTATTGCAGTCGGGAAAGGTAATTACCGACTAAAAATGATTTAGTCGGCAAATTGTTGTCTTTTCCCGACTAATTATTTAGTCGGCTAATGTGAATTATTTTCGACAGAGTATTTAGTCGGAAAAATTATTTAGTCGGCAAATGATTAATAATTACCGACTAATTATTTAGTCGGGAAATATTTGATAAATTACCGACTAATTATTTTAGTCGGAAAATGTTTGATAAATTACCGACTAATTATTTAGTCGGGAAATGATTAATAATTACCGACTAATTATTTAGTCGGGAAATATTTGATAAATTACCGACTAATTATTTTAGTCGGGAAATGTTTGATAAATTACCGAAAATATTTTGATAGATTACCGACTAATTTAGTCGGTAAATGTCAAAAGAATTAGCAGTTATGGTGGCCTCTTTTACCAAATACTTTAGTCAGCAAATATAATATTACAAATTTTAATACTAATTCTAAAAGCTGCTTAGATTTTTTATTTTTGGTGATTCACAATCAATTAAATTGAGCAACATTTATTCACCAATCTACTATAATCAAATATTGAAATTCAAGAACATTTCATTCATAACTTCCATAAATAAAAGGTGTTCACCAAATACTTAACAAATGGTATCTGAATTTGCAAAATACAAAATAACGAAAAATCGTACCATAAAAAGTGTACGTAGCATCAAACATATCATATCCAAACCCTAAAGCGCAAAATAAAAATAAAAAAATTCAACAGCGAGAAAACTAGATTACAGTAGAATCCACGGCAAAAATCCAACTTTTTCATATATAGTCTTTAACGAGAGGTCAAATACTCCAATATCTGTGAAAAGAACAAAACACAATAATAAGACCATGATATTGATATAAACTTGACAAGGGTACATCAAGGAAAGAAAAGAAATCTAACACCATGATATTGATACATGCACATACAATAACATTTCTCAAGTATGCATATAAGAATGAAGAGAGCCATCTAAGCATCTAGAGTATGAGTATAGAATTCAAAACCTCAACAGCAAAATAAAGAGTAAACAAGTGACTAAGTTCAGTTGTTCAACTTCCTCATACAAACTTACTAACTTTACATGCACTATGGTTTATGTTTTAACGTTCTTTATGTGAATTCTATTTAGGGTAAACAAGTAACATTCTTTATTTTTTTTATCATTTAACCCACAACTATTTAGCCCCCTCTTTTTTCTTAAAATTTGTCTCTTGCATTTGTTGTGTCTCCCAGATGTGTAACACCTCAGGCCAATCCTTTTACCAACCCACCTTTACAACGAAAGCCCAATGCACATCTTCTCCTCCTTTCCATTTTCTGTAGAACGCAAAGAGAGGGACGTTTGTGAGGGAGAGAGAGAAATGTCACTCACCAATCTTCTTCTTCATTCTTTTCTACTCTTAGATTACCACCTCCTTCTTCCCTCTTCTTTCCATTTTCTACACCTCCATCACTCCCCCAATGAAACCCCCACCAACCACCACCGGACCAGCTGCAAAAGAGCTTTAAAAAGAGCCCAATTCCGCCCCGAAACAGCTCAGAAAAGCTGCCCAGAACCAGCTGAAAAATCAGCATTGAACCAGCCCCATAAACCAGTCCCGAACAGCTCGAAATCAGCCCGCTTCGACCCAAAAAAATTAGCTCTAATTAGCGCCCGAACAGTTCCACAAAACTAGCTCAAAACCCTAGACAATGAGCCCCCGCACATTCCAGTGTTCTATCTTTTTTGACAAGCTAAACGATCACAAGTTCACAACATCGATTACTACTTTTTCGGAGCTAATAGATAATAATGCAAGGAGTCGTATCAAAATACGCTACAGTTAAACTAAACAATACCAGAGACATAACAGCAACCACAAAAAATAGTATTCACATAAGAGTTTCTATTTTTTCCCGATTAAAAGGGCCAATAGATATTTACCTTTGTTCCTCCTCACGTGTCTCCTTTGTTCCTCCTCACGTTTCTTTTGCTCTTCCTCCAATCGACTCTTCTCCTCCTCCCACTCCTCGCGTCGCCTTTGTTAGAGAACTGGTAAGTCTTCCATCAGGGGCTATTTTATGTCACGGCAAAGTCCAGTATAATTAGTCGAATTGCGGATGAGGTTGATCCAAAACTAAGTTATTAACAAATTCATGAAAAGTAGGAAATTTTACGAGTGAAATGACACATCTAGAAAGGTATAATTTACCCTTACCCAAGAGTAGAGATTCCCTGCCACAATAAGGCGACGGTAAATCAAAGTTGGTATCTACATGAGGAAACTAACGACAGTCACATGGAGAATGGGTGATGTTATTATATAATTATTTCAATTGCCTCAAATTATTCATAATGCTGATTAACATATTTGTACTACACAGGGTATATAAAGGGTTAAGGGTTGTGCTTACACAAAGTTCTATCACTGTTATACAATACTACAGGTCATCCCTTATGTTAAACAATACAGTCAAAAGCAGAAAGAATATGTCATCTATATCAGGTACTTCAACTTCATGAAACTGCAAGAGATACAAACAAAGATCCACACTTGCAGGTTCCTGGAGAGTGAAATCCACAAAAAACCATCCCTGTATAGATACCCCATTTACTGAGTACGTATTGCTCTGGTTTGGGAAAATACTTGAGATGTTAGTATTATTCGCAAGGTTGAGATTTGGAGCACAAACGCCAGCTGCATCTTTTGTAAGTTGCACATCACACTAGAAAATCACATTGGCTAAACTAACTTGTCCGGCAAACTGGTAGGCAGCTTCACTGGAGTCGGGAAACAGCCTTGAAACGCCTCCATGTGCTATTACCAAAGGTGCATGGCTTGCAAAAGGGAAAACTATTTCTAATCAACATATTGCCATATCCAACAAACAATTAACTAAAGGGAAAACTATTTCTAATCAACATATTGCCATATCCCAAAGTCTAGAGTTCATTTCACTAGGCAATCTGCAACAAAAGCAATTATTCCTCGTACTCTACTTTTGTGTACTAGAAGGAAAGAGTCAGTCATTTTTGCAGGGGCTCAAGTATATCAGAAGAAGGGACACATATGCACCCCTGAAACAGGGGAGGAGAGAGCGGTCATTTTAACTTGTATGGGTATTTTTTGGTTTGGTAAACCACCCTTTCTTGGTTCAACTTTAAACAAGTTTTGACACTCTTTGTTGGCTGCCCAAATATAGCCACAGTGGCGGCACGAAACAGGGGAGGAGAGAGGGGTCTATAAGATGTTACAAGTTACAAATAAGATGAATAAGAATTGTTTAATACACTTGATCAAATAAGAATTGTTTTTAATTTAAGATGAATAAGATGAATAAGAATTGTTTGACGTAATATGAATAAGATCATTTGTACCAAAAATGAACTTAATCCCATATGGGTAGACACTTGATCAAATAAGAATTGTTTTTAATTTAAGAATTTGCGTGCCGATAAAGGGGCTACTTTAACTTGATCAAGCCGAAATTTTATGAAAACTTATGATTAAGAAGGACAAAAAAATGAATCGTTTTGATTGGGAAAGTTGCATCGTGATCAATGTAATCGGAACAAATATTTTCATTCTTGAAAGTTTTAAAAAGGGGGGAAAATTGATATTACTGACTAAAAATTGGTGAAAAATGCATATATTCCCGACTAAACTTATTATTAGTCGGCCAAAATATATAAATCCCGACTAAATTAATTAGTCGGGAAATGTATTTCATTTATTGGTTTTTAAAATTGTTGAAAAATGCATATATTCCCGACTAAAATTATTATTAGTCGGCCAAAATAAATGAATCCCGACTGAATTAATTAGTCTGGAAATGTATTTCATTTATTGGTTTTTAAAATTGTTGAAAAATGCATATATTCCCGACTAAAATTATTATTAGTCGGCCAAAATAAATAAATCCCGACTAAATTAATTAGTCGGGAAATGTATTTCATTTATTGGTTTTTAAAATTGTTGAAAAATGCATATATTCCCGACTAAAATTATTATTAGTCGGCCAAAATCTAACACTAGCGACTAAAAAAAGTTTAGTCGGGAAATATTAGAACTTTTACCAACTATTTTTTATTTAGTCGGTAATTGGTAAATAATTGCCGACCAAACTTATTTTAGTCGGAAATCTTAGTCGGCAATTGTGTAATTTGTTGTAATGAAAATTTGTCATGTCCATGCCCTTAATTCTTTATAAAACTTGGAAAGGCGAATGTGTGCATAGATTGTTAAACAAGGTCTTCAATAAGATTATTGACGTTAAGCTAGGTATGAGATAGATTAATTAACAATGTGCAAACCAGAAAGATGGTTGTAAACTGGCCGATTGACGATGTCTGAGTTAAAATTGGCTTGATCGGTGTTAAGGAATTGAATTCCACATTGTTTGGGAATGGAATGGGTGATCACTTAATAACATCTGGGACCTCTCCACTCATTGTCAATTGGCTTTGAAATGGATACAAAGTTTCCACATGGTATCAGAGCGGGGTCCGTTTCACCCCACATTTTATAATAAAATTCACAATCCACATCCCGCGATGACAGACCAGCGAAAAGGCTGCTTATAAAATTCACAATCCACACTCCGCGATGATAGACCAGCGAAAAAGCTGCACAATGATAGGATCCAAAAGTGGCCACACGTGACAGACCTCAAACGTAGCTGCACGTGAGGGGGGATGTTAAAGAATTGAATCCCACATTGATTGGGAGTGGAATGGGTGATCACTTAATAACATCTGGGACCTCTCCACTCATTGCCAATTGGCTTTGAGAGAGAGAGAGAGAGAGAGAGAGAGAGAGAGAGATTTACCTATACATAACGTACGGGGAAAATTAGTAGATTGTATAATCAGAGAATGAAAGCTTAACTGAATCTCAGGACACAAGCAACTATTAGAAACATCCATAAATCTAGGACGTCCTTAATTTAAACTAATCTTAAAAGAAGTACTATAACATCGAGTATTTTTTTTAATACAATAGAAACACCCATGAATCCATGATGATTAACCATATCTATATATCAAACTAAAGAATAACAACATATAGGATACTAGGACATAACAACAACAATTACTAAATGATTATTCAAGAATCATCTACAAATCGGACCCACTTGCATTGTTACCTCAAAATGTGTCCCCATTGTGTCTTCATCGTGTCTCACATAACCTGGTCCCCAAAGATGAGTATATAATTCTAAGTATACTATAATAATCACCTATAAAAAAATGTACTGTCCTGAAAATTTGGTTTGTTAAATACGGAGTAGTAATTTTTGAAAATTCGGCGCTGTCGCATCATGACAGTCTGCACTAAATAATTGACGATGGTATTGTAAAACTGAATAAATACACTTTTTTGGAATACTTGTAGCTTGAATGGGGTTATTGTGTCTCTGCTTCTTAGAATGGGGGCTGCTGCTGCACTACATTATGTAGTGCGGTTGATTCGGCCGTCAATCTTGACACGAACGGTTCGAATTTAATCTGAGTTCCTTCAAATCTTAACTGTCAATTATTCGGATAAAAATTCGAACTGTTTATTATTCAGATGAATGGCCTAATCGGCTGTAGTGGGTGCACTATAGCACCCCGGATCCCTGCTTCTCAATTGGTTCTCGGCGGTGATTGGGACACATCAATTAAGATAATTCATGGGAACCACAGAGCTAAACAAATTCAACAAATACCGAAGTGAAGGCGCCAACCGAAAAGAAGTTTACAATGTCATAGATAAAAGAGTTTCCAGTTTTTGTGGCTCCAAGGCCCACGATTTACGTACTTAAACTAATTAGTTTTTCTGTTTTTGTTGCAGCTGTGAGATTGTAAGAATTTCAATTTTTTTTTGAGAATTTGTGTTACAGAATCCCAAGAACTTAGCTACCTAAATCCAAATTTGGGATTTTGAGAATTTTATTTTGTAGCTTTTTAGAATCTGTAGAAGTTGAGAATCTGTTATCTCTAATTTTTGGCAACCATTCCAAATTGATTTTGAAAAGCAAAAATTTCAAAATTTGCCAAAAAAAATAAAAAATAAAAAATCCTGCAAACACTCCCAAAGAAGTATATAATTCAAAGTATACTATAATAATTATCTATACAAAATATATTGTCCTGAAAATTCGGTTTGTTGAATACTTTTTGAAAACTAATTGAAACATTTCAAATACAAGAGTGAGTTTAGTATAGAAAAATTACAAATAATTCAACCAATAGTTTAACAACTATTGAGGCAGCTAGTCTACTCGAAAATTCAAGGCTCCACCGTCTCCTCTGTCTCGTGCGGCGCCTACGGCCTCAGCGGAGTTCAACTCCAAATACATCTAGCGTGAAATACCAAAACAACATATCACCACATAATACCATGAGCGATATACACTAAAGTCAAATAAAGCAAGCTGCCTATACCCATTATGTATGACATGACATCATGACATTCTTTTTTATAGTACATGACATCATGACATTCATAGAAAGCTGTAAAACACATATGAGATATGTATCACCTGAAATCAGTGCGCCCAAATATTTAATGCAGTGCGTCACCTCAACAACACCCACAAGACTCTATGGAGAATGTGTCACCTATAATTCCATAATTCAGTGCGTTTCTGCTAAATCAAATGCATTGGGGTCCTACTGAGTATAAGGGTCGGCAAGGGTGCTGTGCCCAAAAGACGCCATTGTTTTGCTACAAGAAATCCTTCCACTTTTATGTTTGTTTGTTCCATGCTTGGTACCCATTAATTAATGGGCAAGAGATTAATGATTTATTGATTTTGATGGGTTCCAATTCGGGTCTCCCAAAGATTATTTAAACAACTCATTATATTTAAAATGTTATTTCATGGGTTTCTAAAAAAAAAATTACTTCAATATTGTGATGGGATGTTTCAGAATTCGTAACGGTCCTATGAATTTTGAAATGGCCCTTACCAATATCGGCTTGAATTAGATCTTTTGAAGATTTGACGAATCGGATGAAAATAAAGATAGAGTCTCATTCTTCATGTCAATACCGACAAATTACACAATTTAGGAAAAAAATAGAATAATAGAAACTCTTTCTACCGGTAAATGACCAATTAGAAATTCATGGAAAGTTACATAATATTTTAAGAATGAGCTAGGTGTTTGAATCAACTTTGTGGGGCCCGTTTAAAAATTAATAACTTATTATTATTTTCTAAAATGAAGTGTTTCGCCCATAGGGATTCTGAAAAAACCTTGACCAATCTCAGATTAAGCTAATTTTTTTTAGGAATTAAAAAGACAAATTTTAAAAAAAAAAGCGGTTTGAATCACATATATGGGACTCACAAAAAAATCATTAAGTCATTAATTAGAAATGAGAATGACTGGTGGCCAAACGGGACCTTCAATTCCCCTTGTAGCAAAATGACAGCGTCTTTTGGGGACAGCACCCCCTTGACCCTTGTGCTATATCCCCAAATCCAAATTAAATGCACTAAAGCACATGTTTTTTCGGATTTCTAGGTTGATTTTTCTTCTTACATACATCTACTAAAATACTATTAAATAAGAAAGCTATCTCGAGTTAATATGATCGATTATACCCCTAACAAGTGCAATAATTTTTGCAATAATTATCGAACACAAAGTCATAAAACTTAAACAAAACAAACTCACATACTGAAACAGGGTTTGGTAAATTTTTCAGTTTTTTATTTTTAAGAAATTAGAAGTAGAAACAGGTTTATGTTTTCATAAAAATAAAAACAAAAAAAAAATGGTAATATTTGTGTTTCTAAAAAAAAAAAATTGGGGAAAACACCTTTTTGCAATTTTCTTAATTTACAAAAACTCTAAAAAAGCTTATAAAAAACAAAAAAGTAGAAATTAATTCATTAGTTTTCAAAAAAGTAAAAACAAAAACCAAAAACTGAAAACAAAAAGGTGACCAAACGCCCCCTATAAAGTGTCAACATTTATAACAATCCCCTGGTTGATACCATCTCACAAACACATGTATAGATTGAAGGGAAGTTTCTCTTATATGGCTACTAATCATTTTCCTTAATTTGTTACAATTGGAACTCACCCTAACAACTTCAAAGCAATAACTGGAACTTATTTACCTGGGCAATGAATTCCCTTCCAATTGGAAATTCTAGTGGCACACTCATGTACAATCTACTGAATAATACCATGATTTTCATATCGCAAATGTTATTCTTACTCTGATCTAGAGCCAAAGTTAGTGCTCACCTTGAAAGCAGGGTTTAGGGAGCCTCCTCCCAGATGAATTCTGGATTGAGTTAAACTACGAAAAAGGAACTATTCTACAATTTCTGTGTGTTGTGAATTAGGAGAGAGTTGTCTAGAAAATTTCCATGGTCACAAAGTAAAAACCCAAAAGGAGTTTTATGCATTAATTGCAAGTGCAGTATGAGAATCAAATTTACCATATTATGGATAATCATCAACAAGATGATAGAATGCACAATTATGTGCTAAATATACAAGCTTTTTTCATCAATAATGACAGTAAGATATATAGAGAAGACACAGTATAATATGGCTTTAATATTTTACATAATCTGTCCCTTATTTTAATAGTCAACTTCATGCGGTAGGATATGAAGGTTCCATTGCAAGACCACAAAGGCCTTCCTTTGCAGCAATGTCTCTCTGTATGCGCATGTACCCTTGTTCGCCCCATGTTGTGCCCCATGAGTTCTTGATTATCCAATACTTGGTCCCGTCGTCTGTGGTTCCATAACCAATAGCTGCAACACCATGGTCAAGTTGGGTGCCACATTCTCCTGTAAAAACACCGCCTGAATAGAACTGGAAGTCAGGATCCCCCCCATCTATGGCCACAGAGACAGGTTGGTTCGCAACAGCCTTCAACAAAGAACTCTCACTATTGGCGGGAACATCTTCATAGCCAGTTATCGTGGCTGCAGAATTAGCAGCTGCATTTTGGTTGCAAGAGCCTTGAGTTCTCTGGTAAGGGTAGTTTGCTTCAGTGGTGAGGCCTTGATTCTGTATAATAAATTGGAAGGCACTGTCCATGAGACCACCATTGCAGCCTTGATCTTGACCACTAGTGTCACAATCGACTAGCTCTTGCTCAGACAAAGAGATTAATGTACCGGTTGTTATCTCAGTTATTCCTTCCACGGATGCCACAGCAGAAAATGCCCAGCAACATCCTACACATTGATAACATATGAAGTGTTAGTAAATATGAAATAACTATATTTCATTTATTATTTTATTTTTATGACTAAAAATATTACTTACCACATTGGCCTTGGTCTTTAATAGGTGTTACAGCCCCTTTCGTCCTCCAATCCAGAGAAGATGGCACATCAATCACATTTTCATATTTAAAGGAAGATGATGCAGTTGAGAACCTATGGCTCTTGTATGTGTTGTGTAGTTTGAACTCTTCATTCGTAAGATCTGCAAATTGATTAACCCCAAGTTTGTAAGGCTTGGTTGCGGCTTTGTTGGAAGATTCTATATACTCCACATTGTCCTTGAATATCTCCAACCGTTGCCCCTCCTCTTCAAGATCCTTGTATACACGTCCATAACGAGCCATCCATTGCTTATGCTTCTCAGCAATGGATGCATCCTGGAGAGAGCGCGAATTCACTTGAGAAGCCAAAACTCCCAAAATGAATAGCACAGTAAAGCAGATGCATTGGTACTTATTTGTTGAAGCCATTGTATTTCTTGGAGATAGGAAATACCTTTTAATGAGGTTGGAGATACGATGTCATGATTAGCTTTATATAGAGCTAGAAATCTTCGAACTACATTTATTCATTATTATTCTATTCAGGTGAACCAATTCTTTAATTACTAGGTGCTTGATAGAATGCTGCGATAAAGACATTTCTGATGAGGTCAATTTAGCTGCAAATACTGAAAAGCTCTTTCACATTCGCCTCTCATTTTGTATGCCTTTTAATGACATTGCCCGATTGCTAATGAGCTAAAAAAATTTGCATAGCTAATAACATCAAAATGTAATACTATTACTATTAATGAGCTAAAAAAATTGTTTATTATGCACCAAAAACAAAGTGGGATCGATCTGTTGATGGCATACTCAAAAATTATGTATACCACATGCACTTCCAATATGCACCCTAGCATATCTAACAAAAAAAAATACATAACATAGTCTAAAATAATGCGTAACATTTCTATGGTCCACTTAGGTGCACCATAGCTCGCCCCGATGTTTTTTTTTTTTTTTGGGTAAGTAGCTCCCTCCGATGTGGTAATGCCATGCTATGGATTGAAACCTTTTTGTTTTGGACTATATATATGCTTTCACCGTGTTGCTATGTTGGTTCTCATTTAAATGCTTCAACAATAAAATGAAATTTCTAATTAGATATTGCAAGATAGGTCATGGAGAGTTCGATCCTGGCTCAAAATGAACGTGGTGCCTTGTGGCATGCTTGACACATGCAAGTCGGACGGAAAGTGGTGTTTTCTGTGGCGTACCGTTTTTGAACTTTGTAGGACATGACATAAATTCTTAAGAAGGTTTAAAGTCAAAGTTGTGTTAAAAGAATTGCACAAAACCTACGAAACATGTATATTGTATGCTTTCCTATGTGGCATCTTATCAGTGTCTTACCCGAATCAAAAAGCGATATTCGAGTTCACATATTTTTTTTATATCCACACTCCCTTTTCTTCTTTTACACTAAAAAAATAAAAAAGAGTGGATATCAAAAAGGCCGGGAGTGCGAAAATCACTCCACATATATTTGAAAATGTATCCCAAGAAATAAACTAATCTTTTCAGTATCGAGTATTTTTCAAACACTCTATCAGCCATTAAACTGAACCAAAACAACATGAAAACATCCCACACCCCCAAAAACCAAGACACTCCCACCTCCCACATAGAACACGACACCCCACCCATCCAAAAACCAAGACACTTCAAGAAGGTTACAAGACACTCTGATCACGTCAAGAAAGTTATTAAGAGAAAATGCAGGTGTTATTAGTACTGTATCGAATGATCACCCTTCAATTCATGATTGGAAAAAATGTATGATCACTTCTCACTCGTCTAGACAGCTTTGATTAGTTTACATATTTAATTAATAGCGGACCTGGCGTGCCGCACAAGTTGGGAATTTTTTTGATCTATGATGACATGAGACAGTAAAACTTGTTCTTCGGTTTGTCCGTCATGATATTCTGGAAGTGTATTTGTTTAGATTTGTGGGTTCTTTCGATCTTAGTTATTTCATATATATTGATGCATTTGATGTCATCTTTGCCGGCCAGCGCCGAAAAGGCAAAAACTTTGACGGGAAGGGATACCAAAACTCCTTCAACCTACGAGTTTTTTTTTATAAAACGTGAGGTTGTGAATTTGTTTTCGCTTGGACGTCCCTCGTGATATTCGAGAAGTGTAGTTATTCTACTCTATGGGTTCTTTAAAAACTATTTGCTGCATACTTTTCTTATCACAGATAGAGTCGGCTCTGACTTTTCAAGGGCTTGAAGGAAAAATTAAAAATTGAGCCTTTTTCGCTACCTAAATAGAAGGGATCCTTAAATTTGAAAATTTTTATGAGGCCAAAAGCGGCCGCCTCTTCAGCTTTAAGTACCTAATTAGGACCGGCTCTAATCGTACATACGTCACCGAAAACCTCCTGAGGAAGAGGGAGGCCAATAACCCCTTCAAGCTAGGAATTCTTTTATTCATTATATCGTATCGTTTGAATTCATTTTGACGGGTCCCTCAGAATGTATCTTAAGTATATCATAAGTGTATTTATTTGGCGGATTCGGCTTTTCAGCAGTTGACTGACTTCACTACAAAGAAGGGTGTACAGTCCAATGTGGATGGTTCATATTGACAATTAAGGTGTAAAAATGACAAATGATTCAAAACAAATCTGAACAATTAAAAACGTTAATCGAAGGTTTCGATCAGTTAGATTGCACATCTACAGTCCAAACCTAAACGGCAGACAAACCACATTCTTCTTTCGCTATGTGGGTTGTTCGTGAATTATTCAATGTGTACTATGCTATCAAAATGTTGCATGTGTCAGAGTCGGCGCCGATAACCTATTGAGTCGTAAGTCAAAACCCCCTTCTCGCTTATTGTATTGGTAAATGTCTTGCCTCAATGTGAATGTTGCACTTGTGCAGTGTGAATTAACCTACGACACTACCCAAACGACACAATTAAGAATAAAGCGGCACCGATACGTGGATTTGTATTTCCGCTGCCATCCTCTCTCTCCCGCGCACTCTCCCTCCTCCTCGCTACCGATTGTAGACTATCGAGCGACCATACTTCTGTTAGTCCAATTCTGTAGACTGGACGGAGATTATATTCTGCCTGCTGAACGGAGACGGCAAGGGTGGATGGTCGGTTGGTTTGGTTAAGGTGGGATTTCACAAAATGCAACCATTTTTTTTTTTTGAACAACAAAAAATACTCATTAATCTTGTAATTGTTACAAGACTAATAGGAGTAAGGAAACAACATCATGCTTAAAGAACAATCTTCTGTTCAATCCGAGACCCAAACCTACGATTGACAAGAAACCAATAAACTTAAAGAGTAATGTAATATTCTCTGTAATAACACTTATCCGGCCCATACGCAACTCATTTATACGTGTTTTAAGTACAGTAACATAGTATTTCTGTTGTTTGGACTTGTGATATGATCACATCATATTTGTGAACCATGCCTTAACTCCTAGCCTGCATGTGGAAGTGATCAATTTTCTTGATCCATTGCTTTTCTAGCTTCTTATCTTTTCACCCTTTTCCCCATATTTTCCCTCGGAGTAAATAGCAATTTAGTGCACCTATGCCCTTTTAAAGCATGACTGTTAGGATTGTTGTTAGGATCCGGGGTCAAGTTTACCCGAGTAGCTGGTTATTAAAATACATATATATTTTAAAATTGTTACTTTATCATGAATACTAAAATTATTTTGGTGTGAATGTGCTTAACTGTAACTTATATATTATGGTTACAAAGAATATTGGTGTCCCAACTATGTCAAGTTCCTGGGTCTGCCACTATACACGTAGTTTCATAAAGCATGAAGCAAAGTGTACCCCACGAGCGAAGAGTAAGAAATGATTCACGATAACCAAGGAGCAAGATTACAACAGACTGAACAGAGTTGACTATACCTGTCACTCCACAAATTGACACACACTTGAATCCCAAACAAAGAGACACCAGGAGCAATTGAGTACTCACAACTCACTAGGGACTGAAAAACTCCAACACTCTTGCATAAACTCTCCATAGACTTACATATTGAGTACCACAAAGTACCTACATATAATATACACAATCAAAGCCTTGCCGTAGAAGTCTAAATTAATACAATAGTAAATATCCAAAAAGTGAAAAATTCGAGGCACATTCCTAACGTTGACAAGGAGCATTATTCTTAGCTCCATTACTGAATTACAAGTAACTGGCTATTGCTATCTTGACATGTGACCTAGAAGAGTCAATAGCAGCATGGACTGCAGTTAATTCATATACAGTGGTAGGAACTAGGAACACGATTAGTGGAGGAGAGGCAAACTTTTATAACAGTGGTAGAAAATGGACCTTGTGAAGAGTATTTTGGAGCAGAATAGTTTGAGGACATATCAAGGAGTGGTTCAAATCCTCTGTTTTGCCAAGGTCCCTAGAAAACAGAGGTCATGTGAGAGGTTACCGCAACCAAGAATTATTTGGTTTTGTTAGATCGCAGAAACACGTTACGAAAAATTGCATGTGTGAGAGCATCACACGTGTGCATTTACCAGTTATATGATGCAGTAGGATTTAGGGGTATTGTTGTCATTTTAGTGTCTTTAGTGTGTATAGGATTTTGAGTCTATAAATAGGTGTCTTGTGCACTCATTAGTTAGTTTTTTGATTAATAGATATTTGAGAGCTTTTGCTTCTTGTATTCCCCTTTGAGGGATTTATCACTCTTATGAAATCTATCATTGATTTGGTTTGCATCATTATATATATAAATGCTTCAAGATATAAAACATCTATTCAGTAATTGCAGGGTAGTTCACTTCTCTTTTTCTTTTTTCTTTTTTGAACTTTGTGCGACATTACAAAAATTCCTAAAAAGGTTTGAAGTTGTGCTGAATGAAAGGCACGAAACCTATAAAGCACCGATAATCTGCCTGGGAGCAGGGACGGATTCAGAAATGTCGTTTAGTGGGGACACCTTGTTAGTCATAGTAGCGAAAATTTATTTTTTTAATTAACCACAATAAGATCGTTACATAATTAAGGCATACAATACAAACTATAAAAATATATAACACATACTTTCACTTAAATTATGTAAAAATAAGCACAAAATCACAGACAAAATTTGAGAGTATGTTTTACATGCACATCGACAAGTTTTAGAATGATCGATACAGTTTTATTAATGATAATATTTTAAAATATTGCTTTTAGACGGTTAAAAATAAGTATAATTAAGAAAGAATCGATTCAAGTAGACAAATAGTTCGAAAATCAACAAGTATAAATGGACCATATGACAAAATTGAAACGTAAAACTAATTTTATATGTATATTTTCAAGATATATGCACTTATTTATGTGTAGTAGCACACTTAATTTTGTAATTTTGTGAAATATATGAAAATATTACAAAATCATTTTAGTTTCGAGCGGGGGCACGTGCTCCCACATGCCCCCCTTTCCCTCCGTCCCTGCCTGGGAGTCGCGTTTGTATCATGCCCGTAATCGATATTAATACTTCTCAAATAGTCGTGCTGATCACATTTTGAAAATGTATGCACAATTGAAGTAACTTTTTAATTTTTTATTAACAAATGTTTTTCGAAACTAAACCGTTGGCGCACAATCTTTCTTGAGCTTGTGCCACTTCGTACATGGTTTTGCAGTGAAATTGTTCGGAATAAATGGAAGCATAGATTTCATTGCTTCTTTTTACAGAGGAAAATACTAATAGCAGTGCTCTGAATATAATACCATCCTTGTGACAGAGATTTTATAGCCTCAATTACTTATCATCTCAAAGGTGCAAACAAGTAATTACTTGTAAAGAATTGATGAATTCTTTGTAATTGCATCAAGAACGAGACAGAGAAAGTAAACCCTAGAGAGAGAGAAAAGGGAAAGATGTTCTGTATTTCTTATTATATGGATTACAAGGCTCAACTGAGCTTTTATATCTCGAAACGAGATTAGCACAAAGCACTAACTAAAACCCCGAACTAACTAACAGCTGGCAACAATACTAATAGCTGGCTTTGAGCTGCAATCTGGTGTAGCTAGGTGCACTGAATCCTTTACACTCCCCCGCAAACGAATGGGAGGTTCAGAGACCATGAGTTTGGACTTAAGTTGTTGAAACCTGGAAACAGACAAAGCTTTAGTGAATATGTCAGCAATTTGAGCCTCAGAACTGATATGATGCAAGACAACCTGGTTACTCAACACTTGTTCTCGAATAAAATGGTAATCAATTTCAATATGTTTGGTACGAGCGTGAAAAACAGGATTAGATGCAAGGGCAATGGTGGATTTGTTATCAGCCCACAATATATGAGGAAGAGAAGATGGTAAACCCAGTTCTTGAAAAAGCTGTTGAAACCAAACTAAATCAGTAGCCGTTTGAGCCATTGCCCGATACTCGGATTCTGTGGAAGACCGAGCCACGGTGTGTTGTTTTTTAGCACACCAAGAGACTAAGTTATGACCCATAAAAATAGCAAAACCTGTTGTGGACCGTCGATCAACGGGGTTTCCAGCCCAATCGGCATCAGCAAATGCAGTTAAAGATAATGGTCCTGGAATGAAATTAAGACCCTGAGATAAAGACCCCTTGACATATCTGAGAATTCGCTTAACTACCATAAAATCACTCAACTGAGGGGAATGCATATGTTGACAAGCCACGTTAACTGAATGAGCAAGCTCTGGCCTTGTCAGAGTGAGGTATTGCAAGGATCCCACAATGGTTCTGTATAAAGAGACATCTAAGAATGGAGGATTGGAAGAAGGTATCCCAGGTTTCACAGAAGATGGAGAGGCACTAGGCTTACAATCAGTCATTCCAGCTTTGACTAAGAGATCAGTGGCATACTTTGTCTGGGAAAGAAATAAACCAGAACTAGAAGACAGCACTTCTATGCCTAAAAAGTTATTCAAACGGCCCAGATCCTTCATAACAAATTTCTAACCAAGTAACTGAATCAGATCAAATATAAATGCAGAATTGCTTCCAGTAATGACAATGTCATCTACATATATGAGTACTACAGTAAGCAATGACCCTTGCTTATGTATAAAAAGAGAAGTATCAGCTTTGCTAGATACAAAACCAAGCTGAAGAAGATATTGATCTGGAGAACATGGCATACCAAGCGCGTGGAGCTTGTCTAAGACCATAAAGAGCTTTGGTGAGCTTACACACGTAGTCTGGATGTGCAGGATCTTTATAGCCCAAAGGTTGCTTCATATAGACATCTTCATGAATAACTCCATGCAAAAATGCATTAGAGACATCTAATTGCCTAAGAGGCCAATTAGAATGAACAACAAGACTAAGAACAACTCTGAGTGTAGGTTGTTTGATTACTGGACTAAAGGTCTTGAGAAAATCCAATCCTTCTGCCTATTGATTACCATTGGCCACCAGGCGGGCCTTGTACCGAGCTACAGAACCATCAGAGTGTTTCTTTATTTTATAGATCTATTGACAGCCTATAATGTTGCCATGAGGAGGAGGAGGAACTAGAACCCAAATGCCTTGTTTTACCAATGCCTCATATTCCTCTGCCATTGCCTTTTGCCAAACATGATTTGAAATAGCTTGAGAATAATGAGAAGGTTCAGAGATAGGGAGACTGGATGACAAAGCATAAGAAGAGGGGACAGAAGCAAGAAGAGTTAAGGGATGTTTAGGTTTATAAATGCCATTCTTAGATCTGGTGGTCATAGAATGAGGTGGAGGAACTGTGGAATGAGAAACAGGAAGAAAAGGAACAGGAACAGTTGAATTGGGAGGAGCAGGATTAGTAGACTCTGGAGAACGAACGGGAGAACTAGAATGAGGAATAGAAATAGGAATAGAAGAAACAGAAACTGGAAAATCTGTTGCAAAAATAGGAACTACAGGTGGAACAGAAGAAACATGTGCAGGGGTAACAGGTAGAGAAGAGGAGACAGAAACAACAATATCATCAAATCTAGTAAGTGGAACAGAAAAGGTAGTAAGAGTTGGTGTAGTACAATCTATAGACACAGATTTGGTGACAAGAGAAGTGTAAGGAAAATCTGTTTCAAGAAATCTAACATGTCTCGATATGTAAACCCTGTTAGACACAGGATCAAAACATCTGTACCCTTTTGAAGTGGTACAATACCCTAAGAAAACACAAGGAGTAGATTTGGGAACTAATTTGTGAGAGTGATAAGGTTTTAACCATGGAAAACAAGCACAACCAAAAGGTTTAAGAGCATGATAATCTGGTTTGGTATGAAAAAGAAGAACAAAAGGAACTTGAAACTTTAAAGAAGTATGAGGTAGCCTATTGGCCAGGAAAACAGTAGTAATTAAGGCTTCTAACCAAAATTGGGCAAGCATACCTGCCTGAGTAAGGAGAGTCAAAGTATTGTCCATAAGATGTCTGTGTTTTCTATCCACGACACCATTCTGCTCAGGTGTATGTGGACAGGAAGTTTGATGAATTATACCACTTAGAAAAAACAAACTGAGCAAATAGTTGTTCACAAATTCCTTTCCATTATCAGACCTAACAGTTTTGACAGTAGTATGAAATTGATTCTCTACAAAGGCCTTAAAATGAGCTAGAGTAGTTTTGACCTCAGATTTATAGAACAAAGGAAACAGCCATGAATATCTGGTATAATCATCTATAATAAGCAAGTAATATCTATACCCTTTGACTGAAGGGATAGGAGCAGGGCCCCAAACATCCATATGAACGAGATCAAAAGGATTGGAAGAATGAGATTCAGACAAAGGAAAAGACAGTTTATGGCTTTTAACAGTGTTACAACTATAACAACTGACATCAATAGGTCTAGAAATAGGTAAATCATACTGCTTTATTAAAGACTGAAAAAGAGGAAGACTAGGATGTCCCAACCTCTGATGCCACAAGACAGCAGAAGAAGAGGCAGGTGCACTACGATGAAGAAAAGCTGTTAAAACTGGATGATTGAAAGGCTTAGAGTAACTCTGGATAGGGTAGAGACCTTGGTGACATGGCCCCCGAAATAGAGTTTGCTTGGTGTAATTGTCCTGAATCTCATACCCAGAAGAAGAAAAGGTTAGAGAACAATTATTATCTTTGGCAAATTGAAAGACAGAAAGTAGATTATGTGTAATGGCAGGAGTATGTAAAACATTGGTAAGTTGAAAAAGAGCTTTAGGTGTAGGTAATGTTCCTCTACCAGTGCATGATATAGGAAGTGATTTACCATTGCCCACTACAACCCCTGCACCAGCTGTGTATGGTTGAGAAAAGGATAAAGCTGAAAGATCATGAGTCACATGATTTGTTGCTCCACTATCAAAGTACCAGCTTGAGGAAGACGAAGGACCTGTGGTAGAGCTTGTTGATCCATGACTTGGACTAGGAGCATAAGCTGCAGAAAAGGCTGTAGGAAAACCTTGATTAGGCATTCCAGAGAATGAAGAAGCACCACTACTGGAGGAGTTAGGTGCAGGATAACATCCACGATAACCACCCTCATAACCAGAAAAATGAACTTGAGGTGGTCCTGGTAGAGGTCCAGAGAATTGAACTGGATATCCTGAAAATGGAACCTGTGATGGTCCTGGAACCTGTGGAGATCCTTGTGAATATGGCATAGGCATGTACTGAGAAACAGATGGATAAGAGAACTGTGGCGTTGACTGAGGCCTCCATATATTATTATGAGAAAAGCCAGCAGGAAACTGTGGACTAGGTGATGAACTTTGGGGAAAAACAGCAGGAAAACCAGAATATCCTGAAAATGATTGAGTATTTCTGTAATAACATGTTCGAGCTGTGTGATTGTCCTTACCACAAATCTGACATTCTGGCTTAGAAGAGGAAACAAAACCTCCAAAGCCTTGACCTCTTGGTCTGTTCCTGTTATTGCCATTGAATCTATTGCTAGGTTGTGGAAAGAATGGTGCAGGAAATTGAGGTTGAAACATTTGGACAGGAGGTTGAAACTGTGGTGGCTGAGGTTGTTGTAAGGGCTGAAACATAGATGCTTGCTGTACCACTGGTACAGAAGGTGTACCAATTCTTTGAGCCACATTTGTAGATGATGTACTTGCTTCGGAGACACTCAAGTCTTGCAACTTCTGAGTTGCAAGAAAAACACTACTAGATCCTTGATCTTTGGACTTATTCACCTGTTTCTCCTCACCTTTCAGAATAGCAACAACCTCATGAAACCGTAAATCTCTTTGTGCTCTAATAGCAGTCTTTGTGTTATCATATTCCGTTGGTAATCCATTGAGTGTATGAAACACCAAATCATCATCATCTACTAAGTATCCCACGACACTCAGTTTTTGAGCACAAATCTTGATCTCATCTATGTATGCATCCAAACTCCCAGTTTTTGAAAAACTGAATAATTCTCTCTTAAGATCATGTATATTTGACCTAGACATTGAATTAAAACGATGTTGCAAACAACTCCACACCTCGGATGCATGTTCTAACCCTAGAACCAGAGGTAATGTGGAAGGAGATAGAGTTGCAGTAAGACAAGAAAGTAACTGATTATCTATGAGAGTCCACTTCAAAAACGCAGGATTTGTGATTTGATTATTGCCTGTATCCAAAATTTGTACCAATGGAGGAGATATTGTGCCATCTACATACTCTATAAAACCGTTTGCACGCAAAGCATTGGTTACCTGAGTTTTCCAGAGTAAGTAGTTGTCGGCGGTTAACTTGATCGTGACCAAAGACTGAAAATTCGACACCAGAAATGCCAAGGCAGTTGGCATAGTTACTCCAATTTCAGTCGATGTAGAACTTAAAACCCGTAGCAGCCATTATCTGTCAGAGATCTTGAAACAAAATTCTAACGAATTGAGAAGAAGAGATCGATGTGGATCGTGGACTTTCGTCGCTTACAGCTTTGATACCATAAAGAATTGATGAATTCTTTGTAATTGCATCAAGAACGAGACAGAGAAAGTAAACCCTAGAGAGAGAGAAAAGGGAAAGATGTTCTGTATTTCTTATTATATGGATTACAAGGCTCAACTGAGCTTTTATATCTCGAAACGAGATTAGCACAAAGCACTAACTAAAACCCCGAACTAACTAACAGCTGGCAACAATACTAATAGCTGGCTTTGAGCTGCAATCTGGTGTAGCTAGGTGCACTGAATCCTTTACAACTTGTATGCAATCTTTTTTGCATACAACATTCGAGTCATCCACTACTCATGCCTCTCATAGATCGCCGCTTCCTCAAGAGAGTGAAATGCAGCTCGAGAAGCCAATGTTCCAATAATGAATAGCACGGCAAGGCTGTCGCAATGGCAATGGTTTTTCGAATCCGTCGGCTTCGGTAAGAGCTAGGACTGATAAGCTATGAGTGGGTTGATTCTCTGATTTCTGCATTGCGCCTGGGCTTTATATCGATTATCGAGCTTGAAACATTTGTCAGAATGCATACTAGGCTATTAGGTAGCAGTGAATTTTGTTTTCAAATTTAAGATTCCTTAAGAGCTTCCGCAATGTGATAATCAAAAGTGAATACTCAAAACTTACCACGTCAGCTTTTGATTATTTATTTAGAGGGTTGCTAAAGTTAGTAATGTAAAGTCGCACATTGTTACTTTTGATTATTCAAATGCCCAAATTTTATTATTGGTTAGGAGGTTGCTAACTTTGATTATTACAATGTGAGCAATTTTTTTAAGCACACATTGCTAACTTTAGCAATATTTTGATTTTGATTATTACATTATGGATAGGGGTGTAAACAAGCAGAGCCGAACTGAGTTTCGACGAGCTCGAGCTCGGCTCATTTACTTAACGAGCCAAAACTTCGAGCTCGAGCCTTAACGAGCCAAAACTTCCAGCTTGAGCTTGACATGAGCCTTAACGAGCCGAGCACTTAATGAACTGAGTTTAGTCATTTATTAAACGTGCCTCCCTTAACGAGCCGAGCTTTTGTCTCAAGCTCGGCTCATTTACTAAACGAGCCGAGCTCGCGAACTGCTTGGTTCATTTACAGCCCTAATTGTGGATGCTCTTAGTGCCTTAGTAAACTGATCAGAATTGGATTGGACTCAACAGTGAACAGAGTAACATTGCTTGATCGAATGTACTTAGACTACTATTACTATCCATGACATCGGCAAAAGTGCAGAAGACAACAACAACAATTCGTTCTCATGTCTAGCAGGGGAATCTTAGAACCCATACGAAAACGAAGGGCTCAATGACCCTACTCTAGGAGATTTTTGGGATAGCATGACCCAAATAACTACAGAGCAACTGTCCTCAAAAAAGGAAAAAGGACACATGGATTAACTAAACTGATCAAGACAACCAGTCAATCATTAGATACTTGACACATGACAAAAATGTCATCAGAAGCTGGTTTTGGATAGATAACACTGAACATTAGCTGTAACACATAGTTATCTTCTTTTGATTATTGTTACTCGATGAGGCTTATTAAGGGACAAGAAAATATGACAAAAAAGTAGATAATGTTTTGATAGAACTTACATACAAAACATTATGCGCTCATGGGAAACAACATACCCTCATCCTGCATTTTATCACGACTGTGTATATGTTCTTTCACACAAAAACAATAGTACATTGCTACTCCCTGCCAAAATAATTAACAAGCTTTTGAACTTCCTGTGGCAAATTGGGTACGTTACTACGATATGGGACATATTTTGTGTTTGCAAAAGGTATCTGTAGTAATTCTGTACCTTGCAATCATTACCTACTACGATACATCTTCTGAAGTTTCACAAGTCTGAGGTCAAGCTAAAAGTATTAGTTGTAGAAATGATTCTTCTTTCACCCATGAACTCTTAGAAATTAGATAATTTTTGTGTTATGTGTTTAAAATGTATGCACTGCTCTCATACGGAGCTATGAATTTGGAACATTGTTATTTTTCACACGGTTGGAAAGCGTTTGCGTAGACCCGTTTAACCGTTCTATTGGAACTATGATATGTAATGGTATGAATTAAGTATTAAGAGCAAGAGAATTGTCATTGCAAGTCATCGCTCTGAAAGGACATTTTATTTAGCAAATTGAAAGGACATTTTTCACACACACAAAAAAAAAAACATAAAACAAAGGGAAAATAAATACTGTAGGACGGTATCCATAAGAAGCAGCCAAAGCAATTATGCAGCATCACTTGTAATGCAAAATTTTAAGCCACGAGGTATTTTACGGCCAATAACACCGCAATTACCTACGATTAAAGAAATAAGAATGATTAGAATTGATGGGACAGTTCAATGCACTTAGCTACGTACCTACTTTAACACATAGGTAAAAAGCTACAGAGCTAAAAAATTCAGTTCCAATAATCAAAAGATAGGGGGAAAAAAAAATCATGTGCCCAAACTTAAACGTGTGAAATCTAAGATTCCAGTATGTTGAATAGGAATTTGGTTGCATAAAATATTGATTCTGTGGTATTTTCAAAATGTTTTGAAGTTAAAACTGTAACGTGAATATAGCTGATTTAGTTTCTCCTTAAGTTTGCTGAAGAAATAGAGTTTTACCTCAAGAATCTTAGAATGACAAAAAACATAGAACAAATATAGCTGATTTAGTTTCTCCTTAAGTTTGCTGAAGAAATAGAGTTTTACCTCAAGAATCTTAGAATGACAAAAAAATAGAACAAAAAACAAACGCAAAAATCAGTTAATTGCGGTGCTATGCAAACTTCAGAATGCTTTTGTGTGTGTGTGTGTGAGAATAGGTCAAGCTTCAAAATGTTAATGTTTAGAGATGGGCTATAAAGGAGGATTGCTGGCCTAGTACAGAGTTTAAATAGCGTAGTCAGAAATGCAGGCATTGTGGAGACAATTGAAAACGTAAATGGTCCATACCTAGTCATGGTCACACTTCAACTCTGATCCATTTTCCATCTCCAAGAAGAGTCTTCTTGGATGCATGCAACCGAGTAAGAACCTCATTCATCGCCGGTCGATCTCTAGGAAGTTCTTCTGAGCAGGCAATCCCGACATTAAATATTGAAATCAAGATCTCCCGAATCTTGTGACTTCCAGCGAATCTTTGGCTACGACCATTGTTGATGCTTGAGCTTGCCTGCCCTTGTTCTATTTGTTGAAGCAATGTTGGATCAACAATGCTCTCTACTTGTTCAGGCAGAGCTATCTTAGCAAAGTTGTGGAGAGACATACCATCAATAAACATGCTATTAGTAGGTCTCTTGGCTGTAAACATCTCCAATACAAGGATTCCGTAACTATACACATCACCGGATGTTGATACTTCATTTCCCATACCATACTCTACAATTTACGGGGTGAAAAAATGTAATTACAATTTCGAAGAATTCTGGATATGTGAATATGGTAAAGATTTTGGGAAGTAAAGGAAAGCCAAAAAGTGCTGAGAAGTTCATTTACCTGGAGCCAGATAACCAATAGAACCCTTTATGCCAATGGAACTTGATTGATTTGTAGATGAAGTACAAATAGTATCTCGAAAGAATCTTGCTAGCCCAAAATCAGCTACACGTGCAGCCATTTCTTCATCCAAAAGAATGTTGTTGGGCTTCAAATCACAGTGAACAATTGGTTCTGAGATATGATGGTGGAGATAATCAAGTGCAGAAGCGACATCAATTGCAATGTTTAACCTCTGAAGAAGATTTAAACTTTTTGACTCATTATGCACCCCATGTCCATTCTCATTTGGATGCAACCACTCCTCTAGGCTTCCATTGACCATGAATTCATAAACGAGAGCTTTGAAATCATTGCCTTGATAGTCAACACTTGAACATGCTGTGAGCACCTTAACAAGGTTTCGGTGTTTGATGTTCTTCAAGGCTTTACACTCGGCTATGAAACTCTTGGAAGCTCCAGTGGCTTGAAGATTTAGTACCTTAACTGCAACAACTTTTCCTCCATGATCAATGATTCCTCTATATACTGAGCCAAAGCCACCGACGCCAATCAAATTGGCCGGTGAAAAACCATCTGTAGCTTTAAGTAGATTTTGGTAGGACAGTTCAAGAAACGAGTTCCCTAATAATCTGAAAGAAGACACAATCGTTCTTTTTCTAAACAAACAGCGATAGAGGAACCACAACATCAGACTTAGTCCTAGAAGCCCACAAGCTATCGAGATTATTAAAATCATGGTAAGAGAAGATCTTTTCTTTCTAAACCCTTTGGAGTTGCAACTTTGCAGCTCCAATTTAGCTATACCTCCACAGAGCTTATTGTTTCCCTTGACAGAAATTGCTGTCGCATTCGCATATATGCCTCTTTCCAGTACCACACCTTCAAAATCATTGAATGACAGATTCAATTTCTGCAAGAAGAGAAGGTCCTCGAAATAGTCGGGGATTTGTCCTGAGAAATTGTTCTGAGAAATATCTATTTCCTCCATACCTTTCAAATTACTTAAAGAGAAAGGAAGGGTTCCGGAGAATTTGTTTCTCTCCATGTATATCAATCTCAGTTTTACACAGCTGCCAAGACTGCTTGGAATTTCACCGGATAACATGTTCTTAGAAACATATAGTTCCTCTAGGTTTTTTAAACTTCCAATTTCAATCGGAAGAGAACCAGTCAAATTGTTTCGAGAAATGTTCAAACGCATTAACGATGAGAGGCTCATAACTTCTCTGGGTATGGTACCCACAAGATTGTTTTGATGGAGTCTTAGTTCCACCAACATTTGGCATTTCCCCAGACTTGAAGGGATGCTTCCATGAAGATTGTTTTGAAAAAGTCTAAGAATTGATAAACTAGTTAAATTTCCAACAAACGAGGGGATGTCCCCGTAGAATTTGTTATGAAAAAGACTCAAAATCTCTAGCTTTTGAAGCTTCCCAATATCAGCAGGAATTTGACCCGTCAAACGGTTGAGGGACAAACCAATACCTTGTAAATTGACCATATTCCCGATCCCCGTTGGGATGCTCCCAACTATTTTATTGTCTTCTATTTCCAAAAAGACCAGATTAGTTGAGAAATTGCTGAACGAATTGGGCAATAATCCTCCAAAATTGTTCGTGCCCAGAGATAGATAATTAAAATTTGTAGCATTGGTTAAAGAATTGAGAAAACTCAAGTCATCAACTTTCCCAGATCCGAGATGATTTTCAAACAAAATTAATCGCCCAAGATTATTCGACTTCTCCAAATGAGGCACTTTTCCGATAAACTTGTTTAATGCAAAACCAATGTGATATAGTTTGGTGGCATTAGATATGGATATTGGAATAGATCCAGTAAATAAGTTCAAGCTAACTTCAATGAACTCAAGATTAGGAAGAATATTTCCAAGTTCCGAGGGAAGCATACCTTGAAGTTGGTTACCCCCCACATTAAAGTCGGTGAGAGAAGAGACATTAAGGATTGAGGAAGGAATGGTACCAACCAATCTATTCTCTCCCAATTCAAAAGCTTCTAGCTTTTTCAGTTTTCCCAGGGCATATGGAATGCTCCCACCAATCCTATTTCCTTGCACGAAGAAGACAATCAAAGACGATAGATTACCAAAAGCAGAAGGAATTCCTCCAACTAGATGGTTATAATGAATAGTCAGTAACTGTAGCTTAGATAGGGAACCAAGCTCCATGGGGATTTTCCCCGATAATATATTTCTACCAAGGTAAAGGACAATGAGGTTAGAGCAACCAGATATGTTGGTGGGAATTTCACCGGTAAATGAATTGTTAGCCATAGCTAGCTGTTGAAGCCTTTTCAAACGGCCAAGTTGTGGTGGGATTTCATGGCTGAAGCTGTTGTTAAACATTGATAGTTCCTTAAGAAAGCTCAGGTTTCCAATGTGAGGCGATACGGACCCCACCAATTTTCGATGATCCAGGTTCAACCCAGTGACCCTCGTGGGGTGGCGGCGGCCACATGTTACGCCAACCCATTGGCAGAAGTGGATGGATTCGTTCCACGAGTTGAGAGTTCCAAAAGGATCCCCCGTGACTTGGGCCTTGAACGAGAGCAGGGCTAGTCGGTCGGTCTCGTTCTGGCCACGAACAGAGTCGGCAACTGAAGCCGAAAGCAAGAGAGTAAGGAATAAGGACCATGAAAATAGCACACCCATCTGGTGATGGAGAAGGTGTTAGAACACTAGCACAAAAAACTGCGGTTTCAATTGGTTAAATCTAACAGTCTAAATCAAATTACAGTAATAAGAAAAAGACAGAACATGCATATAAAACTAGATATTAAATTATTTACACCACCGGTGTAAATAATTGTTTTATCTAAATCAATTACGTTGCGTCATGTCTTCATGTTCTATTAATTGAGACTGCTGTTTTGATAATATGAGGCAATGTAATTAATTTGGAAGAAACATATATATATATATATTTACACCGCTGGTGTATATAATTTATTTTCATAAAACTATTGGCAGAGTAATCTAAAATTGAGATCATAGACTGATGGCGAAATATTGAGGAAAAGAGTGAAAGAAAAGCTGGCCTGAAACACAATCGGGAGGCGTGATACACTATCTTAAAGCCAGTAGCCCTCCCCTATGTAAAGGTGATGACGGATTATAATGGCTCCAAAATTCGAACCGAAATGCTGTCAAACTTCCTCTTCCAATGGTCACGCCCAGAGGATTATGTGAACAAAGCCACGTAGCATTTTTGGAAGAAAACTTGACTGTGAGAAGGTGAATAGTGCTGAAATGTTACCCAAGTGGAAGTGAAAGAATGAGAGAAGTGGGTTTTCTTGGTGTTAGAAAAATGAGAACATGAGGCACTATATATAGAGCTTTGGCCAAACATTTCCACGGCTAACGACATAAAATAAAATAAAAAAAGGTGATTTGTTTGTAATGAGCCGATGAGCCAAACGGCCAAATGGGAATAACTAGCATTATCTATATCTATACTTCTATCTATTTATCTATAGTATACATTAAAGCAAAGTGGTCATTAATAAGGAGGGCTCTCATCGCGACAAATGCCAAAATTTGATTGGATGAAAAGATAATTAAAGTTAAATAAATATTTTCCAATAGGTTAGTATAAATAAATTCTCCAAAGAAAAGGAAAAAAAATAAGAAGAAAGGAAAGTAACATGGTAATGATTGAACTTTATCAAGAATGTATAGCATTTGTAGTGGGCCGAATATGCTGTTCAGCGAAAGGCCGGGTTAAAGTCTTCGATTTTGTCTGAGCTGGTTGAGGCATTGACCAAGTTGCTAGGTCCGGTTGGGCTAAGTTCGGCACAAATGTGATGTTTAGACAAGAAGATATGAACGATCAGCCTATCTGCCTATGTTGAGGTTGACACTCAAGCTCTCTTATGGCTCAGACACGGTGGTTCGGCTAGCTCATAGTAAGGTCGAGTCAAGCATCGAACTCTTAGGTTTGGATAAATAGGCTCGGCACGGCAACATTCGGATATGGAGTATCTAACCGCCAGTTTATAAAGAGGTCGACGCTCCTTGCTATGGTTCGGACAACCCGTATTGAGGTTGATGCTCCTTTCTACGGTTCAAACATTAAGGGTTTGGCCACTATCGCGGTGCTAGGCGAAAGCCAGGCCACAAGTCACGTTATATCCAAAGCACGTGGACTTACATTTGAGCTTTTAGGCTCGGCAATGAGGTTCGGCTATGATAGTGCGTGCTCGGCGGGCAAGTGAGGGCTGTTGGTCCATCAGCAATACACAGGCTCGTTTGGAGGCGATATAAGGATTAAGGGTATTATTTATGAATGAGATATAAAATAGTAAGGGGTATTGGTTAACAAGTGATGACCCAAATTGATGTGATGTTTATGGAGAGAGATTAAATAGTAGTTGCTTTTGATGAGGTATTAAAAATGGGAGGATAAAATAGTACTTGGTTTGGATAAGGGATAAAATGGGGGATAAGATTATTTTGTAGTTGAAATGGAGGAGGATGGGGTATTATTTTGGCTTTATCTGGGGGTATTAACTAATAACACCCCAAAACTCACCTATAAATAATCCCCCCGCAGGGGATATTAATCGGTACAAGAGGGGGGAAACCTAATACCCCTGCGTTTTTGGGTTGCCAAACCAGGTGATAAGTTTGGGCCCACAGTCTTAGGAGGAGGGAAAACTAATACCCCTTCTCAATATCCCATCCAAACGAGCCCTATAGAGTTGCTACGATCAGTCTAGTGCTCCGACACTAGGCATAGCGGTAAACATTACTACCATCGGTCTAGTGCTCGAACACTAGGCACGGCGGTGAACATTATGCCAACTCATTCACATGCATATAACCATCTTATTTGGTATGACGAAGGTGTCATCCGAGTGGTTATGTGAAGAGCACGAGCACACATGGGTGCGCCATCTCATGCAAAAGACTCTTGGCAACCTTATCGATCTGTTACGTCAGTCGGCGTCAGTCGAAGCGTGCCTGGCACATGTTAGTACTTGGGAAGCAAGTAAGGATGCTCTATATAAAGGAAGCTAAGCAACCCTAAAGAGGTACATCGTCTCCTACCCTCAAAACCCTAATGCTTTAACCTCTTGCTCCGCAGTATCTCACTCTCACGTCGGAGGACCATTCCGGAGTCCCTCCGGTGTGGTTTGTTAGTCATGTTTCACTATGCAGGCTAGGCAAACCCAGCCGCTAACTAGGAGGCTCAGGCGAAGGGCTAGGCGAGAACCCATCCATCCAAACTAGAGGCTCAGGCTAGGTAACCAGATCTCGATTGAGAGCCCCACAAAATTAAAAAGATAATATACGACTTCCAATTGGTAAAATTCCTTAAGAAATTATTCCTTTATATATAGGAGCCATTGGTAAAAAGGAGATGCTAGGGGCACATCAATTTGTCACACCTCAATCACATCCCTCTCACATAAATGTGGGTCCTTAGCTCATGTTAGTGGACCGGATCCGATCTGAATCTGATAACGTCGATCCGGTAATCCGATAATCTGAATCCAATAATCCAAATACGGATCGGATCGGATTAAATCCGTTATCAATCCGATCCGAACTTTATTTAATATATTTTTTTAAAAAAATACTGTAAATTTTTTATTTTGAAAAAAATATGTCTAAGAAGTTGTATTTTTATTTTTTTTGGAGAATATTTTTTTTTTTGCTAAAATTTTTGAAGTAAAAAAGTTATTGGATTGGATTCGGATTTTCAGGTTGGATCCAAATTTTTTGGATTCGGATTATCACTATCGATATCGGATTCGAGTCTTATCGGATTCGAATTTGTTGAATTCAGATCGGATCCAGCCCATTGACAGGCCTAGTTGGAACTAAGCTCTCAGCATCCGTTATAACTGGAGAAAGGCATAATAATAAGTCTGGGATTAGTACCGGCAAAAAAATCTTGGATTAGTAAATTGGAGCAAGAATCCAACTGTAGTGCAAGTGGGGAGGCAAACTATGTGTATTTAAGGATAAATCAATTGAAAGGTAGCTGTAATTCCCTCCACGACTTAGTAAACGGGGACCGACCATTTGTTGACTGCAGTGGCCTGAATCACATTATTTTCATATTCATATTGTAATACAATAAATATTTTATACATATATATTGCTACTTGTAAGATCCGAATAGAAAAATAAAAAATGATTGATAACAAAAAAAAAGGGATTTTCACCCCACACATGTAAAAAAATTAAGAATTTCCACTCAAACAACTTGTAGGAGTCAATTCCGTAGAATTATTATGCGAGAATATTCAGAGTTGTGCAGGAGTCCGGGTCCCTACTTGCATCTCTTTAGAATTGTCGATGAAGGACCGGATTAGTTTTTGGTGGACATAGGATAAGGGGAGATATGGGGGAAGTTTTGAAGGGAATTACACGGCCGAGAGATAGGAAGACTGGAAGGGGACCAATACCAATAGTATGGCATAAGTCAAGTCTTCCAATGGGACAAAACACGGTGCAATTATTGAGGGCAAAGCTTTCGTTGATTAACTTTTTTCTTTTGTTTTTTAACCACGCTTACCACTATAATGTAGGGCCCTGGAATTCAACTCCAAGTCGTGGTGTTGCCTACTTAATTGATAATGGTACCCTGAGCATCTCCAATAGGTGTTTTAAAATGTTTTTTTTTTGGTCATATAATATACATGTTAGCGGGGGTTAATATGTTAGTCAAATGGGGGGTTCAGAGTCTATCTATTGGCTTGAACCCCAAACTTACGTCCCGTGGGACTCGAACTTAGGTCACCATTGGAGAGAGAAATGAGACAACCAACTTGACAAACTTAATTAATACCATTAATTAGTTTGTTTGTTTTTATACCACATGGTAGGACGTCAGTTCGTTAGTAAGTTAGGTTACTACGAGGGGCTACCGTTGTTCCATCAACTCGAACTCACAATCTCACCCTCAGGACTCCAACTCAAGGGGAAAGATTATGAGCCAAGGCCAAAGGTCCACCATTAATTAGTTATGAGTAGTTAATATTTGAGTTTGTTTAGTGCTCCAATGGGAGTACGTACTACCTATTGTGTTAGTGTGTCTTAGTTTGAAAGTGTTTTAGAAAGTTGGCTAGCTTTAAGGAAGGTCATAACGAGCAATGCTAGGTACCTCGAAAGTACCCAAAATGAGTAATCAATGCTCCAGATTCACTTTGTCTGGACCATTGATTACTCATTTCAAGATATTTCCGGGCTACATAGAATTATTTTATACCCCGAAAATACACTGAAATGAGTAATTCAATTCACTTATGGTCCATATTCACTTCAATTTAAAATGAATTTGGACCATTGATTACTTATTTCGGGTACATAGAATTATTGGGTCTTAAAAAATAAGGAAGGGGAGAGAACGAGAGAACATGAGAGAGAAGCTTGTAAATCATGAAGAGGAGGGAGGAGAAGAGAGAATGAGAGGGGAACTGGAACACTTTTTAGAGTGCATTTTGTTCATCCTCCTTAAAAGGGGGTGAATATTACCCTCCTTCCTATTAGTTGAAATGGTGTAGGTCTCAACCGTGCAATACACTTTTTGGTAAGCATTACATCATTTTGTAGTGAAATTCACATACTTTGTGATGAGATCCATACCATTTCAACCAATAGAAGGGAAGATAATGTTCACCCTCTTAAGTGGAGGGTGAACAAAACTCAACTCATTGCTCATGCTTCTCAGACGTTGACGCCTCTTGAAGAGAGCGATATGAAACTTGACAAACCAATGTTCCCAAGATGAATACCTGATCGTGGCCTAAATGTCCCCATTAACGGTCCCTAATTTATCTTGTTACACTTGTTTAGTGTATTACTTGGAGTTTATTACTCTTTTTTCTTGTTTCAGTACTTGCGGATAATAGTATACATTCCAACCATTGGATTCAATAATTGCGAAGTCGATCCAAAAATGCGAGCTTACAGAACTCCACGACTTCGTAAATACGTAAGGACCATTTGTTGACCATAGTGGCAGACACGGGATTTGTATTTAGTATGGACTTGAATCAGGTGTATTTTCATATTCATAATAATTATTTTATCATATACATTGCTACTTGGAAGGTCCGAATAAGAGACGGTATTGTGTGTAGCCTTGGTTTAATTTTACGCACGCAACCTGAAAAAGGATTGATAAATAAATTTGTTAGAGATTTTTCTTCCCCAGATGTAGAAACTTTAAGAATATTTTTCCGCGTAAAGGACTTTTTTTCGACGAACCACTCAAAGGACTTGTAGGAGTCAATCCCATAGAATTTATACGTGAGAATATTTGGAGTTATGTAGGGTTCGGGTCTCACTTGCATCCCTTAGGACCACTTCTGGATGACCGGATTAATTTTGGATGGATATAGAATACGGGGAGATATGGTTGAGTTTTGGAGGGAATGACACAGCCGAGAGGTAGGAAAACTGGAAGAGGACCAATACCAATAGGATGGCATAAGTCAAGTCTTCCTATGGGACAAAACACGATGCAATTATTGAGGGCAAAGCTTTTGTTGATAAGCAATCGAATGGTCTGAACGCTTCGATCCCTTTTGTTTCTCCACACTTACCACTATAATGCAGGGCCCTGGAATTCAACCTAAATTTCATTTTAATCAAGTCTATTGTTTCTATTCTTTTCCCGCAATCCTATTGTAAAAGTTTGTTTTGGTACATCAGTCACGGCATTTCCGAAAACACCCATTTGACTGCAAGAACTGAAGTTTAGGGATGCATCATTTGGTTTAATTAAAAGGGAGATGCAGCCGATTTTTGCCCTTTTCGTTTCATTAATTCTGTGTTCTCTTTCACAAAGGCCATCGGCACAAGCTGTAGCATCGAGATATCACCATCTCCTTCATTATGGTATCACCCCTCATGCTGAATTTACTCCTTGTATAATAGAATAACAAACTTTTTTCCAATATATGCCCAAAGGTTTGAGCACGTCTAGTGATGAAGTAGTTAAAGTGGAACAACTTCTTGTCTACTGCCAGCATAAACTTGTTCAAATTACGTATAACGGTGATACTATCACATTTGTTTTAATAACTTAGGGTATCCGTGATAGCTTACGCACACCTTGAGACTAATCATTAGGAGACCCATCCCACAATCCGCTAGATGAAGCCTGATTAAAGGTGGGACATAGCCCGTATGGGCTGGCCCTACAAGATTTGGTAACACTTACGAGAGAGGAAGCAAACCTCTCAGTCTCTACCTTCAACCACGAGGCAAACCCTTGTGGTTACATCGTCCCTCACACTTGGCACTTGATATTACCTTCTAGCCATTAGAAGTAACCACATCAACTAGTGAACTCTATTATGAATCAATGTAACCAACAGATCCAACATCAACTTTTCTTTGCATATTCGTGTTTTTCCCCAAGAAGATGTCCTCCTGGCCTACTTCTTAATTACAATTAAGGGGAGATGCATAAGCTCATTGCAGAAGGTCAAGATCAAGCAGATGGTATTAGCTGTTCCCAGCAATAAATCAATGATCATATCAGATTGTCGATCTAATCCAATGTTGGGCCCTGGAATTCAATTCCGAGACGTGGTGTTGAGTACTTGAGTTGTTATGGTACCCTGAGCATCTCCAATACGTGTTTTAAATTGTGTTTTAATGCCATTAATTATTTAAGAGTAGTGACTACTTGAGATTTTTTAGTACTCCAATGGGATACTATCCTATGTGTTATTAGTGTGTGTGTTAGTTTGGAAGTGTTTTCGAAAGCTCGAGAGACTAAGTTGGTTTAATCAAATTACGAAGGCGAACTTTGGGATGCTTTAATTGGGGAACTAGCATTCTTGGGATGCCTTGAATATGTTGTACCGCTTCTCCTTCTCAGCAGCATCCATAACAAGTCATCCATTCGTCATGCCTCTCCGACATTGACGCCTCTTGAAGAAAACGGGATTTAACTTGAGAAACCAATGTTTCCAAGATGAATACTTGATTGGGGGGGGGGGGGGGGGGGGGGGATGTGGTTGCCTAAATGTCCACATTAACGCTCCCTAATTTATTCTTTTTACGCCCGTTTAGCGTACTACTAGGAGTTTGAAACTCGTTTTTCTTGTTTCAGGATTTGTGGATCATTGTATATATTTCAACAGTTGGATTCAATAATCGCAGAGTGGATCTAAAATTTTAGCTTGCAGAAATTTTCACTACATGCAAATTGGACCATTGACGCGAGGGCTCCGGCTATGATGCTCCCAAGTGGTTTGGGATCATCATGCTCTCAATCCGCTTTCCCTTATTTTATGGTAAGTATTGTTAGCAACGTGGTAAGTATAGTCATCAAGTATACTAAGTGTTTTTTAGAAAGTGTAGCAATATAACATAGTAAGTGTTGTTTTAAAAAATGATATATAAAACCTATGTTTGTGGTAGGTAATACTACATTTTTTTGGTCCAAATTTCTTAAAACCATCTCGTCTTTAACAAATTCACCCTACTTTTTGTGAGTAGTTTTGATGTAAGGGCTATAATTTATCTACTTTTCAATATAAGGGTTCATATTTAATGAGAGCATTATGGATTCAGGGATCCTGTAGGGCGGGGCGCCGTACAGGCCCTATAGAGCGCATTCGGGCCGTCCATCTCGACAATGGAAAGCTCTGGTTTTAACCCAAACAATGGACGGTTTGAATCAATAAGAGTTTGGATTAAATATTAGCCGTCGGTGTCAAAATGGACGGCCAGATCAACTGCCCTACACGCCCTGTAGTGCCTACCGCATTGTAGAAATCCCAAATCCGAGCATCATACTCCCATAACACGACGAAGCATGCATGGTAGGACGCGAGCCACTAGAGAAAGCAATTGCTAGTTCAAGTTTAGTTGTAAAGTAAGCGAACAATAGTACAAATTAAGGATGTGAAAGAGACTTTAAGATGTGGAAAGTCCAAATTAAGGATGTGAAAGAGACTTTAAGATGTGAAAAAGACTTTTCACTGCTCAGTAGTACAAATTAAGGATGTGAAAGAGACTTTAAGATGTGAAAGAGACTTTCCACTGCTCAATAGTAAAAGTACAAATTAAGGATCTAGACGTGAAATATCTTTGAGAGCTGATTGGCCTCCTTATAGGAGTTGAAGTATTGAATAGATCGGCCGAAAATAGGGGTGTTCAAGAAAATCGCTCGAACCGTAAAATCGGTCCGATCCGGCTCGAACCGTCATATTTGGTTTGGTTCTGTGGTTCTACGGTCAGGTTATGATTCCAAAAAAATATGAACCGTTAATTTTGGTTCGGTTGTTGGTTCTCAATTAAAGAATCATGATTAGAACTAGACCGGACCGTTTAAAACTAATAAGAGAAATGGTTTAGTGGTCTTTGCACCAAAAATGAAACTATTTGAAACTAATGTCCAATTTTTGGGTCATAATATTTACCAAGGGAAAATTATCCCAATTGATAGAAGTATAGAGTTCGCTTCTAAATTTCCTGATGAAATAAGAGATAAGACTCAATTGCAAAGATTTCTTGGGAGTCTTAATTATTTAGGAGACTATTATAAGGAGTTAGCTCAGGATTTGGCTCCCTTATATGATAAGCTTAAGAAGAATCTTCCTCATTGGACAGAAATACACACAAAAGCTGTCCAAAAGATTAAATTGAAAGCTAAGCAACTCCCATGTTTAGCTATTGCCAATCTAGAATGGAAGAAAATTGTTGAAACTGATGCCTCTAATATTGGTTATGGTGGCATCTTAAAGCAATATAACCCCAATTCTGGAAAAGAAAAGTTGATAAGATTTACTTCTGGACTCTTCAAAAATGCACAAGCTAATTATAGCACTATAAAGAAAGAAATTCTTTCTATTATTAAATGCATAAATAAATTTCAAGATGATTTGTTAAATCAACAATTTTTACTAAGAGTTGATTGCAGTGATGCAAAGCAGGTCTTGAACCAGGATATTGAAAACCTTGCTTCAAAGCAAATTTTTGCTAGATGGCAGTCTGAATTATCTGCCTTTGATTTCGATATTGAATATATAAAGGGAGAAAATAATTCTCTACCTGATTTTCTTACCCATGAGTTTTTGCAGGGTTGATGGCTAATCCATTTTACCCCAATAATATGGATTCAGAGACTTTTCTGAAGAAGGCATGTCCTTCTATAGCCCAATCAAGGCTAAAATATATAATTGAAAAAGACAAAAAGTTCCGAAAGGCCACGAACAAGATGGCTGTTGCCAATAGAGAGCAATTTTTTCACCAATATCTTCCCACACGATTTTATTTGAAGAGATGGGCAAATTCTATTCAAGCCCTCGACCAATTTTATGCAGAATATGGGTATTCTGACTCCGAGGAGGAAGATATGGTAGCCAATGGCTATCGTGATAAGAGATTGAAGCAGATTCAACACCGATTAAATGTTTGTCTCGTGTTTGATTTTGCAGATGAATAGACCTATAGATCGAGGACGAGGTCGTGGCAATAATTCTCAAGGGCGTGGCAAATCAAGGGTCACGTAAGCAGATGTTGAAGCCTACTTAAAGGCTCACAAACTTCAATATCCATCACTACAGGATGCTGCTTCAGCATTATCATCATTTTCAATAGCAGAGGTGGTGCAAACAGAAGAGGTTTTCAAATCTTTGGAAACCAAAGAAATAATATTAATCTTGGAATCTCAGGATGAACAATATTGCAATAATCCGTGGGAAATTAAGTCCTGCTAGTTGGATACAATGAGTTATCCAGTTCCTAAAGGGAAATACAGATATCAATATGAGGCAATGCTCTCAGAAACAGGATCTGTGGAATTTAGCCACACTTATGAGACTAAATTGGATAAAAAAAGTCCAATCAGTTATAGTAAGGCCATAATCAAGATGGTCATTCCAATTCACAAGTGGGGAATTCACCCACAGCAATCAAAAACTTTGTCAATAAAAGGTGAAAATGCAATTCCAATTCGTTTTAATTATTGGGATTACATTGAAACCCGGGCAAAGACTTTTTACTATCAAAACCAGAGAGAAACATTCTTGGTTTATGAAACTATGTCCCAAATTTGTGGGTAAAAATGAGATTCCAAATTGGTTTCTTAATTGGTGGTCTAAATTTGGGCCAAAAGCAGATTTTTTGCCTCTTGAGGTACAGAAGGAAATTGAGTTCTTCAATCAGAATCATCCTCAATTAAGGAGAACAGATACTTCAGAAGGAAAATCATTCCTTTTCACTATGATCACTTTTGGTATCCCTTGGATATGGAAGTGGGATGTCCAATTTGGAAGAAATAGTTCAGGTCTTCCAGTTCTCCATAGAACCTTCCAATACAGATGGTGGAAAGGTATCAACTTGGAGAAAACATTTGAAGAAATAAGGACTGCAACGAATGGATTGAAGCTGCAGATCAAGAAAAAGGAAAAATTGTCAGTTAAAAATCCTTTCTTGGAAATTTCTGCTCAAATTCGAGCAAATAATCCAAATTTAACAGACGATGAAGTTGTCATGAAAACCATGGATTTCATGAAGGAATAGTTTCTATAGACTGTTTAGACTACAACAACAGCTGCTGACGAATCCATGACATCAGCAAAAAGCAATGAAGATGATAATAATCCGTTCACTTGCTTGGCAGGGGAATCTCAGGACCCCTATGAAGATGATGGGACCACCCCAGCACCAACTTTGGCAAATTATTGGGATAGCATGACCGAAATAATGGCGAAACAGCTATCCCGTAAAGGAAAAGAAAAGAAGCAATAATGTTGCTTACTGATTAAAACCGGACAAATTCTCTTCCGGTGAAAGTAAATATCCCACCAAACTTTGGTGATAAAGTAGAGTTCAATAATGGAACTTTTCCACCCGGTGAAGCGAAAGTCATGACGATGGAGCCCATTTGTGTACCCGATGCATTTTCATTTCACTCTAATTTGGGTGTAATTTTCATTTCATTTCCTGCTCGGACCTTTATATAAAGATCCCTCTTGTACTCAGAAAATCAGGTTTTGGATTGCCCTCTCTCTCTCTCTCTAAAATTCAAACACTCTGATTTTCTCCTCTCCTCTCTTGTACATTGGCTTCGGCCTTAATAATAAAAAGGTTATTTTTCTTTCGATCCTTTGTACTGTTGTTTTTCAGTATATATTTGGTAACAGAGCCAGAAATGGCTTAAAATAATCTGTTAGTGCAAGTATATATTACTCTAGCATGAAGATGCCTTACAAATAAAAATCAATTAAAACAAAAACTTAAATGAAAGAAAACATTTTAGGTAGTGGGACGTCACCAAAGTCACGTACGGATTTGTCTGGCCATGAGGATCCGGGAAGGGTAATTTGGCCTTGCTCCGGTAAATCGTTGACAGACGTGCTATCTAGAATGTTATCTTCCATTTGAAAAAAAAATTGCAAATTCATGAAAGAATAATATATATGAGCACTAACCCAATTCTCAAAATGAGAAGAATATTTAGATCTAATAATGATCGAATAAAAAATTCAAAATTAATTGAATATGCTGATGTGCAATAACAATTGAATCACTGGACAATTTCTCCAGTACGCCCTTCTACTATATATGGGCATGGTTTGTATGAATTTAAAAGTAGCATGGCAATAAAAACCATGGAAAGAATAGAAAGCTTAGAGCTTAATGATAAGATAATAAATCTTATGGATCGTAGTGATCTTGTTGCACACATGCACAGATATAAATATGTTCATATTGGTTTAGTACAAATTGCACTAAAACCATTAACTTTACTTGGTATGGATACTTGCCTTCAAGTAACACTTAAAGATGGCAGGTGTAATAATTGGAGAGCCTCAATAATGGGGGCTGTACAGACCAGTTTGTGTCATGGTCCTATTTATTTTAATGCTTACCCCAATTTAACTCTATCACTGACGGATAGAAATTTGAGTGAAGTCTTGAATTGTCGAATCCAGACTAGAGGCTATGATTTTCTACTTGGATCTGAAGTTATAGTTGTTGTTTATAGAATTTGCTATAAAGTTTTGAACACTGTTAATCCCAGGGTTCGTCAATTAAGACCCCTGGATCAGACTGTTTTGGTTGAAACAAATATGTTGACCTCAAATATAGCAACCAACAGGTTGATAAATTGGGAAGAAATCACGTTCCAAGAAAATTGGGTCATTAATAATGTTGTTCCAGCCAGACCCATTGTTAATCAAATTGAACAAATAGTTCAAGACAGTGATGACACTGTATCTTTTAATTTTAGGAATTCCCAACCTGATAGACTTCTAAGAAGTCGAAGTTCTAGTTTCTCTGCAACTAGGCAACCATATAGGATTAGTGTTCCTACTACTAGTAGACACTCTGTCTCAGAAATTCCCAAGTCATAACATCCTGTTGAAGATATTAATTTGGCAGGAATAAGAATATCCCAAAATAAAATTCCTCATGGAGCTTACACTAATCCAGTAGAATCACCTACCGCCAGTGAAATGAACTTTTCTATTCATGACCATAATAGATCCTGAGATTAGAAAGGAAATCAATAAAAAATTTCAACAGCCTAAATACCAAGAATTTAGAGAATGGTATTTCTCTAAGTATAACAAGGACCAGTTACAAAAATTCAAAGAGGAATTTTATGACTGGATAGGTTATACAAAAAATATTATCCCTTCTACCCAATGGTTTTATGGGAAATATTATAAAGAATTGGATAGATCAATTAATGTCATCCAAGATTATAACAGGAATTGGAGAACGATGACGGGAACTCTGATCTCTTCTATGCATCCTCTAACTATCCCTCTGTCTGTAGAAGGAAGTTCAGAATCTGAACCTTCTTTGGAAACTATAGCGTTTGTGAAACCTACAAACACAGATGTTAATGGTAGGACTCATAAACAGAATAATTATACCAACTTAATTCTTAATACTGTTGGTGACCAATTAGTTCGAATTGAAGAACAGGTTAACCAAATTAGTGTCCAAGTCATGGAGCTTACGCCCAAGAGAAAGGAGAAAGAAGAAATTTCCCCTTCTAATATCAGACCCCCTGTGTTTATCACTGGATTTAATTTAAAAAATCCAAGTGAAACCACTGACTTAGTCAAAGAATTGCAGAAATGACTTCAAGGTCTTTCTTTGAATACCATAGCTGAGGATATGGATCCTAACGATATGGGTGATCAAGAAATCCTTGATTTAGAGAATTCTTTTACCCAATCTCAGCCTGATGCTATCAATAAAATCCAAGCACTCTGATTTTCTCCTCTCCTCTCTTGTACATTGGCTTCGACCTTAATAATAAAAAGGTTAGTTTTCTTTCGATCCTTTGTACTGTTGTTTTTCAGTATATATTTCTCATTCGGTAGGAAAGTTTTTATTTTCTTTCTTCTTTTTCTATTCTAATAGATTACCTTCTTATTCTTTTAATTCTTTGCAACTTTATTTAACGGATTAGTCTTTATAATTTCAATCTCACGTCTCTCTTTCTCACACACCGGTGATAGGTTTGGATGCTAATTGGATAAAATCGAAACCGGAGCCGAACCAAAACCGGACCGGTTTTGCGGTTTGGTTCTGGTTCGGTTCCACTCATATATTGGTTAGGTTCTGGTTCTCAATTTCCTAGAACTGTTTGAAATGGCCCGGTTACTGGTTTTCTAGAGAACCGGACCAATCCGGACCGTGTACACCCCTAGCCGAAAATTAGGAAATTTAATTGGGCAAATTTCATTGAAAACTTTATTTCACCGGAATAATAAAGTGGTACAAGAAAAGTAAAATTCAAACTACTTGAAGAAGTGAGTTTGAATGGGTTTGAGTATGAGGTACTCAATAGTCTACTTTGCTAAAAGTCGAAAAGTGTTTCGAAGCGCTGGGCTTTGATTGGTGTTGGACCATTTTTCTGTCTCGAGAACTTATATTTATAGGCGAGAGGCTTCATAGTTTTGCATGCAAGTATATGTTCCAGCCTTGCTCTTGTGGTGCCAAGTGTCCTCCCATGTTAGCCTTCCTTTCGTTCATGCTAGCAATTACAAGCAGTTCACTGAACTGCAGTTGAGTTGGATCATGGGGTTATGTGGCAATAACTCCCCATTACCGATTTTCCTCCACTGCACGTGTAAACCATGCAAGCATAATGGGGCCATTTTGACAAAGTCAAATAGACTTCCATTTTAATTCTAGAAGAATCCATAACTGTTCCAAATTTGGATTAGCTCCAGTAACCGAAAAATAAAACATGGGCCAAGTTTCAAGATTAAAATTAATTGGGTCTTGGTCCAAATTACAAAATTAATGTGGCACATTAATTTTCAGCCGGAGAAACTATTGAATATCGGCCCAATTGAATTAATACTTAATTAAATGGCCCCCCAGGTCCAAGGTTTGGTGCCAAAAATGGGTGTAAACATTGCCCATGCCTTGATTCTTTACTTTTAGGATCAAGGCGTGCATAAAAAAGTAAAATTGTTTTTGACATCCAAACAGTCCTCTGTTGTAGCGTACCTTCTTTTGTTTACCATGCCTATCGCCTTGGTAGGCATTAGGCATTTTCCATGCTCCATTCAGACCGTTGACAATATTAGATCTGTCTTCAGGCCTAAATCATGAAAGACCCAACAAAAAGGCCTAGAAATACGTTGAAAGGCCTAAACTTCTTCTTGGAATGCTTATAAATATGGTTCAAGCCTAAACAAAGGGCTCTAAGGGCCTTCGTCTCTGTGGAAAAGGCCTTTGTAAACCGATAAAGTCTAGTGTCCAAGCCTAGTTGTAGAGAAACCATAGAATCATGAAAAAGGCCTGGTAAGGACTAAAAATAGATTGGAAGGCCTGAACCTTTACTTTGAACTTTCAGACCTGCTCAATGAAATGAAAAGGCCTCCACCTCTGCGGAAAAGGCCTAGTAAAACTCTTATAGGGCCTACTCAATGACTGATAGGCCTTGGCCGAATATTTTAGAGATGCTTGTTCGGCCTATGAAGGACTTTTCGTTGACTACTTAGTCGTTTTTATAACCACGACAATTTTGTGTAAGCTAATTGAATAAGATCCGCTTTTGATGTGCCCCACAAATCCAATTTGAGCGTAGTTTCACAACTTTAAGGCCTACAGTTGGCCTATGTTTGTAATGCCCTTTGGCAGTTTGGACAATGCCAAAAAGGCCTTCATTAACAGGGGGATGAGGGGGATCTCTAAATTCAAATGAATCATGATCAAGCCTTGGAGTGTTGTCGGTTTCCTCATCTTCATTCAGTTCGTCTTGTTCTAGAACGGGGTGCGGCATGCAATTCAGACCTGGCTCCAAGGTTAATGGCAGGACTAGATCGTTCTTGACTTGTATCAATGATCTGTTGACCGCCCAGGAGTAAGTCTACGTGTGGTATCTCTTCAGACACTTGAGAAAGCTCTTAAGAGGAGAATCGGCTGATCTTGCCTCATAATAGGACTTTCTATGTTCTGGCCTATCCCAGGTCTGAGATCTTGCTCCCTTTGCATTGAAACAGACCTATCTTTTTGCTCCTCTGGGCATGAAAATAGCTTACCATCCAAAAGTTTTTGGAAAACTCCTGAATGTTGGTTGCTACGATCAGGCCTAAAACTATTGCCACGATTTGTATCATCCTAGCCTTGCTGCTGTTCAAGAATCCTCAAAGGGCTGAACTGAGATTTTTGCCCCCCGAGTGCAAGACTTTTAGAAGTTAAAGATTGAGAGAAGCCTGGAGGCCTAATGTGCTTGTTGGAAGCTTGTTGAGACTCTTGCCTCCCAAGTCCAATTCCTAGGCTTCCTTGCTCCTCGAGTGTAGAGCTATTTGAAGCTAAGGGCTGATAGAAACCTGAAGGTCTGATGTGCTTGCTAGAAGCCTATTTAGACACATTCAGGCTTGGAGTTTGGCTTAAAGTGCTAAATTGTGACACTAGTGGTAGAGTAGGAGTTGGAGTTGACTTCATGTTCGATCGCCTTTTTGGATTTGATTAGACATTCTTCAACTGTATGCAAACTTTCATCCCAGGGATCAATGAATTCCTGTGAAAGTCCTTCGTTGGATGCAATGGTACAGGACTGAGTATTCATATTTTCTTCAACTTGTCCCCCAAAGGCCTGAGATTTAGGAACTCTATACCCCTTGGGAAAAGGCTCTCTGTCAACCTCTTCTGTATGAGGCTTCCTGTACATGGGTTTGCCCATAGGCCTGAACCCAGGCCCTAATTGTTCTTAGAGCAAATCCAGGACTTGATCTCTTCCAATCGTGTTTGGCATCGGAGGTGGCCGTGGGCGTGCCTTCTGTGCTTGCAGATTCACGCCTGGGCCTGCCCCCCGAGACTCTGGTGCTTGATGAGCATGAGACACGTTCTTGTCTTTGGTAGTACTTTGTCCTGTGTGAGGCGGCCTTTTGTTTGTTTTTCAGGCTTGTTTGGGTTCTTCACCAAAACAGTGCTTTGTTCCTTGTTCATTGGAGGCGTTGGTTCTTTTCCAATAACAACTCCTTTGCCCTTTTTTCCTATCGGTGCAGGACTATTTGACGAAGAAGCTTGATAAAACACCTGTGGTGGTGGTATTGAGTCCTTCAGACCTGTCTGTTCATGGCCGTTGCCATAAACTCCAAACTGTGGTAGAACTTGTTGCTGAGGAACGAGGGGCGGCCTCCCTATTATCGTGACAATCATATTATTGATCATTAGAGTCAAAGGCTCTATGGACTGGGAAAAGGATTGCGTCACATTGTGTGATATTTCCTGTCCTGCAAAAAACATGTAATTCTTGACGCTATCTGTGGTGTCATTGAGGTTTTGTGCACTGATTTGAGGAACGGCCTCCTCGAGCAGCGGAACATCAACAGCAGCTCTTTGAGGGCTACTTGGAGGATCGGGCAGCAGTAGATCTATTTGCGATGAATTTGGCTGTGGCTGCGATGCCTTCTTTGGCGGCATGATTGAAACCTTTAAACGACTATGTAGATACCTGTATTTTCTTAATTGTTAAAATGTTTGTTAAAAGGCTTATTTGGAAAGTATGGTTTGCTAGTGAATAATTAGATTGAGGACCGAAGTGAAAGAATTGAAAACATGAGGGAGTGAATGTGTAGTTTAAGGATATGAGGGTATATAATGTGTGTATATGTGGTGCATGGGATCATTTTCCACCTCCCTATCTCTCTCATCCTTTCTCTCCCCCTCTCTCTAGTCAATCTCTCTCTCTCCTCCTTTCACTTAAAAACCTCATTTAATCTTACAGAACCTTCATGAACCAACCTCCCTCTGGCCTTCCGATCGTGTCTTTAAGCTTGAATTAAAGATTTGAAGCTCAAGAAAGCTAGGGCTTGTTCTAATCTTGGAGATTTTCATTATCATCTCAAGGTAGGGATTTCTTTACCTTCTTTATGTGTATATATGTTGAAATAATGTAGAAATCGTGCTTTGATCGTCCCTTTTTGATGCTTTGAAAGTCTGTCAAAACTAAAGAAAATCGCATCGAAACAGCGTGGTTTTGATACCCGAACGTGGGGTATCGATACCCCATCATTCTCTGGACTTCCAGCTTGCCAGGTATTGTTACCTGACTTAGGGGTATCAATACCCTTGTTGTTCTGAACAGCTTCGATGCTATTTTGTGTTCCTTCGATCGTTTCAACTCCTAATCGCTTTTAAACCCTTTCAGATACCTTATAGTCCATCTTTTGCTTATCTAATTGATGTCCAATGATTAATTGATGTTATTCATGATCCTTAGGCCTTCCGTTAGTAGGAAATGATAAGGGTCTAATTGATTAAAACTTTGTTATTTCACATATTATTGATCGGTCGAATGTTTATGAACGTTTGTGACATATTTGTGATATGGTCCGCATGTCGTAACATATTTTATGTTTGATTGTGGTCTTAGGAGGGTCATAACTTGTAAGTCGAGTGAGGAAATGGTTGTTTATGTCGGGAGTTGATTTAGGAAGTCTCATAACGTAAGGGGTGGTAATACGAAGACTTAGACAGTCTCGTAACGCAAGGGGTGGTAATACAGTGACCCGAGTCATTAGGAATCACCGTGACGCAGGGGGTGGTAACACGGTAATCCTCGTGGTGTTATACGGTAATGCAAGGGGTGGAAATACCGATGGAGGTGATTGGCGATAGTGAGTCGTGTCAAGGCTAGGTTACTTGAGTTGTTTAACATCGTGTAAACTTGGTGGTACATTGAGCTATAGGTGTAATATGCCGTCCCACATCGGAAGTTTACATAGATGATCTTGGGCATATAACAAACCTTGTGGGCTACTACTAGTACCTTGGGCTTAAGCTTTTGGGCCATGTGGTGTGGCTTGTGGATCAAAATCAAGATATTAGGCCAGCGGTCTACTTGGGGCGTTACAGGTGGTATCAAAGCTATCCATGTACACGATCATGTGGGCCATGGAGTTTGGTTTGATTTGGTTGTTGGTTTGATTTGTTCTCGCAAGGGCGTGAGGCTATAAAGTTGGGGAGATTGTAACACCCCATCCTACATCGGAAGTCTACATGCATGGATGATCTTGGGCATATAACAAACCTTGTGGGCTACTACTAGTACCTTAGGCTTAAGCTTTTGGGGCCATGTGGTGTGGCTTGGATCAAAATCAAGATATTAGGCCAGTGATCTGCCTGGGGCATTACATGTGGTATTTGAGCCATTCATGTGCACAACCATGTGGGCCTTTGAAGTTTAGTTCGATTTGGTTGTTGGTTTGATTAGTATTGGTGATTATAGTGCTCAACCCCTTGCGAGGGTGCGAGGCTATAAAGTTGGGGAGATTGTAACACCCTGTCCCACATCGGAAGTTTACATGGATGATCTTGGGTATATAACAAACCTTATAAGCTACTACTAGTACCTTGGGCTTAAGCTTATAGGCCATGTGGTGTAGCTTGTGGATCAAAATCAAGATATTAAGCCACTGTCTACTTGGGGCGTTACAGTAGGCATGCGTTAGGATGATCATATTGAATGTTGGAATGCCCTTGAATCAATTGTTACCTATCGATTGAGCCATACTTTTTGTCTTCATTTCACCTGCACATATTCATCATGTTTACATATAAAATCGATAAAGATTTTCCTACTGGGCTAGAGTAGCTCAATCTAATCTTTCTTTTCAGGTTCAAACGTGGGACCGTAGATTGCATATGTTGAGTGCTTGAAGTGAACGACTTTTGGAAGCCAACCTCATGTAGTTTACTTAATCATCTTTTGTAATGGACTTTCTTTTTTTGGTAAAGATGAGTTTGTAACTATTCATTTTAGAAATTTCTTTTGACTAAACTATTTGTAGCTTAAGGGTTAGTTCGTACAAATACTTAAGTTCTATTTGGGGCCGGAGTGCCTAAGTTGCATAATTTTAATCTTGGGAACTTGATTTGTAAATCGAACAGGTGAGAACTCTCTTTTGGGTATTATATACGATATGCGAGGTTCTTTAATGAAATGGATTATTTAATTATGTTGAAATCGAGAGCGTGACAGACTAGGGTCCCACTAGACGTGCCAACGAAAACTTTCGTTTTTGACACACATATGCCGAGCAACGCATGGATGCGTTTGTAGGGCGTTGGTTGGTTGAGTGTGGGCGTGCCAAGACTTGTAGCGCCTAACTTCGGATGACGATTGCCGTGAATCGTGACTTCTAACTTGTAAGGCGATTGCATGTGATCCAAAGGGTAATGATCGCAAAGAGGTTCGTGGTTTGCCGCACGGGTGTACATGGACTTAAAATTTCCTAGTCGTATAGGAAATGAAACGTAAATCGTAAACTTTATTACACAAGGATAATAAAGTGGTACAAGAAAAGTAAAATTCAAACTACTTGAAGAAGTGAGTCGAATGAGTTTGAGTACAAGGTACTCAATAGTCTACTTTACCGAAAGTAGAAAAGTGTTTTGAAGCGCTGGGCTTTGATTGATGTTAGATCATTTTTCTGTCTTGAGAACTTGTATTTTTTTTTTTAGGAGAATCTTGAGAACTTGTATTTATAGACGAGAGGTTTCACGGTTTTGCAAGCAGATATATCTGCCACCCTTGCTCTTGCGGTGCCAAGTGTCCTCCCACATTGGCCTTCCTTTCGTTCATGCTAGCGGTTACAAACAGTTCACAGCAGTTGAGTTAGATCATGGGTTATCTGGCGATAACTCCCCATTACCGATTTTCCTCCACTGCACATGTAAACCATGCAAGCATAATGGGGCCATTTTGACAAAGTCAAATAGCCTTCCATTTTGATTCTAGAAGAATTTCATAACTGCTCCAAATTAGGATTTCCTTCAATAACCGAAAAATAAAACATCGGCCAAGTTTTAATTGGGTCTTGGTCCAAATTACAAAATTAATGTGGCCCATTAATTTTCAGCTGGAGAAGCAATTGAATATCGGTCCAATTTAATTAATTCTAAATTAAATGGCCCTCCAGCGTTGGTCCAAGGTTTGGTGTCAAAAACGGGTATAAACATTCCCGTGCCTTGATTCTTTACTTTTAGGATCAAGGCGTGCATAAAAAAGAAAAATTGTTTTGGCATCCAAACGGTCCTCTGTTGTAGCATACCTTCTTTTGTTTGCATTGCCTATGGACTTGGTAGGCATTAGGCATTTTCTATGCTCCATTCAGGCTTTGGTAATCAAGTTGATTACAACGAAGCCAAATTCTAATTCAATAAGAAATGGTTTCGACCAATCAAGTACCGAAATTATTAAGCCACAAATTGGGATTAGTATATGTTAGAAACTATTCATTAATCACGACCGCCCGTACTGACCAACCGGTGTCTACTCAAAATTAGTAAACTAACGGTCGAAGCCACCGTTCCACATGAATCGGTAGATCAAATACTAATTACTTAAGCACTTAAAAAGACAAAGCAACATATATATGGCCACAAACATATAAATGCACTGAGTGTTTAAGAGAACAAGTCAAGCATATTGTATTAAACAAATTCAAACCAGTGTCGTAACCGTCCACATCCACACCCACACCCACACCCACTCGTATCACCCGAATGGGTACATGAACTGGCACCATCATGAATTGTCCGATCACAATCGACGGCAGCGATTGGATTCTTATTAACGAGCAACAAGAAAGCTAGAGTGATAGGGGACCAATGGAACGTGAGCAACATGGGTTGGGAGGTGTGGAGAAGTGTTAAAAGAGTGCAAGAAGTGAATGATTATCAAAGGAATCAACGAAGTTCAAAGCTGAAATTAAGGCTTGGGTACCTATACCAATACAAACTTAGGAATCGGTACCAAATGGGTTACGGGCATTCTAGTCTGCTGGGTACCGATACGAACACAAACATGGGTATCAGTACCGAGGGGCTTATGGGTACGCAAACAGCAGATCGTGACAGGGTTCAACACAACTATGGGGGATGATTTGTTAGGATCATTGTGCGCACACACACGATTTACCAGTATAAAACAGTAAAGAATCAACACAGAGATATACGTGGTTCTCCAAAACCAGGTACGTCCACGGGAGCGAGAGCGTCTTCTGTTCTTATTATCATAGTACGAAATAGGGTTTACAACATAGAGTATTTATACCGACTCTATTTATACTGCTTCGCTCCACTCGTTGCACTTTGCTTCACTCATTCCACTCCGCTTCGCTCTGGCATTTGGCCTTCTTTCTAGAACTTCTTAGTATCTCTTCATACTTAACGTATGAGCCATAGTTCTAACATGATTAAACACCACATTCTACGCAAAATCAGCACATATACACATAGGAGTGAAAAAGAAGTCCCTACCTCGAGTCAAAAATCTAAACTCAAGCGATTCCCACGAGCCCTGGCTCCGAAACTTCGAGATTGACCAAGAGCTTCCTCCCGAGCCTTACTCAACGAAACACAAGCCTGGGGTTGCACAGTAGAGGTAAAATCAGAGTGAATCTTTGAGGTTTTGAGTGAGATGAGTGGAATTTGTGAGTGAAAGTGATAGAGGGGAGAGAGTTTGGCTGGGGAGAGGGAGAGAGAAGGGATAACGTAAAAGAAAAAGAGAGGGGCGTGTGTAAGTTATGCACCCATGCCCCTATATATATATATATATATATATATATATATATATATATATATATAAACTACATATATGCCAAACTACACAAACAATTCTATCACATTAGGGACAAATCACATAACCCTTCACATTTTTCTTCCGAATAATTAATTTCTTAATATCTTCAGAATAATTAAAATTAATGCTCTCTACATCAGGCCTGGGGGCCCACCACTAAAGGGTAACCAAGTCAAGAAGGCCATAAGCTGTTTCGTCATGCTTGGCAAGCAAGCTGCTCACAAGCAGCTCGAAAGACTAAAAGGTTCTCACTAGCAGGTCTAAACAAGCTGCTCACAAGTAGCTCAAGGCCTGAATGGCCACCATCCTTCAGCATGAAGCAAAGACACATGGCATTTATGTAGCCCATATGGCCTAAGTAGCTCAATCAAGCGTGCACAAGCTGCTCACAAGCAGCTAACTTAAGCCTGCTTGATTTTTATTTACAAGAAAAGAGGGCACAAATTCCAAAAATTCTCTTTGTCTTGAATCTTCCTGTAGCAGGAACTAATTTAGGAGCATCAAGGGCCCAACAAAGGAAGAAAAGTAACTGAAAAGTCTTTCATCTTTACAAAAGATTTTGGCCTTTAACCTTAAAAGTCCCATGATTCCCCTTTTGGCAAATATTCTTGCAAAAAGAGGCAATTTAGGCCTGAAATAGCTGTATTCATGCCTGAAGCAAAGCATGCAGCTGAAGGTTTGGAGTAAGAAGTAAGGCATGGACACGTGGCAATGCATTGATGAAGCCCAAGTAGCTTAAGCCTATAGGGACACATGGTAACCATGCATGATGGCAGGTGGAAGCAGCTCAAGGCCTAGAGATATTGCCTATAAATACCAGAATTGAAGGCCTTTAGAGAGGTCCGAGCACCAACAAGCCTAGCGCTTAACCAACTCAAAAACTTTCTCAAGTTTATTTCCACTTTCCAGCAAAGTGAACTTGTCTTTTATCTTTCAATCCAAACTAGCCAAGCCTAGTTTTTCATTTCATTTCAATCACTTGTACTAATCAACTTCATTAAGCTATTAATGGAGCTTGTTTAATTTCATTCAGCCCTGCTTCTTTTCCTTTGTATACCAAACGATTAGGAAATATTTAAGTCCTTTTCATTAAGGCAAACCACGAACTACCATATGGCCTCACCTCTTAGGTCATACACAATCGTTTTATAGAAGTCAGATCTGACGCATTCAAGCCTTAGCATGAATTTGAACTGCAATCCAATCATGGCACACCTGCAAAGCAAGTTTACCTAGTTTTGCTCTTTTTGAGGAAAACACCTATCAACCCCATTCTTCTAGATAATAGAACACCAAACATAAGCACAGAAAGAGCACTAAAAAAACAGGTGGTTGTGGCTCTCATGATCATTACAACAAAGAATACAAAGGCCATCCGAAGACATTCCCCATTGTAAAATTCTATCTTTAGCAGCCAGTCTATGTTGGACTGCCATCCATTCCAAGATAGCCCATCTAGGGACATAGTGCGTAACCAAACAGCTTTCACCCAATTTGGAGTAGGGTTTTTGATCCTTAAGGCAGACCAAACAGATTTGGTTGAGTATAAACCAGAGGGATGCATGCAAGGTCCAAATCATAGAATCAGGCCAATGAGAGTTTGGAAGGAAAGTAGCAGGAGTATGGGTGGTAAAATCCTGGATGATAGGGTTTCTAACCCTAGACCAATTCCAGCTATCATTCAAAATAATATTATTATTCAAAATCTTACTTCTGCCGATAAAAAAAATTGCCGATAAAAAAAAAGGGGATGAGAATGCAAGGGAAGGAGAGAGACTTGTTAACCGAAAGAAAAGCTTATAGATAAGAGGTATACAATTTTATAGAATATGAAATCAAGTCGGACTAAAATTGAGGAGAGTAGTAGTATTGCATCCCAAACTCCAATGTATTGGATATTTTATGTTTTGTGCACTTTCTAAGACTCTCTCAATGTTTTTTTTTTTCCTATTCTACTAATTTTATTTTTTTAAATCCTTGTATTCAATGAAGTTTTCTTTGCCGTTCACAAAAGATATCTAATCTTTTGTGGTCCGAGAGATATTAATTTCAATTCTAAACACCAAAGTTTTAAACTACCGGTGGTCTTCAATGAAGAAAAACATGGGGTTGCACATAGTCATGTTGCCAAGGAGGAGGACGAGGACCGATACCAATTGGATGCCATAAGTCAAGTCTTCCCACAATAGGATGACGTTCAATGAAGGAAAACATGGGGTTGCACATAGTCATGTTGCCAAGGAGGAGGACGAGGACCAATACCAATTGGATGCCACAAGTCAAGTCTTCCCACAATGGGATGACAAAGCGGTTAAATTATTGAGAGCTGTTGATAAGCAATCGAATGGTCCGAACTCTGCCTTTTTATTTCCACACTTCCCATTATAAAGCAAGAGCTAGAGTAAGGCATAATGACCACAATAAAGCGCACTTTTGGTGTTTCGGGTCCAATAAAGAAAATCGGAGTCGCTCATTTTGTTCAAATAAATTGTTTAGGATTCTCGCACAAAATCAGCTCCATCCAATATCGTTAAGGGCGTTCACGAAATGTCCATATTGGCTTATTTTTTTTCTTTATTGAAAAAAATTTGGGTTTCATTATAATTTTTAACTTTCTAGATTCCTCTCATCATGACGAAACAATAATCCATAAAAAATCGACAAAAAACTAACAAATGAGCAAAAAAAATTGAATAAGGACAAAAAAAAAAAAAGTCATTTGGCTTATTTAGGCCAAACAACCCCTAAGCGTTGCAAGGGTGATGCAGAAAAAATAGTGGCGCAACAAGAATCGAAAAGTTATTTTTATCTTGTCTTTTAATTTCTAGTCTAAGTATTCATTCACACACTTTTTAGTGTCATTTTTTGGGTTCAAGGAGTCTACCTAGTTTTCTGTAGTCAAGTCTTTGTTTTTATTTAATTTTAGCTTTGAAAATGCAAGTGTCTTTTCCTATTCTTGGAGGGTTGTTCCAAGTAGTCTATAAATTAGATTGCTATGAATGAAATCATTAGAGTGTGTTTGAATTAAAATAGCCTTTGGCTTGTGAGGATATAATTACAAGATGGAGTTCTAGGTAGACGATAAGGCCATCCACAGTGGTATAACCAAAAGACAATTATTGTTAAAGTTAACAATATTTGTGCAAAAAATGGCTCACAATGGTATAATCAAACTTAGCAACACCCTTAGAAATAATCAAATTTTGGGCTTTGGATTTCCAAAACTAGCAACCTTTTTCAATAATCAAAATTTGTGAACTCCACATTACACAAGTTAACTAGTTCCAAAAATTTATATATACCCGTATTTTAACTATTATTTTATTCTTCTATTCTTCACTTGCTCTATATCTTCTTCACGTCAATCACAAACTGTTTCTCTTTCTTTTCCTCCAAAAGTGAAGCTCATATTTCTCGATCATCTATAATTTAACTCATCGTTACTGAATTAAGGTATTTTACTCTTCTTTTACGTTTCTATTTTAGGCTGCATTCTTATGAATTTAACTTAAACTTTACTTAAATATGAAAATTGTCTTTATTTAGATATTTTTCGCATTTTTTAGTTTTGCGCCAAACTTTTATAGATTACTGATTCATCTCAACGAGAGGAATCAGGAAAAGTGTTTTTTCTTTTTTACTTTTACCCAAGTATTTTGATAAATAATCACTTTTTAGCAAAAAAAAATTGATTTTTTTCGATTAAAAAGTGGTTATTCATTTTTTGTTCCTCCCCCTATGGTTGAGTAAACAAAGACCTTGCAAAAAAAAGAAGAACCTTGCATTCTTTTTCAAATTTAAGAACACATCTGATTTTTTTTTTTGAAAGATTAAGAGAGTGGTGGATTTGTGATATAGGCTATAGGAATAGAAAAAAAAAAATCGGTGTTGTTTTGATAGATAACTCTAGGAAGAACACCATATATTCGATATATTTTTGCCAAAAAAAAAACGTAATGGAGGGAAGTGAATGGCGGAAAACAAAAGGGGAGAGAGAGATTGTGCGAAATTGTAGTGGATCCCTTATTTTGGTTATGGACTAGAAGTGACCATTGTGAACCTCAACATTGTTAAGCTTAGCAATCTCTTAAGTGAATAATCAAAAGCTGATGTGTCAACTTTTGGTTATCCATTTTTGATTATACCACTGTAGATGGCCTAATACAAGTAAGTTACTGGCTATTGCTATCTTGACCTAGACGAGATGTAAGGTCCATATTAATTATGTGGTCTCTCTTATTTGGCAATTTCACGACAAAACACATATTGGCATTTATCTCCATCTATCGAGTTGTAATCTATTTTATTTATTTATTTTTAGAGTGTCTGTTTTAGGACGTGGAAGAAAATCAAGAAAATATATGTATTTCCATTTTGAGAGGTCAGAAATTAGGCATAACTCAAGGAATTCGGCATCTCCACGGCCTTAGAAGATTTTATTTGCAGGTAAAAGGACATGTGGTACAAGAGGATATATATGGAGGTGCCTTCATCTCTACGGGTAACAAGAAAAGAACGGAAAAATTAGAAAAGGGTGCAGCCATATTGTGTTGCACGGAAGAGGGTTCTTTGTTCATTTTGAACCTTGGAGTAGAATGAGTTCGATGGATCATTGAGCGTACAAGACATCTCCGAGAGGTTTCAGTATTTCTTCAACTTATTTTAGAAATGCCCTAAGGAGGATTCCTAGGCAAGTTAAAGTCCTTCGGTGGATATCCGGGAGGCAAACGGAAGGCTTGTGGATTCAAGACAGCAGTAGTCAAGCACTGGGTGTAATGAACATGGATTTGGCAAGTACGACTTAGTCTTGATTGTGAGGATTCAAATCGTAGGGTAAGATTACTTGTAACTACATAATGTTTATAGTGTTTCATTCCTTTCTTTGGTTTTTTCCGTTTAGGGTTTTCCACATATATCTTAGTGTTCTTTCTGTTTATTACTTTCTGGTGATTGATTGGGTTGATATATCGATTGTGGGTTGATATTGAAAAAGTTTAAAACATAGCAAATATTTTTAAACCTAGGCGAGCTAGGGATTTTTCAATTGTTATCAAAGCGGGTCACTCGTATTATTAAGTTTATTCTTAGAGTGGATGCTTATTTATTTTTTTTAATTTGCTAGTATGGATTCACCAAGAGAAGGCAAATTTATTATCAAACCTCCGATTTTTGATTGCTCTAAATATGTTGCATGTGCTACATCTATGTTTCTTGGTGCGAATAGTGCTACGTTGAACTGTGAGAATATAAGTGATATTTCGAACTGTGAGGATAAATATGATACAGAAACAATAGCTTTGTTTCTGAAAAAATTTAAACATTCTTTTAATATAAAGACTAGTTTGGGATTAGTCACCAAGTTAAAACAAAGTGAGATAGAGAGAATTGATGCCTTGCATGAACTTGATGCGCTTAAAAAAAACGTATGAATCTTGAAAACGATATGCATATTCTTTTTGAGACTAACAAGTTTCTTGAATCAAAAGTAGCAAAATTGCAAGTTAAACTTTACAAGGCCATTGCTACTTTTAAGAAATTGAACGCAGGTTCACAAATTTTAGATGAAGTTTTGTCATCTCAAAAGGTGACATCGGATAGAGGTGGACTTGGTTATGGAGAGAAGGCTTTGTCGTCAAAGGCGCGAGAAAAAATGATATTTGTTAAGCCAAATAGCACTACTCACATTCCTCCTGTGGCAAATAAAGCCAAGTTGCCCATCAAAGAAAATAACGTTGAAGATGCTCACATAAAGCCAAACCCAAATTCTCCGAAGGCAAACATGCAAAGTGCAACGGTTAAAAATACCACCACCAAGCGTGGTGAGGTAAACACTTTTAAGTTTAAGCCCAACAATATGAAAAAGGCTAACACTGCTAAATGCATTCCTACATGTCATTATTGTCAAGCTAGAGGCCACATTAGAACTAAATGCTTCAAATTGCATGGCTATCCCGTCACTAATCATGTTCATGCTAGCTTCTCACAATAGGGATAATTGTGATCATCTTATTCACATGAAATCTAGACCTCATTGTAGAAAGTTGCATTCACCAAATATTTCACACACACATGTAGCGTATTCTCATGATTATCATGATAAGCATGTGCCTACGTGTCATTTTTGTGGTGTGAAGGGTCATATTTGGCGAAATTGCTTTAAACTTCATGGGTACCCTAATAATGCTCCTCCTAATTATCATCCTGTTAATTAACAATGAGGGTAGGTACAAATTTTGTGGATATGGTTGTGAGCGAAGCCAAAAACCTAGGCGTAGGGTGATCCTTTATAGAAAGATTACCAATGTGATTCCTAAACATGTCGCCAAAATTGGAAAAATTGAAAAGGTCAAAACTAGACTTATTTGGGTGAGGAGAATGGACTTGAAAACTCATTTAGATTTGCCTTCCAATCCTCTTGATGACAATGGATTATCCGGAGGAGTTAACCTCGCTTTTTAAAAGCTTGGTCTTGCTTTCTTAGCTTGTTTCATTTAGTTTTTTTTTTCTTTTTAAAGAAAAGGAAAGATTTTTTTTGAATTATTTTTCTGGCCTATTTACTTAAAAAAAATCAAAAAGATTTTCCTTTTCTTTGCATTAGGCATGCCTTGAGGATTTTAGTTGTTGGCTATGAGATTCATTCATATGAGTGTTTTTTTTTTTAACAATGCATGCACATCTTTTCATGATTACATTCATGTGAAGTATTTGGAAGTTAAATGTGGCTTGTTCCATGATTCTGTGATCCTCACCTCTACACGTCAAAGTTAGCGAGATTTTTTTAGAGGCAAGTTGATTCTCATGTACTTGGGCATGTCTCATGCACTCCCTCGATGAATGACCGTTTTGGCATAGTTGTGTGGATACGGTGCTCCACTTGTTTCAGTTGATCAGTCCTTATCCAGTGAGGGATCCTGCACGGTTTTACCGTGCGGACCTCGCTTTTCCGATCAAATTTCGATGATCCGAGCCGCTCAAAGTGATCAGAACGTGATTTTAAGGGTACTCACGAGAAATCAGCAAAAAAAAGACCAGAAAGGGCTTGATCGGACCAGTTTTCATTGAACAATTTAGTAAAAAACTGCTCAAATCAAGCCCTTCCCGGTCATTTTTTTTGCCAATTTCTTGCGAATGCTCTTAAAATCACGTTCTGCACACTTTGGGCGGCTCGGATCATCGAAATTTGCTCGGAAAATGGAAGGTCCGCACGGTAGATTGGTAAGGGATCCCTCATTGGATCCGTTGTGTGTATATATATAATGATTATCCGGGCATTCATTGAGTAACCGGACAATTAGGGTGAGGTATTCGTTCTCTGAGCGTTCGCGTCAAAAAATGGATAGACCTTGTGAAGGCATCCTTATTGGACCACTTGCTTAGTAATTGGACATTGGGTATGAGGTATTCTTACTCTCAATATTTGCGTCAAACGGCAGTGAGGTAAAAAAAAGAAAACATTGTTGTTATCATTAAAAAAAAAGGATTAATTGATTGACGGGGCCGGATTATTCATTCGTTAGGGGAAGTTGTACCTAATTCTTGGGACGTATCAATATGCATGGTTTGACTTTGTAAGGGGGAGAGAGTTTGACAGTTCAGGGTTACATGAGAATTCTCTAATTCTTGACTGATGATCTTAATTTCTTATGACGTGTCACACGCTCACATTGTCTTAGACTCATGTTGCATGTTGCAAATTATTTCTAGATTAATCCATGGTTGATTTTCATGAAATCTGCTGATGCATTTTTAAGAATAATCATATTCATCGAGACTCATGTCCAAAATCATGTCCCCCGTTGGTATGTCACAGTGTAATAGTGTTTTTTTTTTTCTGGGGGGGGGCGGGGTTGGGGGGGGGGTGGGCCTTGGTTTTGCTATCATTCAGCTGGTATTTTGCGTCTTGGACTGATATTTTCTCTTGGTTTAAATTTTAGTGGGTTTTCAAATTGTTGCCTGATAGGTTTGAGAGGTTGCCCCTAAATTGGTTCACTATAAGGGCTAGTTGGAGTGTGAATAGAATTATTATTATTATTACTTTTTTTTGGGTACATGGCTGATGTTGCATTGCTATTGGATTTTATGGACCTATCTCTATTGGTTTGCAAATATCCTAGTTTTGTTTGTCTATTTTATAACTTATTATTGTTTCATCTGTTTTCGACTTGCTGATTCGTCAGCTTACATTTGATATTGGTTTTGAATGATGGCAAGAGGGTAATTCCACACAACAACTCACATAGGCAATTGATATTGGTTCATACTCGCTGGATTGCGCTTAACTATGCTATTAGTTCATTAGCCTTCTTCTTCATGGCTTATATTGGGCTCCTATTGACGATTTTACCTTTGTCCTTCCATGACAAAAAGGGGGAGAACTTTGTTGACGATAACAAACTATATGTTTTAGTGTGTTTGCAGCTTTACAGGTCGTGCTCACATTCTGTTAGGGGATTATTTTTATATGTTAGTGTTTTTTGTCATGTAAGTGCCAAAGGGGAAGATTGTAAGATCCATATTATGCGGTCTCTCTTATTTAGCAATTTCAGGACAAAACACACATTGGCGTTTATCTCCGTCTATCGAGTTGTAATCTATTTTTTTATTTATTTCTAGAGTGTGTTTTAGGACGTGGCTGGAAGGAAAGCAAGAAAATATATGTATTTCCATTTTGAGAGGTCAGAAATTAGGCATAACTCAAGGGATTCAGCATCTCCAAGGCCTTAGAAGATTTTATTTATAAAAGGACAAGTGGACACAAACAAGAGGATATATATGGAGGTGCTTTCATCTCTACAGGTAACGAGAAAAGAACGAAAAAAATTAGAAAAGGACAGCCATATTGTGCTATAAGGAAGAGGGTTCTTTGTTCATTTTGAACCTTAGAGTATAATGAGATCGATGAGTGTACAAGACATCTCCAAGAGGTTTCAGTATCTTGTTCAACCTATTTGAGAAAAGTCCTAAGGAGGATTCATAAGTAAGTTAAAGTCCTTCAGTGGATTTCTGAGAGGCAAACAGAAGGTTTATGGATTCAAGGCAGCAACAATCAAGTACTAGGTGTGGTGAACATGGATTCGAGAAGTAAGTCTTAGTCTTGATTATGAGGATTCAAATCGTAGGGTAAGATTACTAGTAACTACACAATGTTTATTTTGTTTAATTACTTTCTGTGGTTTTTTTCCGTTCAGGTTTTCCTCGTATATCTTGGTGTTCTTCTATTTATTACTTTCTGGTGATTGATTGTGTTGATATATCGATTGTGGGTTGATAATGAAAAAGTTTAAAACATAGCAAATATATTTAAACCTAGGCGGGCTAGGGATTTTTCAAGAGTCAATAGCAGCATGGACCGTAGTTAATTCATATACAGTAGCAGGAACACGATTAGTGGAGGTGAGGCAAACTCTTAACAGTGGTAGAAAATGGACCATTGTGATGTTGAAGAGGATGATGAATGATTTGTGAGTCACAAGCTAGGACTTGAAGAATTTGTATTTTGGAGCAGATTAGTTTGAGGACATATCAAGGAGTAGTTCAAATCCTCTGTTTTGCCATGCTCGCTAGAAAACAGAGGTCATATGAGAGGTTACTTTAATCAATTCTTTAATTTAGAATGGTATGATGCAAAAATGGTGTTATACGCGCGCCTTCAATTCTAACAGGTGATGTTGCTTGCTTCAACACCGGAGAAAGAAAAGGTTTGGTCGCCTGCTCCAATGCTGGAAAAAGGAAAAATAGAAGTATTCGACAAACGAAGACATAGTGGGAGAACATCACACTTCAGGGGAAAAATAAAAGTTTACTAACAACCCTTACAGAATTATTTGGATTTGTGAGATCGTAGAAACACATTACTAAAAACTGCTTGTGTGCATCGCATGTGTACATTTACTAGTTATATATGAATGCTTCAACAAGATGTAAAACATCTATTCAGTAATTGCAGGGTAGTTCAATTTTCCTTTTTCTCTTTTTTTTGAACTTTGTGCTACATTACAGAAATTCCTAGGAAGGTTTGAAGTTGTGCTGAATGAAGGACACGAAATCTATACAGCACTGATAATCCGCATGGGAGTCGTGTTTGTATCGTGCCCATAATCAATATTAATACTTCTCAAATAGTCGTGCTGATCACATTTCGAAAATGTCTGCACAATTGAAGTAATTTTTTATTTTTTATTATCAAATATTTTTCGAATAGTCTAGCTAGGTCAGAAACTAAACCTTTGGCGCACACTCTTCTTGAGCTTGTGCCACTTTGTATATGGTTTTGGAGTAAAATTGTTCGGAATAAATGGAAGCAGAGATTTCATTGCTTGTTTTTACAGAGGAAAATAGCAGTGCTCTGAAAATAATACCATCCTTGTGATAGATAGATTCCTCAATTACTTATCATCTCATAGGTGCACTCTAGGAGATCGAACACAAACAAGTAATTACTTGTATGCAATCTTTTTTGCATACAAGACTCGAGTCATCCACTGCTCATGCCTCTCATAGATCGCAACTTCCTCAAGAGAGTGAAATGCAGCTCGAAAAGCCAATGTTCCAATATGGTAATGGTTTATGGAATTCATTGGTTTTGGTAAGAGCTAGGACTGATAAGCTATGAGTGGGTTGGTTCTCTGATTTCTGCATTGCACCTGGGCTTTATATCGAGCTTGAAACATTTGTCAGAATGCATACTTGGCCACTATAGCTAGCCATGAATTTTGTTTTCAAAATTTAAAGATTCCTGAGTGCCTTAGTAAACTGATCAGAATTGGACTCAACAGAGTAACATTGCTTGATAGAATGTACTTAGACTACTACTTTGAAATTGTGAAAAATGCCATTATAAGTCCTCATTAGTATACTTCACAGGTGAAGTTCTAAATCAACGACACTAATCGGTTACCAAGGGGTTTCGACTAAACTGATCAAGAGAACCAGTCTATCATTAGATACTTGAGACATGACAAAAATATCATCAGAAGCTTGAAATTAAGTGGAAACTGGCTTTGGATAGATAACACTGAACATTAGCTATAACACATATTTATCTTCTTTGGATTATTGGTACTCAGATGAGGCTTATTAACGGACAAGAAAATATGACATAAAGCTGGTAATGTTTTGATAGAACTTACACACAAAAACATTGTGCGCTCATGGGAAACAACATACCCTCATCCTGCATTTTATCACGACTGTGTTTAAGTTAAGTTCTTTCACACAAAAACAATACATTGCTACTCCCTGCCAAAATAATTAACAAGCTTTTGAACTACCGGTGGCATATTTGCTTACTACAATATGGGGCATATTTTGTGTTTGCAAAAGGTATCTGTAGTAATTCCATACATTGCAATCATTACCTTCTAGGATACATCTTGTAGAGTTTCACAAATCTGAGGTCAAGCTAAAAGTATTAGTTGTAGAAATGATTCTTCTTTCACCCATGAACTTGTAGAAATTGGATAATTTTTGTGTTATGTGTTCAAAATGTATGCACTGAGCTCACATGGTGCTATGAATTCAGAACATTGACATCTGTCACACTGATGGAAATCATTTGTGTAGACCTGTCTAACCAAGATCTATTGGAACTATGATATCTATATGAAGTATAAGAGAGAATTGTCATTGCAAGTCATCACCTTCTGAAAGGACTTTTTATTTAGCAAACTGAAATGACATTTGTAGGAGATAAGTTGAATTTTTCACACACACAAAAAAAAAAAAAAGTAAAAGAAAGGGAAAATAAATAGGACAGTATCCATAAGAAGCAGTCAAAGCAATTATGCCGCATCACTTGTAACGAAAATTTTTAAGCCACGAGATATTTTACGGCCAATCACACTGCAATTACCTACGATTAGAGAAACAAAAATGGTTAGAATTGTTGAGACAGTTCGATGCCCTTAGATATGTAACTACTTTAACACATCGGTAAGCAAAGCTAAAAAATTCAGTTCCAAGAATCAAAAATTAGGAACAAAAAAATCATGTGCCCAAACTTAAACTTGTGAAATCTAAGATTCCAGTATGTTCAATAAGAATTTGGAAATTTTGGTTGGATAAAATTTAGATGATATGGTTTTTTCAAATGTAAATTGTAACACGAATATAGCTGATTTCTCCTTAAGTTTTGTGAAGAAATAGGGTTTTACTGTCATAAGGCTAATTAATTGTTGCAAGCCATAAATAGACTTTCCTTCCCTCAAGAATCTTAGAATGACAAAAAATAGAAGAAAAACAAACGCAAAAATCAGTTAATGTTTGGAGATGGGCTATAAAGGAGGATTGCTCTAAGGCCCTATAAGTTACCATCATCAGACCACAGGAAACTTAAGATTGCTGGCAAGGTACAGAGTTTAAATAGCTTAGTAAGAAATGCAGGCATTGTCGAGACAATCGAAAACGTAAATGGTCCATACCTAGTCATGGTCACACTTCAACTTTGATCCATTTTCCATCTCCAAGAAGAGTCTTCTTGGATGCATGCAACCGAGTAAGAACCTCATTCATCGTCGATCGATTTCTAGGAAGTTCATCTGAGCAGGCAATCCCAACATTAAGTATTGAAATCAAGATCTCCTGAATCTTGTGTCTTCCAGCAAAACTGATCTCCTGAATCTTGTGACTTCCAGCAAAACTTTGGCTTCGACCATTGTTGATGCTTGAGCTTGCATGCCCTTGTTCTATTTGTTAAAACAGTGTTGGATCAACAATGCTCTCTACTTGTTCAGGCAGAGCTATCTTAGCAAAGTTCGGGAGAGACAAACCATCAATAAACATGCTATCAGTAGGTCTCTTGGCTGTAAACATCTCCAATACAAGGATTCCGTAACTATATACGTCACCGGATGTTGATACTTCATTTCCCATACCATACTCTACAATTTACGGGGTGAAAAAATGCAATTACAATTTTGAAGATTTCTGGATATGTGAATATGGTAAAGATTTTGGGAAGTAAAGGAAAGCCAAAAAGTGCTGAGAAGTACATTTACCTGGAGCCATATAACCAATAGACTCCTTTATGCCAATGGAACTTGATTGATTTGTAGACGAAGTACATGTAGTATCTCGAAAGAATCTTGCTAGCCCAAAATCAGCTACATGTGCAGCCATTAATTTCTTCATCTAGAAGAACGTTGGTGGGCTTTAAATCACAGTGAAGAATTGGTTCTGAGATATGATGGTGGAGATAATCAAGTGCAGAAGCAACATCAATTGCAATGTTCAACCTCTGAAGAAGATTTAAACTTCTTGACTCATTACGCACCCCATGTCCATTCTCATTTGGATGCAACCACTCCTCGAGGCTTCCAATGACCATGAATTCATATACGAGAGCTTTGAAATCATTGCCTTGATAATCAACACTTGAACATGCTGTGAGCACCTTAACAAGATTTCGGTGCATAGATATACACATCACTAGTTACAAAGGCAACAATTTGAAAACCATTTGATTTTAGTGGAACCATCGATTGAGCCTTTTCTTTCAATGGAGGAGGATGGGGTATTATGCTCAATCAATGGGTTTTCAATGTGTTAAGGTGCGTCACCGAATGCTGTGAGCCTTTTCTTTCAATGGAACCATCGATTGAGGCTACTGAGTTCCTAGAGCAGCCACAGACTGAAGTGAGAATCGACACCCCAGATTTGACCATTAAATCCACAACTCCAATGGCTTCTCCTCCGTCTGTCAATAGGGCTGATGCTGATTTGACAACCAATTCACCAACCTCTGACTTGGACCTCATGCTAACTAAAACCAAGAAATATTTTGAATTCTACTCAAGGTCCATTTATGAATTTTCTGAATCTTTGACTCCTCCAAATTCCTCTGAGCTTAATGAAGAGACCAAAGATGAAATGAAAACCTTTTTTGAGTTGCTTGAGCTTCCTTTGTTGGAAATTGCTACTGATCACACCACAGCTTTTACTAGCTGTGTGAATTATTTGATATCCAATAAGGTTTTTCCATTATCTGAGCAAATCAAACTTGAGGAGTTTGGCTCAATTATAAACGAGAGTCTGACAGTAGCAGCCTATTGCCAGAAAGAAATGAAGAACAAAGAAGATACTCTCAATCAATTTGCAGCTATTTCAACAAAATTGGACACAATGGGGAGCAACATACATCAGCTGAAGGATGAATTGCAACAAATTGAGAATGAAAAGGCTGCACTCCTTGCACGCTTAAGTCAACTCGATAAGCAACAAAAAATTTTATTAGCACGGAAAGAGTTGATCAATCATGAATTGTCCAAGATCTCCTGTGATGAGCAAGGGACTAAAACCATCATAACAATGGCCAACACTGATTTTCTGAAATATCAAGAGAAATACAATGCTACAAATAGCAAGTGGAGCTATTTCTCTAAGTTGTTCTTGGAAGTTAAGTCCAAGAACCATTAGCTAGTCTGTATAGTACAACTGTAAATTTGGCCTATATGTTTCAGCCTTCTTTAGTTGTATCTTTTATTTTCTTGCAATGTTTAGCCTACTTTTCAGGCTTTTATGGCTTTTGTCTTCTGTGATAAGAACATTTGTATTAATTTTGAGTATGCTTATCCCATTCCTGCATTTCTCAAAATTACAAGGATCTCTAAACAATTCTCGTTCGGAATCGATAGGGAAATACCAAACCTCACTTGTTTACTTCTTTGCATTTGAAGCAACAAATTATGACTACTCGTCAACCCTTATTGATAGGGTCACTTCATAGGAAATCATAAAACCATTAAACGATTATTCCGTTTCTTGATAGTGGATATAAATCGTGGCTAAATATTAACTTCTTTATCGATGGGATAAACCAATGACATCCCATGGGAAACACCAACCGTCTCCTCCTCCACTTCCTGATAGTGGAGATGATCATGTGTTATAATTGCTCGATCAACTGCTTAGAAAACTGAACTGTTATTAATCTTTTCTTTTATAAATTAAACCTTTATGGAATAGTTCCACATCGATTCTCTTTTATTCTCAATTGACTTCTCATTTTTCATAATTTTTCTGCTCATAGTCAAATTGAAGCCATGGAAATCTATCTAAACACCCCTTCATCTTCTTTTGATGCCGTCGATCAACCACTCTCTCACATTACGGCTATTTCTGGCTGGGATGACCCTTTGCCATCCAATCCTTCATCCAGTTGGAGCATCAAACCACCCACTGAAAGGGTGGTCGTAAGAATGGAGGATCCTCTTCTGTATCCCAACTCAAGTATTCGACGCTCACATGTCAAAGTCAGCTATCAATTCCTCAGGGTCAGAGAGGAACCAATGGCAATGCTATTGGATTCACTACTTTCTATGCCATATAGGCCAATGCCATTTCAACTGGCAGAGGCAGGCGGCAAGCCAAGCTTGGAAAATCACGAATCCCTTTTTGAGAGGGCAAAAAATCAACAAGCTTATGGAAAGAAGTGGTGAGAAAGCCATGTTTTCCTGATGGCTTTTCTGATGATCAGCCTGACATCTCTCCTCTCCCTGAGAACCCTGATTGGTTCCAAGAATTGGAGAAATTAAGGTACAACCCTCCACTATCTCATGCCCATGCAGGGTATTCGATTTATAGAGACTGATGAAAATACAGCCAAAGAACTACTGGCTGCTTTTGCCTTTCTGGATATCCACATTCTGGAAGAACATGTCCCATATTTGAACTTCTTGTGGGCATGTGAAACCCTCCAGTTTTATGAGAGCAGCCTTATTACTACCCACCTTCATGGGTTTAAATCTGCACTGTCTCTTATGAGGCTCTGGATGAAGACCAGCACTGCTGCTCACTATGATCCCTTTTGGGTTGATTATGAAGTTCACCACGAAAAAGTGGTTAAACTTCATAACAAAGTATTGGACCTAGATCACTCCAACTGGGAGCTACCACCGAACCCCTCAAAAACTCTGCACAAGAAACATCAGAACTGGCTCCGAAAGAAAAACCACAAGAGAGCTCATCTCTTGGCTAAAGCTGAAAAGAGTGTAATGGCCATGAGGCCATTAGTAGATAAAAAGATAAAGATGGATGCAGAGGAAATGGCTAGGGACAAAGAGCATGAATTCCTAACTTATGCTTGGGACAAATTCCATGTTTTTGTCACTTGGAGTTTCCCACATTATTTCGAAATCATTCGAATTGATGCTGATGGTAACCCTATTACGCCTGTTAATGCCTAAATTTATAGGCATTATTTAAATTCTATTTTTATATTCTGTTTCCTTTTTGAGTAGGAAATATTATGTTTTATTTCCTTTTTGTAAGTAGGAAATGTAACTTGTTTTATGTTGAATGAGAAGTAAGCCTTAGTTTGTAGGCTTTTGCAAATGATCTGTTTATGTATGAATTACCTTTAACTCTTTTATCCATCGATTAACTCCCAAGGAGATGGAAAATATGCCTTTAAATACTTTCCATTGATTGTTCTTTCATGTACAGTTCCAAGAATGGATTCTAACTGATAAGCTCCACCTCTCAGTACTTTTAATACACGAAATGGTCCCTCCCAATTTGGAGACCATATACCGAAATATCTTTTCTTTTTCTTATCTAAAGGCAAAATTGCCTTCCAAACCAAATCACCTTCTGCAAATGATTTCTCATGAACTCTTTTATTATAAATTCTCTCTAGACTTTTCTTTTGTGCCTGTATATTATTTAAAGCATCTATTCTAGACTTTTCTAGTCCATCTAACTCTTTATACATTGTTTCTTCAAAATCAACATTATTTGGGTCATAATGCCTAACAACTCTATGAGATGTAACATTAATTTCAACGGGTAATACTGCAGCTTGGCCATATACTAACTCATATGGTGTAGCTCTCGTGCTTTCCCTTTTTGAAGTCCTGTAAGCCCATAACACTTTTGGCAATAAATCATGCCATTTTCTGGGATTATCAGTTATAATTTTAGATAGAATATTCTTAATAATTTTATTAGTAGATTCCACTTGCCCATTTGCTTGGGCATAATAAGGAGAAGAATTCAAGATTTTTACTCCATATGAATTAACATAAGTCATTACTTTGTGACCATTGAACACAGATGCTTGGTACGGTAACACAGATGCTTGGTCTACCGTAATTGTTTGAGGAATACCAAATCGATAGAAAATATACTCTTCAATAAAATCAATTACCTATTTTTGTGCTACACTCTTCAATGGGATAGCTTCTGTCCATTTCGTAAAATAATTAGTAGCTACCATTACATACTCATGTTGTGAGAAGAATGAGTAATTATTTCTCCAATCATATCAATTGCCCAGCCTCTGAAAGGCCATGGTTTAACAATTGATTGTAAAGGAAAAGCTGGAACCCTTTGAATGGGTCCATATTGTTGACATTTTTGACATCCCTTAGCATAAGAGATGCAATCTTTCCTTATTGTTGGCCAATAATAGCCATATCTTTTAAGTAACCATTTCATTTTCTCTCCAGATTGATGAGAACCAAAAGTTCCTTCATGAACTTCTCCCATAACTATCATTGTTTGGGGTTTAGCAATACAAATATACTTCATCTGAAGATTTTCTAAACAAATCATTGCCTATTATAACATAGTTAATGGCCCTGTGCTTTATATTTCTATCTGTTTTTTCCCTCGGATTCTCTAGGAATTTTCTTATTGGAACTCTCCAATCATCAACCAAATTTAGTTCCATAATATCAAAATCATTCTTATCTCTTTCGATAGAGAAAGGCAAAAATCTTTTTTGGACTCTTATTAATTTTTCATTTTGTCCTTCTGGAATCCTAATTCCAGAAGCAATTTGTGCCATTTGATTAGCATCACCATTTTCTAATCTATATACATGTTGTAACTGTACTTCATCAAAATATGATACAAGAATTTTAACTTTCTGTAGTTGTAATTCTAGCAAAGGATGATTGCACTTATATTCACCTGCTATTTGTCGAATCACCAATTGTGAATCCTCCGTAACATTTAAATACCTAATATTCAATTCTTTTGCAATCTCTAAAACGATAATCAAAGCTTCATACACAGCTTGATTATTGGTCAAAATCCTACTTTCATCTAACTGAAAAGAAAATTGTAAAAGTTCCCCTTTCGGAGATGTAAAAACTATGCTTACTCCAACCCCTCTGTTAGTTTTAGAACCATCCAATGATAATTTTCATGGTTTTATTTCAATCATATGTATCTCAAATTCATCCTTTTCCATTAACATGTTAGGATGATTAGCTACAAAATCAGCTAAAGCTTGCCCTTTTACTGCCTTTTGAGGCACGTACTGTAAATCATATTCTATTAGAGATAACAACCATTTTCCTTGTTTGCCTCTTAATATGGGTCTTGTTAAGATATATTTAATGATATTTGTCTGTGCAATTACATGCACTGTCGATGGTAGCATGTAACATCTTAACTTAATTGCAGAAATATATAATGTTAAGCATAACTTCTCAATAGGCTCATATTTTATCTCACATTCATTTAATCTCCTACTAAGATAATAAATGGCTTGTTCATGACCATTTTCATTATCTTGAGCCAAAAGACAACCAATCAATTGGTGTCCTGCTGAAATATACAATTTTAAAGGTTTTCCAATTATTGGTGGCATCAGAACAGGAGGCCTTACCAATGGTTGTTTTAAAAACTCAAAAGCTTTCTGATGTTCTTTTTCCCATTTAAAATCTTTCTAAGATTTTAATTTCAACAGTGGGGAAAAAGCAAGAGTTTTTCCAGATAAATTGGAGATAAATCTCCTGAGAAAATTTACCTGTCCCAAAAACTATTGGAGTTCTTGTTTATTTGTTGGAGGCTGTGCTTCTATTATAGCTTTAGCCTTATCTTTATCAATCTCAATCCCTTTCTTATGAACCAGAAATCCCAAAAAATTTCCAGCAGTAACTCCAAAAGCGCATTTCATTGCATTCATTTTCAACTTGTATTGTCTTATTCTCATCAAGACTTGCCTTAAGTAGTCTATATGCTCCTTAAATGTATGTGATTTTACTACTATATCATCAATGTAAACTTCCATAAACCTTCCAATTAAGTCATGAAAAATTACATTCATTGTTTTCTGATAAGTCGCCCTTACATTTTTTAATCCAAGTGCCATAACAATCCATTCAAACAGTCCAATATACCCTGGACATCTAAATGCAATTTTGTGTGTATCTTCTTCAGCAATAAATATTTGGTTATACCCTGAATAACCATCGATAAAAGAAAGAAATTGATGGCCTGCAGTTGCATCCACTAAATGGTCTACAACAGGCATATGACACTCATCTTTTGGTGATGCTGTATTCAAATTTCTAAAATCGATGCATATTTTTACCTTACCATTTTTCTTAATTACAGGAACAATATTTGAAATCCATTCAACATATTTAACAGGCCTAATAAATTTGGCCTTAAATAATCGTTCCATTTCTTTCTTTACTTCTCTTTGAACTTCAGGTGTCATCTGTCTTGGAATTTGTTGATATGGAACAAAATCCTCTTTAATAGAAATTTTATGTTCAACCAATGATCTATTCAAACCAGGCATATCAGATAGTCTCAAGCAAAGCAATCTTTAAATTCAGACAAACGATCCTTCATTTCATCAGGTAAGGCAACACATACATGAAGAATTCTAGGATTTTCCTCTGTTCCTACATTAAAATCCTTTAAAGGATCTTTTACTTCTGCTTTATAATCATCAAGTTTAGCAGGAGCAGCTTTAAAATCTTCCATAGTCAATTCCTTAAAAGTCAAAGGACTATCATCCACTACAGAGTCTGCCCAATTACAAGAAATAGGCTCATCAGCCTCTAATTTCCTAGATACAATAAAAGAAAATAATCTCTTAAAAATAGCTTTTAAAGTAGCTAACTCTTCATTTACATGGCTCAGATTGTCACTAGTCATAAGAAATCTTTGATTTAGAACCACTAGACCTTAGTATCATGTTAGGTTTAACAAAATCTCCACTTATTTCCTTAAAACCATCTGTGATGTATTTAAGGAATTGGCTTTCAGTAAGGCTTAGCCCTACTGACTTCACTTCTGAACCTTCAAATTTGATCGGCCATAAGTCTTCATCATATAGACCTGCCTCCTCATTGTTGGTGTCTGCTTTGAAAGGATGTTTGTCTGTCCAGAAAATTTTCATTCCACCAACAGCTTTATCCTCTCCTTGTTTCAAAAATATTAATGCCTGATGTAAAGAAGAGGGAACACAACCGTTTATGTGAATCCAATCTCTGCCTAACAAGGCATTATAATTGGAAGAAGAATTGATAACAAATAAAGTAGTGTTCATTTTTCTGTTTTCAATTTGTAATTGCAAAGAAATCACACCTTTAGCAGGTGAACATCCTCCTGCAAAGTTTCCCACTGTCACTTCTGTTGGGATCAAGTCTGACTCATTTTTGTTCAAGATCTTCATCATTTTTGAGGGCAAGATGTTTACTATAGCTCCATTATCAATCAAAACTTTATTAATAGGTTGTCCATTGATATGAATCATAATATATAATGGCTTTAAATACCTAACCAAGGCATTTTCAGGAGCCCTTAAGACAACCACATCTTTTCCTTTTGTGTCTTTCTCAATTTGAATAGAGTTCTGTTTTGAATCTTTCTCTTGCTCATTTATTTTTACTATAGCATCTGTTTGGTCTTCAACATCCCCTTCTAAACTTGTGGGTTGATAAGGTTTTGCCTGAAAAGTTTTTAGCAAAACTAAAATCATGTTGCAATGGATTCTAGTAGGGGAAACTGACCCGAATTGAATTGTATCCAGTGCTTGGCCAAAAGTGGTAGACTTTTGAGAGTCTACTTCATTCTTGTCATCTTTGAAATCTTCTTTCATCATATCTGAACTGTTAACTGACAGTAGATCATCATCTTCATCATCTTCTAACAACACTTGTTGGAATTCTTCCATCTTCTTCTTTTAGCTCTTCTTGAATTTCGCTTTTTGCTTCTTAATCGATAGAGCAGGGGATGAACTTGAGCTTTGCCCCCCAAGCCTTTGAGTAATGGTTGGTTTGATTGTTTGCCCCCCAAGCTTTTCTACCTCATTCACTTTTTGTTTAGGCACTGTTGAAACTGGTAAAGTTTACTCTCTAGTCCAAACCATAGGGGCTGCCTGATTTGGAACTGTTCTGGCCTTTATTTCTGGCCACTGTGTTGAGTCCATCATTATCTGTTGGTCTCTCCTTTCTCTTTCTGAAATCTTCTTTTGTAACCTCATTTCTGAGTGTTGGTAGTGGGAACAAATTCCCTAACATTTGGGAACTTGGGATGTCTCACTGTATCCCACCCATGATGCTCGATATTTTGTGGAATTACCATCCTTCCTTGATATCCACCTCTAACAAAAGGCATTCTTCCTCTTGATCTTACATCCTTTGGGTAAAAACCTCTTCCCCTTTCATTCATAAATGAAGGAGGATAAATTAGGCTTGTATCTGGTTTCCCAGGTAGTGCTAGAATCACAGGATATCTTTTAAATAGGAATGGTCTATCATCTTCTCCGTACCATTTGAGTGATTCAGAAGGTATAAAAATCCCATGGTCTTCACCTTCAAAAATCAACTTTGGTCCTACATAAATCTGCAAATCATTACTTCCCATAGTATTGAATTTAATGGAACCTTTAGCATAGGTACCATTATATTCTTTTTCTGCAATAATCTCTTCCCCTGACTTGATCTCCTCATCACATCTTAAACATAAATAATTCTCAAATTTCTGCCTCACTTGTACCTCCTCTTCTCTTTCCATAATTTCTTCTTCTTCTTGAATCATTCTTTCAATTTGAGATGCCATTTTTCCTTTCTTCAATCTAGCAGTCACCATGTTGACTTCCACCAAAGGAAAAGGATCAATATCAATACCCATTACTTCCTTATTTCCCTTAGCATATTGTAACAAGCCCTTTTGAATCAGGTCCTGCACACAATTTTGAAATGTGACATAAATGTTAGTACTGTGTCTAAAAGAATTATGCCACTTACAGTAATCTTTTCCTTTTCTATCCTTTTCAGGAGGAATCATATGCCCTGGTGATAAAGTTAAGAACTTTTGATTAATTAGTTCATCAAATAGTTGATCAGCTTTGGACAAATCAAATGAGTATTGTCTAAAATTTGCTTGATTTCTCCTATTTGGATGAGATGAAGGCATATTCACAGGCTTCTCAGCCTTTGTTAAAGTATCACATACAATTGGTGCTTTTCCAATCACTTGGGCAACATCAATCTCTACGTCACCCTCTATATCTTGGTAATATGTACCAAGTGATTTACTTTTTCTGTATTCTCCTTCCATAAGAATAGCCTCATATCCTATGGCTTTGGAAGTAAAATCAAATAAATCTCTGAATTTAGTTCCGGTAAAGTGTCTTAAAATCATAATCAAGCCCTTCCTAGGCTATCTTAACTATTTCAGACTTGGGATGTAAAAATGACACTGATTCCTGATGTTTTTGAATGTGTTCATATATTGTTCAACAGACTCTGAAGGCTTTTGTTTGATTTTAGCCAAGTCTGCTACTAAAATTTTTGGTGCATGCCTAAAGAATTGAGTATGAAATTGTTCTTCCATTTCTCTCCAAGAATGAACAGAATTCGGAGGCAAACTAATAAACCAAGAAAAAGCAGTTCTAGTAAGAGAATGAGGAAACAACTTTAATTTTAGAGTCTCATCCAAATCTGCTTCACCTATTTGAAAGCAAAATCTTCCAACATGCTCTATAGTTGACTGATTTTCTTCTCCATTGAAAAGAACTAAGTCTGGAATTCTATAATGCCTAGGAAAAGGCACATTATCAACCCAACTCGGATACGATTTCCTAAACATAGGTTTTTCAATTCTTCGTAATCCAGGACCATACATGTCTTGCATAATATTCGTAAGTTGAGCCCTTAGATAGGGCTCCTGAACCCTTCCAATTTGATTAGGAGGAAAAGGGATTTCAGGTCTAATATCATACCCATATGGATAATCTTGTCTTCTTATGTTTGGTGGATTGTACCCATAAAGATTTGGATCACCCTTAGCCATATTTGGAATGTTTCTGTTATCATTCCTAAAAATGTTTGCATAAATATTTTGCCCTCCATGGGCATTATTTCAAGTCTCTGTTCCCATAGGGACAGTAGTTGGTATACTTTGACAAAAGCTCTGATTTTGACCATTGTTAACATTATTTGGACCTCTATTCATTCCAGTAAAAACAGTTTCAAAAGTTGGATTATCAAATACCTGCGTAGAAGGTACTTCAGTACTACGGTTAGCATATCCACTGGTCTGTCCAGTGCTAACATTTACGTTAACTGGGACTTCCACCGTTGGTTGATTTCATGCCACTGTTGCCTTAAACATAGCCATCAAAGTTTTGGCTATTTCACTTTCTGGATCATTTAAGACTCTTGCAAATTGTTGGACCAAATCAAATGACTCGATCTCTGGACCATTTGGTTGGCCACTTTCTGGACTCCTCTGGTCTAGATTTATAGTATTGATTCCATTTGCATCACTTCCACCATTAGTATTGGCAAAATCGTTGTCATTGTTGCCGTCCGTTGGCAATTGATTCCTAGTCTTTGGTGCCATTGCTTACTTCCAAATTAGTAAAGTGCCCTTCCTCTAGCGCCAAAATTGTTGCCAAAACTCTTGTTTTCTCTCCAATCGATGGAGAATCGACCGGAAATCGTATCGTAAGCTTGCTGGAATGTGGGTGTGAAAAAAGGAATTTGGTTCCTTACCGTATTTCAGGACTTTTTTGGAAACAAATAATGAAGTGGATGAAGTATGAAAGAAGATTAACAAAATGGACTTTATTAACCCTCAAAGTAGAAGAACAATCAATCAAGATGATTGAGTTAACAATTACAAGTTAACTCTACTTCTAGAAAAGAAAAGATAAAGGCCTGATTGGCGTTGTTTGTGTGTGTCCTCAAATCGTCTTGCACTTTGATTATAAATAGAGATCCCCTCACTTTTGAATTCAAATCTTCCTTCCAAAGTAGCAGTTGGAACTCTTTCAAATTCTGGCGAAGTAACTTCTTCAACTGCCGATCATGCCCACGTCTGGAAAACTGTTTCGTTAATTGTGGTTAACATCCTCTTTAATCGTGGGATCATGGGACTTAATTCCCTTTGACATCTGTCACTTGATCGACGGACCAAAGGACCATAAAAATACGGCACGTGTTGGCCAATCGACGGACAAGACTTTTCATAGTTTCATCGTCGATTCAATTCCATCCTAATTAATTAAGGTGAGTCCATTCTATTCTTTTGTTCGCCTATATTTACCCTTGCCACGTGTCGCCCGATCGACGGGTAAAAGGAAATCTCAGTTATGGTACAAACACCGGCGTGCCGCACAAGTTGCATTGGCAAATTTATTTATTTATTTATTATCTATGATGACATAAGACAATAAAACTTGTTCTTCGATTTGTCCCTCACAATATTCTAGAAGTGTATTTGTTTAGATTTGTGGGTTCCTTCAATCCTAGTTATTTCATAAATATCGATGCAATATTTGATGTCTCTAGCTTCTTGGCCGGCCAGTGCCGAAAAGGCGAAAACATTGACGAGGAGGGATACCAAAACTCCTTCAACCTACGAGTTTTTTTCTTTTTCATTTTTATGTTACGTTGTGAATTTGTTTTCGCTTGGTCCCTCGTGATATTCGGGAAGTGTAAGTAGTTATTCTGCTCTATGGGTTCTTTAAAAACTATTTGCTGCATACTTTCCTGATCACAGCCAGAGTCGACCATGACATTTTAGAGGTTTAAAGCAAAAATTAAAGATTGGACCTTTTTTGCTAGATTATTATAAAGGGTCCCTAAATAGAAGGGATCCTTAAAATTTGAAAATTTTGATGTGGCCTATAACGGCCGCCTCTTTGACTTTACCTTAGGGCTGGCTCTAATCAAGAACGAGACCGAAAACCTTCCAGGGAAGAGGGAGGCCAATGGCCCCTTCAAGCTAGGAATTCTTTTATTCAGGATATTGTATCGTGTGAATTCATTTTGACGGGTCCCACACAATATATCATAAGTGTAATTATTTGACTGTGTGGGTTTTTCGTGAATTATTCAATGTGTAGTATACTAGTATGCTATAGAATGTTGGGTCAGAGTCGGCGCCGTTAACCTGTTGAGGCGCAAGGAGTTTCAAAACCCCCTTCTCGCTTATTGTATAGGTAATTTTATTGTCTTGCCTCAATGTGAATGTTGCACTTGTGCAGTGTGAACCGACGGCACAATTATTAGTTACTAAAAATATAAAGCGGCACCGATATGTCGATTTCTATTTCCACTGCCATCCTCTCTTGCGCGTGCGCACACACACTCTCCCCTCCTCCTCACTACCAATCATACTTTGGCTACCAAGCGACCATACTTCCGTCAGTCCAAATCAGTATATTGGATGAAGATTCTGCATACTGAACGGAGACGGCGAGGGTGGATGGTCGGTTTGGTTATGGTGGGTTTTCCTAAAATGTCACCATTACCCGTGAACGATAGACCCCCTCATGCAAACTTCTAAATGGAGTTATTATTTGCCTACTAATTGTTAGAGACAATGTTCCAATGGCAACACGAAATTCAACTTGACAGCCACTCGTCAACACATAACTTCACGCTTGTTCGGTACAAATTCCCTCCTGGAAATCATATATATATATATATATATATATATATATATATATATATATCGGGACGGTTCAAGGGACACTAAAAAAACACCAAAAAAAACACCCCAAATCTCAATCTCATAGTTTCCGATCAAATTTTCATGATCCGAACCGTTCAATATATGCAGAATGTGATTTTAAGGTTGCCCACAAGAAATTAGCAAAAAAAATGACAGGGAAAGACTTGATTTAAGCAGTTTTTATTTGAACCGTTCAATAAAAAACTGTTTGAAACTGTTCGGATCAAGCTCTTTCTGGTCATTTTTTTTTGCTAATTTCTCGTGGGTACACTTAAAATCACATTCTGATCACATTGAGCGGCTCGGATCATCAAAATTTGATCGGGAACTATGACGTATTTTTTTAGGTGTTTTTTTATGTGTCCCCGGAACCGTATACACTCTTACCCAATAAACTTAAAGAGTAATGTAATATTCTCTGTAATAACACTTATCCGGCCCATACTCAACTCATTTGTACGTGTTTTAAGTCGTAAAGTAACATATATTTCTGTTGTTTGGACTTGTGATAAGTTCACATCATATTTGTGAACCATGCCTTTACTCCTGCATGTGGAACTGATAAATTTTCTTGATCCATTGCTTTTCTTCGTATCTTTTCGTCATTTTCCCCTTATTTTCCCTCGGCGTAAATAGCAATTTAGGGCACGTATGCCCTTTTAAAGCATGACTGTTGGGGATTTTAACACCCCCTTTAATGTCAAGCCACCAGAAAAATAAAGTAAGCAAACAAAATAAGAAATCACAAGAACACCAAGATATACGTATAGGGGCAAACCCACCTTGGTGCAAGTGCCCCCCACCTTTTAAATTTTATTTTTTGATTTTGTATATCTCTATTATAAAATATAAGGTGTGGGGCCCATACAAACACAAATTGTTAAAATGACTGAGATTCATTTGGTCTAAAGGCTGATGTGTGCTCCACAACTCTCTTAAAAAAACACCAACATTCTTACAAATATATTACAAAAACTCCCCACTATCAAGATTCAAAGGGAAATTCAAATTTCAATCGGGGTGGGTAGTGTCATAGGTACGGGTAAGCACTAGTATATCTATATAAAAAAATAGCTTGGTATTTAAATCCTATGTACATAAATCTAATGGTCCAAACTTTTCCCTCATAAATCCTATGGCTAAGAAGAGTCCTAGGTTGGAAAATCCTACTTTCAATCTTCTCTAACTTTTCCTATTCCAACTATCTTTTGTTATGGAAAGATAGAAAACAATAAAATTTCATTACCAAAAAAAGAGCCGGATTTTAAAATAAGAAAGGGAATTAATTTTTGAAACCTTAGAGCTCTCTCTCTCCGAAGTAAGGTGAAATCTTCTCTAACTTTTCCTATCCCAACTCTCTTTTGTTATAGGAATGTAAAAAGTAATAAAATTAGTGCAAGACAGATCGTAAATTAAACAGAAGGGTAAGAAATATTTTTTTAGTGTGTGTGTGTGTGTGTTTTTTTTTTTTTTTTGTAAACTAAACAAAAGGTAAGAAAAAATTCTGTCTGATCCTAATTTGGGAAAAAAATCTTCCCTTATAAATTAGTTTCGTTGGTGGGGTGATCAATAGTTTCACAATTCATTTTAGTTGTATTCAAAATGCGTTACATCGTGCCTTCAGGTACGGGCAAACTCTAGTATTATGTATGAAAATACATGCAAGTAAGCATTGTTTGTTGCACTGGTGGCTTTGGGAACATGAGTTTGTGTGTTTGAGTCCCCCCATTTCCGCAAGTTTTTTTTTTTTTCAAAATCCTGGCACTAGAAAATAGTGCGTACGCTCCAACTTTCCTAAGGTCTCTAATTCATTTGTGTAGTGCAAAATATGAACTTGCACATTGTATTTGTATACTTTTGGTTTTCAAAACTTGTACTCGTAGAGTTAATAATAAGAAAATAAATTATGAACATGTGATAATTTTGTTTTAACACATACAATTAAGGTGCGTAAGTTTACCCAAGTAGCTAGATATTAAAATACATATATACTTTAAAATTGTTACTTTATCATGGATACTAAAATTATTTTGGTGTGAATGTGCTTAACTGTAACTCATATATTATGGTTACAAAGAAAATTGGTGGGGGTTTTGACTGGCCGGCCCAATTTTGTCGGCACCTACCCATCCAAGCCCACCACTTGTCAAACTCATTCCATATAAACCCTGTTTTAAGTGAACTACCAAAAACACCCCGCCTCATCGTTAACGGGCTCAGATAACAGATACTCATCGTCAACAGGAAAGAGAGAACTCTCTCTCTCGACCCTCTCTCTCTCTTCCTCCTCCGACCCACCACCTCCACCACCACCACCAACCCACCCCCACCGCACCACCTTTCGCCTCTGTCTCCCACCGGCTCACCACCACAACACCACCTCCCCTCTCCACTAGCAAAATCTACTCCAGGAATAGACGAGCCCTAGATCGTCGAACGCCACAATCGATGGATCCAACGCCGCCCGCTACATCTCCGCCACCCTCTCGCGGCTCCAAACAGGTGATGAAAACAGAGATGACGGGCGTACTCTTCGGAGCTTCTTCTGGATTTCAACCATGGAGGTCAAATCACCCTATAATGGATGTGAATTCCGGAGGTACCGCTTCTTGATGAGATCGGTGTCGTCGAAGTACCGATCGAGTTACAGGACGGCGTACCAGTTGCGGTGGTTGTTTATCCACTAACTGGACAGCAACCAGCTTGGTGATGATGATATTCCTTCTGTTTGGTTTTTAAAGAGAATAAGAAGTCAAAAAAAGAAAGAAGAAGAGAGGTTTTTACTTTGTTTTTCGATTTTTCGTATTCCGACTCGTATACTTGAACTTTAAAATTACTGTAGTGGTTGAAACAAAGAGTTGCAGAAGAGTGGCACCCGAAATTCCTACGAGTTTTCTCTGGAATTTGTATTTTAGAATAGATGTGAATTCTTTATTTTGGGATGTGAATTCTGTCTTTTTTAAAGGTGTGAATTCTTCATTTGAGTGTGAAATGCGTCTTTTTGAACGTATGAATTCTTAATTTGACGATGTGAATTCTGCTGATGCTAGATGAAGTGTGAATTGTGTAATTTTTATTTTATTTTTCAAAGGTTTCAATTCTTAGGGATGTGAAGTTTTTATTTCGGTCTGAATTCTGTATTTTTCGAACGTGTGATTTCTTCATTTAGGTGTGAATGTGAATTTTTCATTTCGGTCTGAATTTTGTATTTTTTGAACGTGTGAATTCTTCATTTAGATGTGAATTCTGGAGGGCATGAATTCTACAAATATACGTGAATTCTGCAAATATGATTTTGAAATTAGGAGAATTTGATGGTTAAATGGTTTCAGTTTTCTCATTGCAGAGAGATTTGATGGTTTGAGACAATTAAACTGTACAAAATGCAGAATTCACAAGTCCCAATATGCAGAATTCACATGTTCAAAAGACAGAATTCACCCTTGATCCAAGGATGTGAATTCTGTAAACGATGTGAATTCTTAGGGGTGTGAATTTTGGGCGGGGTGTGAATTTTTGGGGGTGTGAATTATGTGAGGTGTGAATTTTGGGCGGTGTGAATTCTTGGGGGTGTGAAAGGGGTGTGAATTTTGGAGGGCGTGAATGCTGGGGGGTGTGAATTCTGTGGGGTGTGAATTTTAGGCGGGGTGTGAATTTTGGAGGGCGTGAATGCTGGGGGGTGTGAATTCTGTGGGGTGTGAATTTTGGGCGGGGTGTGAATTTTGGGAGATGTGAATTCTTGGGGGTGTGAACTATGAGAGGTGAATTTTTGGGGTATGAAAAGTGATAGGGGTAAAATAGTAAAAGCATCTTTTAAAAGGGGCTAGATGGAATAGCATTTTAAAAAAGGGATTTGCATGGAACCCTATATAAAATTTGGGACCGGCTAGGAATTTCCCCAAATTAGTGCCCCAACTATGTCAAATTCCTAAGTTTGCCACTGTATATGAAGTTCCATAAAGCACGAAGCAAAGTGTACTCCACGGACGAAAAGTGAGAGAGGATTCACTATAACCAAGAAACAAGATTACAACAGAGCCAACTATACCCGTTACTCCACAAATTGAAACACACTTGAATCCCAAACAAAGAGACACCAAGAGCAATTGAGTACTCACAACTCACTAGGGATTGAAAAACTCCAACACTCTTGCATAAACTCTCCAAAGACTTAACATATTGAATACCAAAAAGTATCTATATAAAATTTACACAATCAAAGCCTTGCCATCGAAATCTAAATTAACACAATAGTAAATCAGAAATCCTATTGGTACCGACAGGTACCATAGGAAAAATGCACCGACGGCCACCGGACGATCGATCCGAGCCGTCCAAAAATTTTAAAAAATAAAACCGAGTGGGCCTTCGCGAGAATCAATGGCATCTGAGGTGTGTAGGGTACTTGATCCGAGCACCCCTTTTTCGTGTATAATTGTATATACATGTATATATACGAAAAAGGGGTGCTCGGATCAAGTACCCTACACACCTCGGATGCCATTGATTCTCGCTTAGGCCCACTCGGTTTTATTTTTTAAAATTTTTAGACGGCTCGGATCGGCCGTCCGGTGGCCGGAGATGGCCGTCCGGTGGCCGTCGGTACATTTTCCCTCCGGTACCGTCGGTACCAATAGCAATACTCATAGTAAATATCCAAAAAAAAAAAACTCAAGGCACATTCCTAACAACGACAAGGAGCATTAAATATTCTTAGCTTCATTACTGAATTACAAGATGGAGTTCTCGGTAGACAATAATACAAGTAAGTAACTGGCTATTGCTATCTTAACATGTGACCTAGAAGAGTCAATAGCAGCATGGACTGTAGTTAATTTGTTGTGCCGAACACGAAATTGAGAATATAACAAATCAACAAGCGATAAACAAGAACACAAAGATATATGTGGTTCCGTTCAAGCACAAAGCAAGAACATACTCTATGGGGAAAAGAGCAAGAGGATTCACTATAAATGGGGAGAGAAACAAAGAGCCGGCTATACCCGTAACTCTACTTGAAGCACCAAACATATATCAAGGGACAAATTTCTGGTGGAACCCAAAAGGGAGACACAAACCCTTGGCGGAACCCCAAGAGATGAATAAAATCCTAATATCTAAGCCATTGAACAAAAGACCATAACCCTAGGAAACCCTAAGGTCTCTTTTTATAGGAAAACACTAAATATACCTAAACCAAATAGGAAAAGGAATCCTAGTCAATTACCAACAAATCTCCACATTGACGTGAATTCCATCGAACTCAACACTATAGGCAATCCTCTCCTTCAATCGCTCATCTCCCCAAAATCCCCCCACGGGGCAATCACCAACGGCACAAACGAGTAAGGCTCAGGCACACCTACTTGACCTTGTAAACGCGACTCAGGAAACCCAGCTGCACATGCCTCCAAATTGAGACTCTATCTTCCAATGGACACCTCCCACCCAATGCATCCCTCCCGGATACACACGAAGATCTGCTCAAACTCCACACGGAGTTAATTACCGACTCCACCATGGAGTTAAAAACCCAATACTGAGTCAATCTCGAATTCACCGATGAAGAATCCAAAGATGGAGCACCCACAATCATACTACCATCAAGCACATAGAGGTTATTTGATTTCCGACCCTTCACTAAAACACGAGCACCTTTTAAAACCCTCAAGACTCCACCTCCAGTGATATGCTTCCAACCCAAAGAGTCAAGAGTATCCAAAGATATAAGATTCCTCTTCAAATTTGGTATATGTCGAACACCAAACAACGTCCTCACAAACCCATCATGCATTCTGATTTAACTGTTCCAATTCCAACAATTCTACAGGGCATATTATTCCCCATAAGAACTATACAACAACTAACCAATTTATAAGTATCGAACCAATTCTTATTCGAACACATGTGGTAAGAACATCTGGAGTCCGGAATCCATTCGGTATTCGAACAGACATCACCAACACTCACAGAAAGAACCATAAGTGAATCGTTGGAATCCTCTTCAACAATACCAATAACAACCTTCTCTTCAAAATTATCCTTATTTCTCAACCTAGTACAATTTCTCACCATGTGCCCCTATTTTCTATAGTAAAAACACTTTACTTCTTGATTTGTGGAACGAGAGCCAGAAACTCCTCTACTGCCATTATCCCTCTCAAAAGGTCTTCCTTGAGCCACCAAACCATCAGCATAAACCTCACTTTCACCGGATACTTTTTTCCTTAATTTCTTTGAATATAAACTAGATTAAATATCCTCCATGAAAATCGTATCTCTCCCGTAAAGTAGGGTAGTAACAAAATACTCATAAGACGCAGGCAAAGAACATAACACCATAAGGGCTTGATGTTCATCATCAATCACAACATCAATATTTTTTAAATCCATAATAATTCGATTTAACTCATCTAGATGGTCTTTTACGGGCGTACCTTCCCTCATACGAAACGTATAAAGGCGCTACTTCAAATACAACCGGTTGGTAAAAGATTTTGTCATATAGATGCTTTCCAACTTCAACCAAATACCAGCAGTCGTATCCTCCTCCCCGACCTCGCGAAGCACATCATTGGCTAAACACAACTGAATTGAACTGAGCGCCTTTGCATCTAGATCCTCAAACACACTATCCTGCATATCAGCAGGCTTTTTCGATTTTCCCAATAAAGTCTTGTGTAATCCTTGTTGAACAAGTAAAGTCTTCATCTTAATATGCCATAAACTGAAGCTAGTGCTCTGCCCATCAAACTTCGCAATTTCGAAACGAGTCGCCATTAAAACGATCACCAATTGCACAATACGCAGCGGAAAACAAAAGTCTCGGATTAAAACCCGGAGCTCTGATACCAATTTGTTGTGCCAAACATGAAATTTAGTAAAATAACAAATCAACAAGCGATAAACAAGAACACAAGGATATACGTGGTTCCGTTCAAGCACAAAGCAAGAACATACTCCACGGAAAAAAGAGCAAGAGGATTCACTATAAACGGAGAGAGAAACAAAGAGCCGGCTATACTCGTAACTCTACTTGAAGCACCAAACAGATATCTAGGGACAAACTCTGGTGGAACCTAAAAGGGAGACACAAACCCTTAGTTGAACCCAAAGAGATGAACAAAACCCTAATATCTAAGCCTTTGAACAAAAGACCATAACCCTAGGAAACCCCAAGGTCTCTTTTTATAGGAAAACACTAAATATACCTAAACCGAATAGGAAAAGGAATCCTAATCAATTTAGGAATTCTAGTCAATTTCCAACAATTCACATACAGTGGTAGGAACACGATTAGTGGAGGAGAAACAAACTTTAACAGTGGTAGAAAATGGACCTTGTGATGTTGAAGAGGATGCTGAAAGATTTATGAATCACAAGCTAGGACTTCAAGAATTTGTATTTTGGAGCAAAGTAGTTTGAGGACACATAAAGGAGTAGTTCAAATCCTCTGTTTTGTCATGCTCGCTAGAAAACAGAGGTCATATGAGAGGTTACTGCAACCAATTCTTTGATAGAATTCTTTGGATTTGTTAGATCGTAGAAACACGTTACAAAAAAATTCACTACTACAATAATAGATATACACCACACTAAGGAGATTCACAAAGATCACGGTTTTCAGTGAAAGCGTGATAAAAAGTGGTACTTAATTTTTCTATCTCAGTTTAAGTCCAAAGCTGAGATAAAAAGTGAATTTTAGAGCGAAATAAAAGATCTCGCTCTTGCGGCGAGATAAAAGAAAAACAATCTCACTCTTGCCGCGTGATAAAAGATTTTAGGGAGAAAAAAATGAGATAAAAGATCTCGCTCTTGTGGCGAGATAAAAAAGAAAAGACCTCACCCTTGTAGTGTGATAAAAAAGAGAAAAGATCTCACCCTTGTAGCATGATAAAAGATTTTAAGGCAAAAAAGAATAAGATAAAAGATCTCGCTCTTGTGGTGAGATAAAAGAGAAATGACCTCACCTTTGTAGCATGATAAAAAACTTTAGCGCGGAAAAAAGTGAGATAAATGATCTCACTCTTGCGGCGAGATAAAAAGCTTACCTATTTAGGCGCGCAGTCTGAATTTTCACGTGGGCGGACTGATACTCATTTAGGCAGACTTTGAAAAGTTATGTGAGAAAAACGATGTCGTTTAAGAATTTTGAAAAGTTTTTTTTTTCTTTTTTACAAAATATAAGAAGATAAGCCCTAATTATACTCATCCCAAAAAATCTTTACGTTTCATCTTCATCTTCACACCCAAAAAGATCGAGAGAGAAAGCAGGCAAATCCCACAACTGGATTCCACCAGTGCCCAATTGTTTCTTCGACAACGGGCGGACTGTTCCTCTAGTGCCCGATTTTCACGTGGACGAGCCGTGATCTTTATAGTTTATTGTAATAGTAAAATTTAGTTATTTAGGATGTCTTCCAAGTATACGTTTGACACATTAGGTAAAAAAGTAATTATATTATTATGACTTAGCTTTTTATTTAAAAAGGATTAAAATCCAATTGAGAAGCCACATTGAAATTGAAATTCAATATAAAAACAAAATCCATGTGAAATGGTTAGTTTATAAAATAAAATAAAAATCTAAAGTTTGTTTATAATGTTATAATCTGCAGGTTGTGATAATTTTTATAAAAATACAAAGTGCACACTACAACAAAAAAAATACTATTGTTTACTAAATTTACTAGCTAAAACTAAATTTTCGCCCTAAGAAAATATTTTGGTGACCAACAACTAATTTTGATTGGCAAAAGATCTGTTGTCATATTTTTAAATTTTTTTAAACAATATTTATATATGTATTTTTATATATTTTAATATCATGTTAATTGCATTTCAAAAAATTTAGCAAATTTTAAGGAAAAAAAGTTTACTCACTTTAGGAAGTAAGTATAAATATTTTTGTTTTCCTAATGTAACAGAAGTCCTTGGCTAGCTTAGTGGTAAAGGTTTGGGAAATCAACTAAGGGTGCATGGGTTCAAAACTTGGTAATGACAAGAAAAAATGGTCTAGTAGATATAAAGAAAAGATCACGCGTAATGGTTTTCCATCTCAGTTTATGGTGGTGTGATCATTTTGAATTTTTAATCACGGTTATACACCGTGATCTAAAGTGACATACAATCACACCCAGAAAAGAGAAATGATCACGCCAAAGAGAAATAATCATAGCTTATAACCGTGATAAAAGAAAAACAATCACACCTTTTAGCCGTGATTGTTTCTCTCTTTCAATCACGGTTTATAACCGTGATAAAAGAGAGTGACTTACAATCACACCCAAATCCATCACGGTAGCAAGAGTGTGATGGAAAACTTACAATCACAGCCAATAACTGTGATCTTTATGGTTTATTGTAGTAGTGATTCCATGCTTGCGAGCATCGCACGTGTGCATTTACTAGTTATATATATAAATGCTTCAACAAGCTATAAAACATCTATTCAGTAATCGCAGGATAGTTTTTTTTTTTTTGACAAAAATAAGAAGATTTTATTGAGGCTTAAATACTTAAATGGTCCTTACAAAATAGAGTCGATTTCATTTTCGTTCTTATAAAAATTTATGTGTCAATTTCGTCCTTTCAGTTTATGACTCATTTCAATATCACCCTTGCCGTCAACTAGTGGACGGAATTCACCCTTGTCGTCCTTCCAGTTTGTTACCCAAGTTTTAATGCAAATGGTCCTTCTAGTTTGTTACCCAAGTTTTTAATGCAAATGGTTTAAGGTTTTCTGCCCAAAAGATGTTGTTTACTACAGGAACATCATTAGTTTATAGTACTAATTTGTATCATCAGTTTATATACTACTCCCTCCGTCCCTAAATAAGTGTCCAGTGCGCCAAATTAGGCTTTACAAAACATGCATATTTTTTATTTAAAATTTAATTTTTTTTCACAATCTAATAGAACTCATTGCTATCTATTGATTTGTACAAAAAATTGATTTTTTTAATGAAATAAATGCATCTTTTTTAAGGTCTAGTTTTGCACACCGGACACTTATTTAGGGACGAAGGGAGTAATTTTTCAGTGGGGGACAAATTTAAAGTGTTCGTCGTTTTTTATACCTTTCACCTACCTTTTTCTCTGTTAAAAAATGTCTGTTTTGTACGCATTTGTTGTCCCCTCTTTGTACACATTTGGGTTCAATTCGAAACGGCCCAATGGTCAATGCACATGGCCTTTGGCCATGTACCGTGGTTTTTTAGCCGTTTAAGGCTGTTTAGGCCTTCGGAAGCTCAAATTTGCCGTTTAAGGAAATATTTGACTTGCTAATAATAACTTGGGCAAGAAAAATCTGAATTAAGTCGTTATTTTAAGAGAAATCTTACAATTTTCTCTATTTTCTAGTTTTGCTATTATTCTTAATTTTTTTCATTTTTGGTAATTGTCCGTTATTAATTGATTCGGTGTCCGTTTTGCGGCCAATCAATTAGAGTAAGGGTTTTTCTAGCCTTCGGAGCAAGATAGTGATTGATTATTATTGAATGAAAAGAGTCTAGAGAGCGTTTTCTCTAAACCTATATCGTTTGTGATTTTTTTTTTTGTCGCATGTTCATAATGCAATTGAATGGCAGATTGATCTTGTGCGTCTTTTTTTGGTAGAAAACAATGTTGGTAATATTGGGGGAAGAGACGTGGGCCAGGTAGGTACCAAATAAGGCTTCTGTTATCCAAGTAGGCAAATTCCGTCCACTGGTTGACGGCAAGGGTGACATTGAACTGAGTCACAAACTGGAAGGACGAAATTGACACAAAACTTTTTATAAGGACGAAAATGAAACCGACTCTATTTTGTAAGGACCATTTAAGTATTTAAGCCTTTTATTAATCTGACAGGCAAAAACGTTTATACATCAGAAAGTAACGAACCCCATGGGGGCAAGATGGAAATCCATATGTCGGATAAACCACAAGAAAGGACTTGTTAAGCACAAACATGTGCAGCTCTATTACAATCTCATTTGACAAAACTAAACTCACATACAATAAAAAACTCTTTGAGAGATAAACAATCATGAACCAAAACCTCGATATCAGAAGGCAGGTTATTCGAACTAACACAACTCTTGATGATTGATTCAGCATCCGATTCAATAATCACGTGTATAAAATTAAGAGCAATCCCCAAGTTAATACCTTCCCGAACGCCTAGAGCCTCGACAATCCTTGGCCAATTAAGACCCTTTTAAGTATTCACTCGTGTCCCAATCACTGCACCATACTCATCACGACCTATTGCTCCTGTTCCAATTGTGTTCAACTTTTTGGACACCGTGGCATCAACATTAATCTTAATCACGCCTCTCCTTGGCCTTTCCCAAATTGCAATATCACGAATGGAGGTCTTAGGCATAGGAGACGCCTTCTTATTGGCTTCCAAGTACTCATAAAAGTCAGATTGCGCTTTCCCGCTGATGGATTCTAAAGGCCAAAGTTTCCCTTCAAATACAAAATCATTCCGTGTTCTCCATATCCACCAACAATATGTAATGCCCAGACCCATAAAATAAGAGGGAAGATGAGCTTGGATAATTCGATCTTGAAGACACATCCACCAGTCCGACATATATCTACAGTCTTGAAGTTCTTCTGGCCTTAATCGAAAAAGTGAATGAGTCCATACCTTTGTAGCAAGCTCACAGTGAAAAGTAGATGGCAAACTGATTCCTCCGCCTTCCCACATAATGTACAAATTGGATCCAAACTGATTTTCCTGGTTACCAATGCTGACTTTGCTAGAGCTCCATTGAGACACTTCCAAGCAAAGAGCTTAATTTTCGGATGGACTGGTAGACCCCAAAGTTTCTTCCAAATTAAGGGCAAGACAGCGGCTGAACTTGTTTGCGCTTCATAGGATTCCGGTTGATCGAGCACACTCTCTTTTTCTACATAATAAGCTGATTTGACCGTGAATAGACCATTTGTAGAATGACGCCAGATTCTGCGGTCTCTTTGTTGGGTGGTACTAATGGATAACGAAAGAATAAGAACCAGAATCTTCCTGATCGAAAATCTCTCTAATTAATGAAGCCTTCCAAGTCTTTGTATGAGCATCAATAAGGTCCGAAACTCGTTCCACGCTGCTTCTCCTGGCTGTGCCTTGATTGACTCCGAAACACGGTCTTTTAGGTAACCATGGATCTTCCCAGACACAAATATCAATCCCTGACAGTACCTGCCATCTGCATCCCTTGGTAATCAAGTCACGTGCCCATGAAATGCTCTTCAAAGCTCATGACACTTGATTGCTCATAGTGGCGTGCATAAAGGAAATATTTAGAAAGTATTTACCCTTGAAAATCTGCTTGAACAGAGACGCCTCGCCCGATACCAGCTTCCATCCTTGTTTGGCTATCGAGGCCTTATTGAATGCTTCTAAATCCCGGAAACGCAAGCCTCCTTTGCCTTTGCACCTACTCAACTTATCCCATTTAACCCAATGTATTTTCCTTTCCACCTCTTTCGATCCCCACCAGAATTTTGCAATTTCGGCAGAGATTTGTTTCATGAGCGTTTTAGGCAGCCGAAAACAAGACATCGCAGAGCTCGATAGGGGCATAAGCACTGATTTAATGAGGACTTCCCTTCCCGCAGAATTAGCCCGTAAATCCTTCCAACTTTGCAACCTCTTCACTGTTCGATCCTTGATGTATGAAAATAAATCACGTTTGGACAGTCCAAGGAAAACTGGGAGGCCAAGATATTTCGCATTGTTTGCTTCCAAAGAAATTCCAACACGTTCAGACAATGAAAGCCATACTACATGGGGGAGTATTGGGACTAAATAAGACAGATGATTTGTCCTTGTTCACCCTTTGACCGGAAGCATTCTCATAAAGCTCCAGAATATGATAAAGGGCATCGCAATCCCATTTTGTGGCTTGACAATAAACAACGGAATCATCTGCAAATAAAAGATGAGAAACAACCGGACAATGTCTATTTATTCGGAAACCACTTAAGGTCTTATTCCTCACAAAATTGTTGAAAAGAGCTGTGAATCCTTCTCCGCATAGCAAGAATAAAAAAGGCAAGAGGGGGCAACCGTGACGAATACCCCTACTCAGTTGAATGTCTTCCCTGCTTCCCCATTAATAGTGATAGAGAAAGATACCGTCTTGACACACTCCATAACCCAGCACACCCATTTAGAGTGAAAACCAAGTTGCACCATAACCAACTCAAGATAACGCCAGTCCACACGGTCATAAGCTTTGGCCATGTCCAGTTTAAACGCTGCCACCCCTTTTTTCCCTATCCGCTTGTATCTGATATAGTGAGTACTTTCATGCGCAATGAGAACATTATCTGTGATCGGGCGTCCCCCTACAAAAGCATTCTGATTTTCTGATATTATGGATGGCAAAAACTGCTGGAGTCGATTCGCCAGAACTTTTGCGATAATCTTATAAACTGTAGTACATAGGCTTATGGTCGGAATTGACTAACCTTTGCCGGGGAAGGGACTTTAGGAATTAGGACAATTTGCAGGGTAGTTCACTTCTCTTTTTCTTTTTCCTTTTTTTGAACTTTGTGCGACATTACAGAAATTCCTAAGAAGGTTTGAAGTTGTGCTGAATGAAGGACACAAAACCTATAAAGCACTGATAATCCGCATGGGAGTCGTGTTTGTATCGTGCCCGTAATCAATATTAATACTTCTCAAATAGTCGTGCTGATCACATTTCGAAAATGTCTGCACAATTGAAGTAATTTTTTATTTTTTATTATCAAATATTATTCGAATAGTCTAGCTAGGTCAGAAACTAAACCTTTGGCGCACACTCTTCTCGGGCTTGTGCCACTTTGTACATGGTTTTGGAGTAAAATTGTTCGGAATAAATGGAAGCATAGATTTCATTGCTTCTTTTTACAGAGGAAAATAGCCGTGCTCTGAAAATAATACCATCCTTGTGATAGATAGATTCCTCAATTACTTATCATCGATTCTCATAGGTGCACTCTAGGAGAACGCGAACAAGTAATTACTTGTATGCAATCTTTTTTGCATGCAAGACTCGAGTCAACCACTGCTCATGCCTCTCATAGATCGCCGATTCCTCTTGAGAGAGAAATACAGCTCGAAAAGCCAATGTTCCAATATGGTAATGGTTCATGGAATTCATTGGTTTTGGTAAGAGCTAGGACTGATAAGCTATGAGTGGGTTGGTTAAGCTTCTCTGATTTCTGCATTGCGCCTGGGCTTTATATCGAGTTTGAAACATTTGTCAGAATGCATACTAGGCCACTATAGCTAGCCATGAATTTTGTTTTCAAAATTTAAAGATTCCAAAGTGCCTTAGTAAACTGATCAGAATTGGACTCAACAGAGTAACATTGCTTTGATAGAATGTACTTAGACTACTACTTTGAGATTGTGAAAAATACCAGTATAAGTCCTCATTAGTATACTTCACGGGTGAAGTTCTAAATCAATGACACTAATCGGTACCTAGGGGTTTCGACTAAACTGATCAAGGGAACCCCGAACCAGTCAATCATTAGATACTTGACAAGTGACAAAAATGTCATCAAAAGCTTGAAATTAAGTGGAAACTGGCTTTGGATAGATAACACTGAACATTAGCTGTAACACATATATATCTTCTTTTTTGATTATTGGTACTCGATGAGGCTTATTAAGGGACAAGAAAATATGACAAAAAGGTGATAATGTTTCGATAGAACTTACATACGCACACATTTTGCATTTATGGGAAACAAAATGCCCCTTATCCTGTATTTATCATGACTGTACAAGTTCTTTTGCACAAAAACAATACATTGCTATTCCCTGTCAAAATTATTAACAAGCTTTTGAACTACCTGTTGCAAATTGAGTTACTACATTGCAATCATAACCTATTAGGATACATCTTCTGAAGTTTCACAAATCTGAGGTCAAGCTAGCTAAAAGTATTAGTCGTAGAAATGATTCTTCTTTCACCCATGAACTTGTAGAAATTGGATAATTTTTGTGTTATGTGTTCAAAATGTATGCACTGCTCTCACTTGGAGCGATGAATTTGGAACATTGTTGTCTGTCATGCTGTTGGAAAGCATTTGCATAGATCTGTCTAACCACTCTATTGGAACTATGATATCTATATGAAGTATAAGAGAGAATTGTCATTGGACTTTTTATTTAGCAAACTGAAAGGACATTCACACACAAAAAAAAAAAAAACATAAAAGAAAGGGAAAATAAATAGGGCAGTATCCATAAGAAGCAGCCAAAGCAATTATGCAGCATCACTTGCAGCAAAATAATTCAAGCCATCAGATATTTTACGGCCAATCGCACCACAATTACCTACGATTAGAGAAACAAAAATGATTAGAATTATTGAGGACAGTTTGATGCAGTTAGATGATTAACTACTTTAACAAATAGGTAAGAAGCTGTAGAGCTAAAAACTTCAATTCCAAGAATCAAAAAATAGAGCAAAATAAATCACGTGCCCAAGCTTAAACTTATGAAATCTAAGATTCCAGTATATTGAATAGGAATTTGGAAATTTTGGTTGGATACAATATTGATTCTATGGTATTTTAAAAATGTTTTGAAGGCAAATTGTAACATGAATATAGCTGATTTAGTTTCTCCTTTAAGTTTGCTCAAGAAATAGTGTTTTACTTTTAAATGGCTAATTGATTGCAAAAAATAGAACAAAAACAAAAGCAAAAATCAGTTACATATCAAAATGAAATGCTCGTGCTGGGCCGGGAGCATCGCTGAGTTTTGCAAACTACAAAATGTTGTTCTTTTTTGTTTTGTTTTTGTGAATAGGTCAAACTTCAAAATTTTAATGTTTGGAGATGGGCTAACCCAGGTAAAGGAGGATTGCTCTAAGCCCTTATAAGTTATCTGCATCAGAGCACAGGAAACTAAAGATTGCTGGCTTCGTGCTGGCTTAGTAAGAAATTCAGGCATTGTCGAGACAATTGAAAACGTGAAGGGTTCATACCTAGTCACGGTCACACTTCAACTCTGATCCATTTTCAATCTCCAAGAAGAGTCTTCTTGGATGCATGCAACCGAGTAAGAACGCCATTCATCGCCAATCGATCTCTAGGAAGTTCTTCTGAGCAGGCAATCCCAACATTAAGTATTGAAATCAAGATCTCCCGAACCTTGTGACTTCCAGCAAATCTTTGGCTACGACCATTGTTGATGCTTGAGCTTGCTTGCCCTTGTTCTCTTTGTTGAAGCAGCGTTGGATCAAGAATGCTCTCTACTTGTTCAGGCAGAGCTATCTTAGCAAAGTTGCGGAGAGACATACCATCAATAAACATGCTATCATTAGGTCTCTTGGCTGTAAACATCTCCAATACAAGGATTCCATAACTATACACATCACCGGATGTTGACACTTCATTTCCCATGCCATACTCTACAATTTATGGGGTGAAAAAATGCAATTATGATTTCGAAGAATTCTGGATATGTGAATACGGTCTAGATTTTGGGAAGGAATGGAAAGCCAAAGAGTGTTAAGAAGTACATTTACCTGGAGCCGCATAACCAATAGACCCCTTTATGCCAATGGAACTTGATTGATTCGTAGACGAAGTACATGTAGTATCTCGAAAGAATCTTGCTTGCCCAAAATCAGCTACATGTGCAGCCATTTCTTCATCTAGAAGAACGTTGTTGGGCTTCAAATCACAGTGAAGAATTGGTTCTGAGATATGATGGTGGAGATAATCAAGTGCAGAAGCAACATCAATTGCAATGTTTAACCTCTGAAGAAGATTTAACCTTCTTGACTCATTACGCACCCCATGTTCATTCTCATTTGGATGCAACCACTCCTCGAGGCTTCCATTGACCATGAATTCATATACGAGAGCTTTGAAATCATTGCCTTGATAATCAACACTTGAACATGCTGTGAGCACCTTAACAAGATTTCGGTGTTTGATATTCTTCAATGCTTTACACTCGGCTATGAAACTCTTGGAAGCTCCAGCAGCTTGAAGATTTAGTACCTTAATTGCAACAACTTTTCCTCCATGATCAAGAATTCCTCTATACACTGACCCAAAGCCACCAACGCCAATCAAATTGGCTGGAGAGAACCCATCAGTAGCTTTAAGTAGACTTCGGTACGACAATTCCAGAAACGAGTTCCCTAATAACCTGAAAGAAGATATATTTGTTTTCTTTCTAAACGAGTAGCGATAGAGGAAACACAACATCAGACATAGTACTCCTAGAAGCCCACAAGCTATCGAGATTATTAAAATCATGGTACGAGAAGATCTTTTCTTTGTAAACCCTTTGGAGTTGCAACTTTGTAGCTCCAATTCAGCTATACCTCCACAAAGCTTATTGTTTCCCTTGACAGAAATTGCAGTCACATTTCCATATATGCCTCTTTGTGGTACCACTCCTTCAAAATCATTGAATGACAGATTCAATTTGTGCAAGAAGTGAAAGTCCTCGAAATAGTCAGGGATTTGTCCTGAGAAATTGTTGTGAGAAATATCTATTTCCTCCATTCCTCTCAAATTACTTAAAGACGAAGGAAGCGCTCCAGAGAATATGTTACCCTTCATGTATAGTACTCTCAATTTTACGCACCTACCAATACTGTTTGGAATTTCACCAGATAGTATGTTCTCAGAAATGTTTAGTTCCTCGAGATTTTTTAAATTTCCAATTTCCATTGGAAGAGAACCAGTCATATTGTTTTGAGAAATTTTCAAATATAGTAATGATGAGAGACTCATAACTTCTCTCGGAATGGTACCAATAAGTTTGTTTTGTTCAAGTCTTAGTGCCACCAACATTCGACATTTGCCCAGACTTGAAGGGATGCTTCCACGAAGATCGTTTCCAGACAGTTTAAGAGTTGTTAACCGAGTTAAATTTCCGATAGACGACGGGATGTTCCCACAGAATTTGTTACTGAAGAGACCCAAAATCTCTAGATTTTGAAGCTTACCAATATCAGAAGGAATTTGACCTGTCAAACGGTTGGCGGACAGATTAAGAAGTTGTAAATTGACCAGATTCGATATCCCAATTGGGACGCTCCCAAATATTTTATTGCCACCTATTCCCACCAAGGCCAGATCAGTTGAGAAATTGCTGATCGTGTCGGGTAATAACCCTCCGAAATTGTTTGAGCTCAGAGATAGATAGGTGAAATGCGTAGCATTGGTTAAAGAATTGAGAAAACTCAAGTCATCAACTTCCCCAGATCCGAGATGATTATTACTGAAGATTAAACGTCCAAGATTATTCAACTTTCCCAAATAAGGCACTTTTCCGGTAAACTTGTTATATGCAAAACCAATGTGATATAGTTTGGTGGCATTAGATATGGATTTTGGAATAGATCCAGTAAATAAGTTCGAGCTAACTTCAATGAACTGAAGATTAGGAAGAGTATTTCCAAGTTCCGAGGGAAGCATACCTTGAAGTTGGTTAAGCCCCACATTAAAGTATGTGAGAGAAGAGAGATTAAAGATTGGGGAAGGAATGGTACCGACCAATCTATTCTCTCCCAATGCAAGAATTTCTAGCTTTTTACATTTTCCCAGTGCATCAGGAATACTCCCACCAATCCTATTACCTTGCACCGAGAAGATAATTAGAGAAGATAGATTACCAAATGCATAAGGAATTCCCCCAACTAGACGGTTATAATAAATACTCAGTACCTGTAGCTTAGACAGGGAGCCAAGCTCCACGGGGATTTTGCCCGATAATCTATTTCGGAAAAGGCTAAGGATAATGAGGTTAGAGCAACCAGATATGTTCGTGGGAATTTCACCATTAAATGAATTGTTATGCATCCGTATCAGTCGTAGCCTTTTCAAACGGCCAAGTTGTGGTGGGATTTCATGGAAGCTGTTGTGAGGCAGCCATAGTTCCTTAAGAAAGCTCAGGTTTCCAATGTGAGGCGAAATGGACCCCACCAATTCTCGAGCATACAGGTTCAGCACAGTGACTCTCGTGGTGTGGCGGTGGCCGCATGTTACACCAATCCATTGGCAGAAGTGGATGGATTTGTTCCATGAGTCGAGAGTTCCAAAAGGATCACCCGTGATTTGGGCCTTAAAGGAGAGCAGGGCTAGTCGATCGGTCTCGTTACCGCCATGCACAGAGTCGGCAACTGAAGCCGAAAGCAAGAGAGTAAGGAATAAGGACCATGAAAATAGCAGACCCATCTGGTGATGGAGAAGGTGTTAGAACACTAGCGCTGGTTAAATCTATCAGTCTAAATCAAATTACTGTTATGAGAAAAAGACAGAACATGCATATAAAACTATGGCAAAGTACGGAATACCTCCCTGAGATTTTTTCGTTTGGAAGATGACCTCCCTGAACTTTATTAATGATCAATTTGCCTCCCTATGATTTTGGACTAAAGTGCAACCCCTAACTCCGTTAACGGCAAAAATAAAAAGACTATGCTACTCTTTCTTAAATAAAAGGCCTTTACTCTCCTTGGAGCATCTCCAGCACCCTCAAGTGGTTCCTTGGCAATCGGAAAATCCATCTTTTTAATTGACAGAAACTCATCTTCTCTCTACTCTACGAATCGGAAAACCCATCAGCCGATTCCGGCCATCCAAACCCACCTCTCTCTCTCTCTCTCTCTCCGCACTCGGAAAACTCATTTTCTAAATCAAACCAACAAATTGAAAACTCATGCACAAATTGAAAACCATCTTCCATAAAACCATCATCTCTGTCCACTGTCCACAAATTGAAAACTACAAATCGATTGCACAAACCAACAAACCAATTGACAACCCCCAAACTACAAATTGAAAACTATGCTAAAACCCACAAATCCAAAACAATACGAACGATTTTTTCGCCGTCGTCGTCGACTTGTCTGTCTCCGCCGCCGTCGAGTTCGATTTTGTCGCCGTCATTGAGCTCGTTTGTTGCCGTACCCGAGTTTGATTTTACCAACGTGCAGATCAATTCCGCCATTGTGAAGTTCTATTTGTGCTGTAGTTGTCGTCGGCGTGTTCGAAGTTGAGTTTTTCGTGGAGTCCGTGAGCTCGAGTTGGTGCGTATGAGAGAGAGAGAGAGAGAGAAGTTCTATTTGTGCTGTAGTTGTCGTCGGCGTGTTCGAAGTTGAGTTTCTCGTGGAGTCCGTGAGCTCGAGTTGGTGCGTATGAGCGAGAGAGAGAGAGAGAGAGAGAGACCAGCGCTATTGGGTTGCTGGGAGTGGCCGTAGGGCTGCAAACGAACCGAGCCGCTTGCGAGCGGCTCGTGACTCGGCTCACTAACAGCTCGTTCAAGCTCGGTTCATCAAGCAAATGAACGTGCTCGAGCTACTTGATGCTCGGTTCGTTGAGCTCGCGAGCTACCATATACAGTACATACATATACCAAACGAGACATTCGAGCCGAGCTCGAGCTTACATATACATACATATACCAATACCCATACATGTACCGAACGAGCCATTCGAGCCGAGCCGAGCCGAACTCGAGCTTTTGAATATATGTTCGAGCCGAGTTTGAGCCCACATATTTCAGCTCGATTCGAGCTCGAGCTGAGGAAAACTAAGGCGAGCCAAGCTCGAGCAAGACAAAACTCGGCTCGGTTCGTTTGCAGCCCTAGGAATTGGTGCCCAAATATTATGGATTTTGATTGTGGACTATTACGTGGAGTGGGTTTTGATGTGAGGAATATGGAATTGGCAGATTGTTGGGGTGGGGAACAAGTTGGATATGGGCCGATGGTGAAGGGGCAGGCGGCGACAATGATTCTGTTGGTGGGGAGAGGAAACGACCACCATTGTTTGGTATGAAGATGGACGAGAGCCGTGGATTGGGAAGGGTTAAGTTATACTCCATTTTTTGGAGAGGGTAATGTCGTCTTCTAACATAGGAAATGAACTTTATTTAATTTTTTTTTCATCATCAGTCTCGTAACTTGCACGTCTTACACTTTCCGTTAGTTTGGATGAAAAAGCTAACGGTAGCATTTTATTCCAAAACCATAGGGAGGCAAATTGATCATTAATAAAGTTCAGGGAGATCATTTGCCAAATGGAAAAACCTCAGGGAGGTAATTCATACTTTGCCCATAAAACTAAATATTAAATTATTTAAGCCATCGGTGTAAACAATTATTTTATTTAAATCAATTACGTTGCGCCATGTCGCCATATTCTATTAATTGAGACCGCTGTTTTGACAACGTGAGGTAATATAATTGATTTGGAAGAAACAAATATTTACACCGCTAGTGTATATAATTTATTTTCATAAAACTATTGGCAGAGTAATCTAAAATTGAGATCATAGAATGATGGCCAAATATATTGAGGTAAAGAGCGAAAGAAAAGTTGGCTTGAAGCACAATCGGGAGGCGTGATACACTATCTTAAGAGTCCATTCCAGAACACCTTCTTAAAAAATAAATACTTATTTCACATTTTTAAACTCAAAAATAATGTAAATGAAAAATAATTTTTCAATTTTTTTTGCACCGTATTAAATATCTCAATGAGATCTTTCAAACAAGATCCATAATGCATATTTTTAGATTTCAATATGCCCATCATTTTTTAGCTTGAAATTGCCGTCTTAAAAAATAAGTACTGATTTCGCGTTCCGGAACAGGGCTTTACCAGTAGTCCTCCCCTATGTGAAGGTGATGACAGATTATAACAACTCCAAGATTCAAACCGAAATGCTCTCAAGCTTCAATTCTTCTTCTAGAATTGCCCAGTAGGAGGATGTGAACAAAGCCACGAACCAGCTGAGTTGCCCAAATATTTTAGAACTACATTACATTTTTGGAAGAAAACTTTGACTGTGAAAAGGTGAGATAGTGCTGAAATTTTAGCGAAGTGGAAGTGAAAGGAGAGAAGTGGGTTTTCTCGGTGATAGAAAAATGAGAACATGAGGCACTATATATAGAGCTTTGGCCAAAATTTCAACGGCTAACGACATAAAATAAAATAAAATAAGCATATAAGACGCAACGGTTAGGATAGAAGCATTATCGGAGGAGTTCTTTAATTACATGTCTACGATTACCCCCTTTTTTTTTTTACACGGAAAGAGAGAAGTTTTTATTAACGAAGAATCCGGTCTAAGGACCGGACATCAGCCAAAATAAGATTAGCTAACCAACCGAAACCACCACCCCCCGCCGCAGCGCCCCCCCCCCCCCCCCCCCCCCCCCCCCCCTCAATTTTGTAGTCTAATCCCTAATAAGGAATGCTTAACCAACGAATGGGTTATCCTATTTCAAAAACGACGTTTAACGTGCACGAAACTACAAGAGGAAAATAATTGCAGAAGTACTAATTAGATTATGCAACTTATATTATGTTAATTATGTACATTTGTTTTTGCACGCATACATAGCAGGTTTCAACAATGGCCAATGCTAGGGTTGGGTTTTTTGGTTTGAGTTGTATTAGGTGTTTTGGGATTTGCCTTTTGGGTGTTTGGTTTGGTTTGGGTTGGTTTCTATCCAACCTGGGCCTTTTTAAGTGTTTTTCCCTGGTTTTGGGCTCAACCTATTGGGCCCAAATCAATTTCCTCCATGTTGTTAGGAGATGAGGATCATGGATGGTCACTTCATGATGTGTATTTATTAATTACGTTGGAAATATCTAAATAATGAAGTTGGTATGATTTTCTATTTACACGTTGGAGAGGTAAGGAGGGGTTATTTGAGATGGATACGTCTAAGATTAAACACAGTATTTTTCAATCACGGTGATTTATAGACCAAAAAAAAAAAAAAAAGAAGAAGTCATGAAAATAAAAGTAAAATCTTCGAGCACAAAAATTGCTAGCTTGATGAGATGGGCAAATTCAATCACGGTCACTGTGCCTAACGTTTTAAATATTTTTGCACAAATTTAAAGAACAAATAGAGTTTTTCAATGGTTTTTTTTTCTTTTTTATGATAGTGATGGGCGGGCTCGAGCCAAGGTATATGAGCAACGTTGCACTTAAGTGCTGAGCTACATCCTTGTGTTGCAATTGAGATCTCTAATTAGGTACAAAAAAAAATCAAAATTTAATTATTAATGTACTTGATTTTAACTTACAGGAACACAAATTTTCTTGCGGGACTAAAATTTTGAGATGGGAAGACAGTTTTAAAGTTGCTGCTTTCACATGCATTTTTTTTTTTGTTATACATCGTAATTGCCTTTTCATATACTATTATCGACAATATTTTTCATTTCAAGATTTTCTTTATTTGGTACCAATTAATAGTTCTTATTCGTGCATAGCACATGAGTTTTACGCTAGTTAAAGCAAATAAAACTCCAACGGCTAAATGGAATAAGACATAAGCCTAATTCTATTTCAATCATTTTTCTTAACTGAAGAGTAAAATAGTACGTAAATTCATATGATAAGTTTTGAAATTTACTCAAAATAATTATATTTCAACAGAGGGCCGGCCACCAAGGTTGTTGATTTCGATCTGGGGCAAGCCGATTAATTACTTTAGTGCTGTATTTTTTGGTTAGTACGTACTTGTATATTTCTAGAATAGCTAGTTGATGCCTATTTGAAACTTTTGATTCTGCTTGGCCGCTTGACTTCAAGTCTTGGACAGATTTAGATACGATTTTGATGGGGGAGTTCCTTGCGTGTGTTTGGGTGTACAAAGACTAGTCTTCTGTGGCGATTTTCTTCGTTCTATATATACATTTCCTTTGGGTAACAAAAGATCAGTGAAAACTAGTACGTAACTCTTATTTGGGTAAATACTATTACTATATATAAAAGATTGAAAACATGAATTGTATTCTCTTGATCAATAGGTAGGAAATCATTTACTTAACAGCCGGGAGGCCGGCCTGAGAATGAAAGGGAATTAAGGAGAGAAACTCAGAAACTTGTTATCCAAAAGGACGTACAGCTTACAGAAAAGTGGAGATATTTTTTTTAGTACTAAATGCAAAAGTTTCAACCAATGGTTCGTCCTAGTCCTAGATATGTTCTAGTCCCATGCCTAAATTCACGTAGATAAACACAGCGTGAAATTTGGGGTTGTCAGACTGTGTTCACTTTGGGTCTCAAAAACTAATGAGTCTCTGTGCGGACGGTTCCCAACAAGTTTTCTTCTCATTTATTACTCTGATTTCTCTCTCTCTCTCTCTCTCTCTCTCTCTCTCTCTCTCTCTCTCTCTCTCTCTCTCATTACCCTAAAAAACTCTCTCAATTAAAACACAAACCAAACAAATTGAAGTGAAATTCAGGTTGGAAATTTAGGCCAAGTGGTACTTGTCAGTAAACATCTCCAATGGCGTGAAATTTGGAGTTGCCCATAGGCCATACTCATGTTGCCATCAGTATATAAATCCAAGCTGGGAGGAGGAAGAGAACCAAAACCAATTGGATGACATAATTAACCAAGTCTTCCTATAGGATTAGTCGATAAGCAATTGAACGGTCTGAAATTTGGGGTCACCCATAAGCCATAGTCATGTTGCCATCAGTATATAAATCCAAGGAGGAGGAAGCGAACCAATATCAATTACGTTGTGCTACGTCGTCGTGTTCTATTAATTGGGAATACTGTTTTGACGGCAAGAATAAATTCTCTCCACTGCTAGTGTGAAACCCTACTTTTCCACCATAGCCTAATATGGGCCCCACTGAGTGTTTATTGTTGTGATCTGAACTGTTCATATTTTAAGACCTGTAATAATATTGCCATGCAAAAAACCAATTTGATCGGAAGTTGATAGATATATCAAAATTTAAATTTTGGTTTACAAAATGGACGATCTAATTTTTGTCAGTAATAATAAAGATAAATTATCCATTTTATAAAGCAAAATTCAATTTTTGATACTCCTATTAATGTCCAATCAAGTTCATATCAATAAAAAATACATGGTAGGACCCAAAAAGGTAGTGGTGGAAAAATGAGATTTTCCATTGCCGGTGGAAAGAATTTAATCTCTTTGACGATGTGGGGCAATGTAATTAATTTGGAGGAAACAAATACTTATACCGTCGGTGTATATAATTTATTCTCATAAAACTATTGGCAGAGTAATCTAAAATTGAGAGCATAGACTGATAGGGAAATATTGAGGAAAAGAGTGAAAGAAAAGCTGGCCTGAAACACAATCGGGAGAAGTGATATATACACTATCTTAAATCCAATAGTCCTCCCCTATGTGAAGGTGATGACGGCCGGATTATAACAGCTCCAAGATTCAAACCAAAATGCTCTCAAGCTTCCTCTTCCAGAGTTGCCTAGTAGGAGGATGTGAACAAAGCCACAAACCAGAGTTGCCCAAATATTTTAGAACTAAATAACATTTTTGGAAGAAAACTTGACGGAAGAAAACTTGACTGTGAAAAGGTGAGATAGTGCTGAAATTTTAGCCAAGTGAAAGTGAAAATATGAGAGAAGTGGGTTTTCTCGGTGATAGAAAAATGAGAACAAGAGGCACTATATATAGAGCTTTGGCCAAACATTTCAACGGCTAACGGCATAAAATAAAATAAAAAAGGTGATTAATGGGAATTACTAGCATTTTCCTATCTATATCTATACTTCTATCTCTCTCTATCTATGTACGTATACAATATATTAAAGCAAAGTGGCCGTCAATAAGGAGGACTCTCATCGCGACAAATGGCGAGATTTGATTGGATGGAAAGATAATTAAAGTTAAAAAAATATTTTCCAATAGGTTAGTATAAATAAATTCTTTGAAGAAAAGGAAAAAAGTAAGAAGAAAGGAAAGTAACATGATAATGATTCGGATCAAAAAAAAAAAAAACATGATAATGATTGAACTTTATCAAGAATGTACAGAATTGAAAAGGTAAGATACGACTTCCATTTGGTAAAATTCCTTGAGAAATTATTCCTTTTTATAGGAGCCATTGGAAAAATTCCTATGGTAAACTTATCTCATTCAGATCGTAAAATTCAAAATTTGTCATGATTTATGGAAAGCAAGCAAGTTTTGTAATGATCCTATAATCTCCACATTAGAGTATATATCCACAATGGCATAACCAAAAGTATTAGGTTTTTAAAGTTAACAATGTTGGTGCAAAATATGGCTCACAATGCCATAACCAAAAGTACTAGGTTTTTGGGGCAAGCAGATTACTTTAGTGTTGTATTTTTGGTTAGTATTTTTCTGGACTGGACTGGCTGATACCCAGGGGCGGAGCCACCTTGAGACAAGGGGTGGCATCCGACCCCCCTGCCTTCCAAATTACAATGGAGATAGTTATAGTGTTCACCCCAAAATTGCTTACTTGACCCCACTTTTACATTACAATTTGCCCTAGTCCGTTTAAAAGTTTGAAACTTGAGGAAAAAAAGAGGACAAAGTAAAATATCCTCACTTCTCCCCCCCAAAAAAACCCCAAAAATATCTACTTAACTCCTTTTTGTTTACCATTTCAACATTTTTTTTTTTACTATCAAGTAGTATGAAACAAATTTTTTTTGTGCTATAGGAAATTGACCCCACTGTCAAGAATTTCTGGCTCCGCCCCTGCTGATACCTATTTGAAACTTTTGATTCTGCTTGGCTGCTCGACTTGGAGTCTTCGACAGAGCCATTTAGACACGGTTTTGACGGGGATCAGTTCCTTGCGTGTGTTTGACTGTGCAAAGACTAGCCTTTTGCGGCTTTGTACTTCCTAACTCTGTTAATCCATTTCCTTTGGGTAACAAAAGAGTGAAAACTAGGAAACTCTTCTTGGGGTAATAAAAGAGTGAAAACAAGAATTGTATTCTCTTGTTTGTGTAACATAAGTGAAGGAAATAATTTCAATTGGTAGGAAATCTTTTGTTTAAAGGGAGGAGAATGCAAGGGAAGGAGAGAAACTCAGAAACTAGTTAACCAAAAGGCATCTTATAAATGAGGGGATTAATATTAGTGCATCCCCAAATCCAACGTATTGCATATCTTATGTTTCGTGAAATTTCATGTCCGATAGATATTCAATTCTAAAGCTAATGTTTCAACCAACGGTTCCTCCTAGCTAGTCCGATATAATCTAATTGGAAAATGATGGCTAAGGACGTGTTTTGATAATTAATATCTGCTAAGGACATTTTCAGTATCAGCATTAACAAATGTTCTTAGCATGTCTTTGGCGGGTATTAATTATCAAAATACGTCCTGGGCTGTCATTTTCCCTAATCTAATCCAGTGCCTAAATTTAGGTAGATAAACGGGACGTGAAATTTGGGGTCGCTAGTGGACTCTGCTTGCTTTGGGTTTCAAAAACCAACACATCTCTCTGCGCACGGCCCTCAATAAGTTTTCTCCCCAATTATTACTCTCATTTCTCTATCTATCTATCTCCACTCATTACCCCAAAAACATTTCTCAAAACCCAAACCATACAAATTGGTGTGAAATTTGGGGCTGAAATTTAGGGCCGAATGGTACTTGTTAGTAGACATTTTCAATGGCGTGAAATTTGGGGTTGCCCATAGTCATATTGCCATTAGTATAAATCCAAGGAGGAGGAATAGGACCAATACCAGTTGGATGGCATAAGTCAAGTCTTCCTATATGGCAAGCAAATTTTGTAATGATCCTATAATCTCCACATTAGATAGGTATTAATTGATCTAAAAATAGTTTAACTAACTGATAGGCTGCCTTTCCAAAAAAGAAAACTGATAGGCTAACATTTTTTATTCCCCCCAAAAGTTTAGGATTTCCATTGCTAACTTTTGGAAAACTAATAAATGTTTCAATTCTTAAAAAGAAGATTTACAGCCAATTATTCCATCCTTGAATTATGGGATTTTAGTATCCTTTTTGAAAATGAATGGAGTACAAATGATGGATGGACTGGGTGGTTAGAGAAAGAGTAATTTTTTATCCATTATTAGTATTTGTCAGGGATTTCTATGATTTTATTCTTTTAAATATTCAATTTTATACATGGATTTTTATGGTTTTCATCTGAGCAGGCCATACATCAACCGAAGGTACGTAACGGCTTAAAAATAATCTGTTGTAATGTTTTCTCAATGTGAATTTTTTTTGGGTTGAATCTAATCTGTTGTAGTGCTTGCCCGGTATATTTTTTTTTTTGGCTAATCTTAATTTGTAGCAGGTTTGTTAATAGGGAATGGGCTGGATAGATTTATGATGTTTTGTGAGTCCTCAAGGTTGAGCTCATATGCCATTTACGAACACTTGAAATGACATAATTGTTTTCTCCATCATTTGTTGAAAACCAAGAGGTTTAAAATTGATCATATATGACTTCACGAGAACAATACAAACAATATCTAATGAACAATCATCTTTGGAGGATTTTTATTTTACGCATACTTTCTACTGTTTTGTCCAATGTGTGATTCGTTTGATTTAATATTTGTACAATTTTGCTTGCTGGACTAAAATTAATTTTAAGATGGGAAGACAGTATTAAAGTTGGTGCTTCCACGTGCATTTTTTTGTTATACATCGTAATTGCGTTTTCATATACTATTATCTAAAATATTTTTCATTTCAAGATTTTCTTTATTTGGTACCATTTTATGGTTGTTATTCGTGCATAGCATGAGTTTCACGCTAGTTAAAGCAAATCAAACTCCAACGGCTAAATGGAATAAGACACATGCCTAATTCTATTTCATTCATTTTCTTAACTGATGTCCAAAGGAACAAGGCTAGGAGAATAAGTGACTTTTGTGGCATTAAACTCACAAATGATCTGGGAAAATATCTTGGAGTTCCTCTGCTGCATAAGAGAGTGTCTAAACAGGATTTTAACCATATCATTGATAAGGTTCAGAATAGGTTGGCTGGATGGGTGTCTAACACACTTATGCTAGCTAGACGAAGTACTCTTATTCGACATGTTTCTTCTACTATCCCCAGTTACACTATGCAAACCATGCACTTACCTTCCTCTGTTTGTGATAGACTGGACAGGATAAACAGGAACTTTTTATGGGGAGACACCCCTGGTGGTAAAAAAATGCACCTTATCAAATGGGATAAAGTGTGTAAGAGTAAAGAAGGTGGTGGTCTGGGGCTTAAAAAAGCCAAAGATCAAAACTTGGCCTTTCTCATCACCAAGCTGGCCTGGAAAGCTTCCAATGATGAGGAGGCGGGACTTTGGGTCTCTATACTTAGAGATAAGTACTTGAGTAACCAATCCATTGCCTCTTGGCCCAGGAGGAGGCCTGCTTCTTATCTCTGGAAAAGCATATTGGATACTAAACAGGTCATTGATAAGGGAGTGAAATGGATCATTGGCGATGGCAAAACTGTGAAAATCTGGCATGATTGGTGGTGTGGGGATAAACCTCTGGCCTTGTCCCACCCTGGTACCCATACCAACTCTTCTCAGAAGGTTGAATGTCTGATTATGGATGGGCATTGGGACTTGGGTGAGATAGCTCAGTTTCTGGATACCAATACCATGGAGACCATTAATACTATTCCCCTCCCTATTTACACCCAAGGGCCTGACCATCCCAGTTGGGTGGGATCAGGAAATGGAAAATTTTCTATATCAGCTGCTTATGATCTCATTAACAATAGTGAATCAGATTTGAAGGGTTGGAAATGGTTCTGGAAGCTCAAAATACCTGAAAAACTTAAGACCTTTATCTGGCTTATTCTTCATAAGAGCCTTCCAACCAATCACCTACGGGCTAGAAGAGGGATTGAAACCTCTGAATTATGTCCTAGATGTATTACATGCTCTGAAAACATTTCTCACTTGTTCAGGGAATGCGTCAAAGCAAAAGAGCTTTGGAGTAACATTCCCTCGAGCCACCTAATGAGAGGGAACTTGGAGACTCCTATCCACGAATGGATATCGCTTAACCTGAGATGCAACATGATTCTTGAGAATGGTTATGATATTCCATGGCACATTGTGTTTATTACTGCTCTATGGCAAATTTGGAAGGACAGAAACAAAAAGAGTTTTGATAACATTGAGATACCAATCTGCATTAGCGCCAGGAATATCATGGTTTATTCTTGGGAAATTGTGGAAGCATTCAAGTCCCCCCTCATTATGGGCTCTCAACAAGCATGTCTAATATCTTGGGTGAATCCAATTGCAGGTAACATCAAACTCAACACGGACGGCTGCTGGTACGAAATGAATGGACGAGGAGGCTTTGGTGGATTGTTCAGAGATCACAAGGGCGACTGGATCATGGGATTTTATGGAAGGAGGAACTTTTCATCAAGCCTGGAAGTCGAGATTTGGAGCATCTATAAAGGACTAAAGATCATTCTGGAAAGGAAACTCAAGAACGTGGCAATTGAATCTGATTCTCCCACGGCCGTCAATCTGATTAAGGAAGGGAACCCAAGCAATCACCCGCAGAGTGTGCTCATCAACGAAGCCCACTTCATCATGGCCAAGACCAACACGCCGATCGAGCACACTTACCGATCAGCAAATCAATGTGCAGACCATCTCGCAAGAATGGGGGTCGAACAGACAAACGAACTCGTTTTAGTTATGGACATGCCCATCTCCATGAGAGAATTTTTTCTTAGAGATAGCCTGAATATCAGGCAGGTGTTAGATTAACAATAGGTACTTTGTTTAGGTTATGGTCCTTATGACTTTGTGTGTATCCCTAATGTGGTACTCTCTTTCGTAGTCTAATTTGATATTCCGCTTGACCTAAAAAATAAAAAATAAAAAGAACAAAGTATAGTAAATTTATATGATAAGTTTTGAACTGGTAGTTGCTTTCTGGGGCAAGCCGATTAGTTTAGTGTTGTATTTATGTTTTTTTGAGCTGGTAGTGCTGTATTTTTTGGTTACTATTTTTCTAGACTAGTTGACGCGTATTTGAAACTTTTGATTCTGGATGGTCGCTTGACTTCGAGTGTTCGACAGATTAGTCATTTAGACACAGTTCGCTTTGGGTCTCAAAAACTGACACATCTCTCTGCGGACGGTCCCCAATAAGTTTTCTCCCTAATTATTACTCTGATTTTTTTATTTATCTCTCTTCACTCATTATCTCAAAAACCTCCCAAAAAACACAAACCAAACAGATTGGCTTGAAATTTGGAGTTGAAATTTAGGGCCGAGTGGTACTTGTCAGTAGACATTTCCAATGGCTTGAAATCTAGGGTTGGCCATAGTCATGTTGCCATCAGTACTATAAATCCACGGAGGTGGAAGAGGACCAATACCAATACCACTACCAATTGGATGGCATAATTAATTCAAGTCTTCCTATAGGACAAACAAGTCTTCCCATGGGACAAACACGGCTATTGGAAAATGATGAAGAATAACTAATTACACCCAATTCCATGTTTGATTCGCGTTGGATTAATTATGGAATAAGGAATAGTATTTTTAAAAAAAAAATTGGAAAACATTTTTCGGAAAAAGAAAGTTCTGAAAAAGAAACACTTTCAAAAAAATAGTTAAGTCCAACATGCTTGTTCTTTCTTTTCCTACACGGTTAGTAGTTAAGTCCATCCTGTTGTGGCAACTCACGAGCCAACTTGTGGCTTTCTCTTTTAAACCACCCACAATCACTCTACGCTTAAAAGTTAGATTCACAACATCCATCCATTCAACGTCAGGCACGACAAGCTAGCCTTGGCACGCCCGCACTCGCTCAACAAACGCCTACAAGCACGCTCGCGCCTTGCTTGGCATACCCGTGTCGAAAACAGAACTTTTCAAATACATTTTCCGGAGTTGCACAAATCTGAAGTCAAGCCAAAAGTGCTATTTGTAGAAATGACTTCACCGATGAACTAGTCGAAATTGGATATGTTATGTGTTCAAATTTCAAAATGTATGCACTGCTGCCACACAGAGCTATGAAATTTGGAACATTATCATCTGTCCCGCTGCTGAGAAGCGTTCGCACAGACGTGTCTAACCATTCTATTGGAAATCGATATGAAAGTGTATCAGAGAATTGTCATTGCAAGTCATTGCCTTCTGAAAGGACTTCTTATTTAGGAAATTGAAGGGAAATTTATATGAGATATAAATTGCATTCTTCACAAATAAAAACGTAAATGAAAGGATCGAACATTAAATAGGACACTATATATAAGAAGTAGCCAGAGCAATTATTCAACATCACTTGAAACGAAATTCTTAAAGCCACGAGATATTTTATGCTCAATCACACCGCAATTACCTACAATCAGAGAAACAAAAATGATTAGAATTGTTGAGACAGTTCGATGGACTTAGAGCATCCATAATGGCCTAACCAAAATTGGATAACCAAAAGTTATCACATCACCTTTTGTTATCTATTTAAGAAATTGCTAAAATTAGCAATATATAGGTCCACAATGGCATAACCAAAATTAGATAGCCAAAACTTATCACATATCTTTTCAAACTACAAAAAACTAAAAACAATGAACATATAAAACAGTTTTTTTTTTTTAAGGGAGGCTTAATAAATCGTCCTAAAATCCCTTCACATTTATGTTTTCGTCCTATCCTCTTAAACTACTTATGTTTCCGTCCTCCTACTATCTTTTATACCCGTGATGCCCTTATATTCTTGCTACATACATACATACATATATATATATATATATATATTCTATTATATATATAGCGTTGAAATTTGGGACGATTTCCTAATCCATTCCGTCCTCCCGAAAATCTCGATTCATCCATCCGGTTGTCTTGCGGAAATCTCGCGATCACATCCCGAGTTTGGCGTGGAAGATATTAATCGATCCTATCAATCTCTAATGAACCCCTCCATTCGAATTTGGAGCTCAAATTTTTCGTAAAATCCTAGTCGTTTGAAACCCATACCAGTCGGAGAGCCCAACCTTCAATCCCGTTGTCCATTGTTGCGATTTCTGGCGGCGAACAACTGCGTATGCATTCCCTCGTCCTTTCCGAATGGGGTTTTTTGCAGAAAAAACCGCGACGCCAAATATCAATCAAGTCCTTTATGGGTGAAGCCGTCGGCGGAGTAGAAGGGGACGAAACCGCAATGGCCAGAATTTGTTAGTTTATCTGTCATACCCCCTTTTTTTTGTTTGTTTTTTTGGTTTGGATTTGAAGGTTGGAGCTAGGTTACGCGTATAAAACTGATCAGTTTGTGGCCATTATGCTAACTTTGTTACTGTGTGTCGCAATAAGTCAGTTGTTTACATGTCATGATTCACTGAGATTCATGGTGATCTTCTTCAATTCATGAATTCGATTTAGTTTAATTAAGTTGGTTGCTTTGTCTCGCTGATACTATAACCATGTAATGGAAAATATGTCTTGCTGTGTGTTCTATTCAAAATTGATGCCTGTATGCATCATTCATGATTTCGTAATGTAGTAGATATGTCATGTTTTTATTAAAAAATCAAATCTTCAACTGTGCGGGTTACATTCCTTGATTTCAATGCTTATTGTTTGAGTATGTCATGTTTTTATAATCGGTTTGAAGGTAGATTATGAATGGTCATGAAACGTTGTATTCGTCATGGTAATTTAATCATGTAATGCTGTTCATGTTTTTTCCTTTTTATGATGGTTATTTAGCCATGTTCCTTGATTTAAGATCAAAGGATAATACCAGTTTTTGTTGTGTGGTTGGCCAAAATGATGATAAAGGGAGAAAACATGTGAAGTTGTAGTCAACTTATCATGTTTTACCCACCAATGAGTTTTGATTCTATATAATCTGTGTTCCATGATATAAATTTGCAAACCAGAAATCATTGCCAAGTGATGCTAGTTGCTGGTATATTTTTCCTTTTATATTGGGCAAGACCAGTTTAACGTAAGTATTTCATAAAATATGGTCATTTTATCATGGACACTTAACCATGCCTGTTGGCCAACTTAATCAATTCTTGCATAATATTGACAACTGACCATGAAAAAATGGCAAATAACCATTTTGTTGCATAATCCATGGCAATTGATATAAGTTTGGCCAATACCAATTTTGATTGTAAATTATACATGTTTCCTGAATTATACAGTCTTGTGTGGTCATGAAACCTTGATGAACATTCATGAAATTTACCCCAATTATTCTAACGTAATGGTTTGTCCAACTTTATTTAAGGAGTTATGCCTCGTAATGTAGAAGGGCGAGCTAGGTTGAAACAAAGAGAAATGCATCTAGATGATGCAATAGTTGAGGATACGCCACCTTCGAAGACAGCACAAGAAAATCATGACGTGGAAGGCTCCTCAAAGACACGAGCAAGATTTGGGAATGTACCACGAGGGTTGAAGGCCTACATCCTCAACGTAATCATGTAACGCTGTTCATGGTTTTTCCTTTTTGTGATGGTAATTTAGCCATGTTCCTTGATTTAAGATCAAAGGATAGTATCAGTTTTTGTTGTGTGGTTGGCCAAAATGATGATAAAGGGAGAAAACATGTGAAATTGTGGTCAACTTATCAGGTTTTACCCACCAATGAGTTTTGATTCTATATAATTCGTGTTCCATGATATAAATTTGCAAACCAGAAATCATTGCCAAGTGATGCTAGTTGCTAGTATATTTTTCTTTTCATATTGGGCAAGACCAGTTTAATTGAAAATTATCCAATATTGAATCATAAGTATTTCATAAAACATAGTCATTTTATCATGGACACTTAACCATGCCTGTTGGCCAACTTAATCAATTCTTGCACAATGGCCATGATCGTACCTTGTTGCGGAAAAGAGGATGAAGAAGGACGATGAAGAGGATGAAGAAGGACGAGGATGAAGATGGAAGAGACGTGGGACTTAAATACTGTGAAAAACCATTACCGAGCAATCAGTGGGATTGTGGAAAGTTGAAAAGTTTGAAACTAATCACATCTTCCTTTCCCCTGTTCTATCTTTTATTTTGAAAGAAGATTGAGCCGTAACTCTAGGAATTGAAATTCATCCGTGGAATTCATCCCTCCCCCCCCCCCCCCCCCCCCCCCCCCCCCCCCCCCACACACACACACACACACACACACACAGAGATGTTTAATATCTATATCTATATTATGAAACAGAATAAAGGGTAATAAAGGTAATTTACATATTGCAAGGATGAAAATATAAGCATGAAAAAAGGGAGGGATGGATTCTTACATAGCATGGAAAAAGAGGATAGATATTTAAATATTCCTTTTTTCAAATTAGTATTCAAATTAATAAAACTTGTTTAAAATTAGTTTTTCAAAATCAGTTTTTGAAAAAAAATTGTTTTCATATTCGAAGAATTTTTTTTTTAAGTTTCAAAAAAAAGTTAGTATTAAAATAATTATATGAAAAAACCATTTTTTAAAAAAAAAAAAAAAACAGTTCTTGAAAAAAACCTTTTTAAATATAGTTTTTGAAAAATAATTAACAGTTTTTTAAAATTAATTTTTCAAAACATTATTGAAAAAGAAAGAAAGAGAGAGAGAGAGAGAGAGAGAGAGAGAGAGAGAAAATGGAAGAGAGAGAAGGTATTGTAAAATGATGGGCAGACTTGATTGAGAAAATGTAAGGTTCACCAAATTTTGTTATTAGCAAAATGTTGCTAGTTTTTGTCATTCAATGGTCAAAATTTGGTTAGTTGCTAAGAGGTTGTTAAGTTAGATTATTCAAATGTGAGCACTTTTTTTAGCAAATATCGCTAACCTTTAACAACTTTTTGGTTTTAATTATCCCATTTGTATATGGAGAAATGGGGCCTGGAAGGACTTGTAGGACTTGTGCAGGTCACAGGTCCCTACTTGCATCCCCTTAGGACCGCCCTTGAACCATAGGATTAGTTTTGGGTGAACATAGAATAGAATGAAGGGAGATATGGGTGGGGGGAGTTTTGGAGGGAAACACACGGCAAAGAGGTAGGAAGGCTGGAAGAGGACCAATACCAATAGGATGACACAAGTCAAGTCTTCTTATGGGACTAACGCGGTTCCGCCTATCGCGCTTGATGAGAAATCAAATGGTCTGAACTCTAATTCCCTTTTGTTTTTCCACACCTACCACTTGCGGCCCAGCTGGAATTCAACTCCAAGTCGTGGTGTTGCGTACTTGCGGATAAATGGTACCTGATCGAGAATCTCCAATAGGTGTTTTAGTACCATTAATTAGTTAGTTTTTTTTTTTTTTTATTACACGGTAGGATGTCGGTTTGTAACTAAGTTAGATTACCACGATGGGCTACCACTGCTCCTTCACCTCGAACCCACAATCCCACTCTCAGTACTCCAACCCAAGGGGAAAGATTAACTGAGCCAAGGCCAAAGGCCTGCCATTAATTAGTTAAGAGTAGTGAGTATTTGAGTTTTTTTAGTGCTCCAAATGGAGTACGCACTATCTAATGTGTTAGCGTGTCTTAGTTTGGGAGTGTTTCAGAAAGTTGGCTAGCTTCAAGGAAGGTCTTAACGAGCAATGCTAGGTACCTCAAAAATATCCCAGAATGAGCAATCAATGGTACAGATTCACTTTGATCTGGACCATTGATTACTCATTTTGGGATACTTTCGAGGTATATAGAATTATTGTATACCCCGAAACTACACCAAATTGAGTAATTCAATTCACTTTAAAATGAATCTGGACCATTGATTACTCATTTCGGGTATTTTTGGAGTACTTTTTCTGGGTACATAGACTTATTGGGTCTTAAAAACAAGGAAGGGGAGAGAACATGAGAGAGAAGCTTGTAAATCACGAAGAGGATGAAGGAGAAGAGAGATTGAGACAAAAGAGAGGGGAACTGGAACACAGTGTTTAAGACATTCTTTAATACACTTAACATTTTTAATTCTGGAGATGCTCATCAAAAAATTCCTGAAATTGAATTAGGAATAGCTAGCTTGAAAGCTCAAAACTCAATACTAAGTTGGTTACTTTAATCAAATTACAAAGGCAAACTTTGGATGCTTTGGTGGAAATAGCACTAATCCTGTGCCACATTGGCCTTGAATATGTTTGTAACGCTTCTCCTTCTCAACAGCATCCATGTAGACACACCCGTGATGAGTCGTCTTAATTATGCTTCTCAGATGTTGATTTCTCTTGAAGAGAGCGATATGTAACTTGACAAAACAATGTTCCCAAGATGTACCTAATCGGAGCCTATATGTCTTCATTAACGGTCCCTAATTTATCTTGTTACGCTCATTTAGTGTATTACTTGGAGTTTAATACTCATTTTTCTTGTTTCAAGACTTGCGGATAATTGTATACATTCCAACCGTTGGATTCAATAATTGCAAAGTCGATCTAAACAGTGGCGGACCCAGAATTTACTGGCAGTGGGGTCAATTATCCACCATAAACCTTAAACCAACATACAAAAAGGATTTAAGAAGACATCTATTGATCTTATATAGTTCATTTACTATATACTTACAAAAATTACATGCACTAAAATGCCATACAAGAAGTGGTTAAGTGAATTATCTCTATCTATAAAATTTCTCGAAACAAAAAGGGTATCTATTTATACCTTAAAATTAAAATTCCAAATGAGTAATGATTTTTGCACTCATATTTTTTTTATATGTCCACTCCTTTTATTGTCTTTTAATGAAAACTACACATAAAGTTCACACTAAAAGATAAAAAATGGGATGCCTTTATAAAAAAAGAGGATGATAATCATTTTCTTCCAAAAACACATACACGAAAAAGAGAAATTAATCAATGCCCCTGGAACATGGTTGAGCACAAACTTGGATCACACAAATGTATGAGGGTCACTCCCAAGTGTGTAAAATCCACTTGAATGTGTGGTTCAGATTCGTGCTCAACCCAACTCAGGAGCGTGGAATAACTTCTACTAAAAGAAGTCACAGTCAATCCTTTTGCCTAAAAGTCGATCTTTCTTGTTGAGAGAGAGATACCTAAAAAATCTTGGTAATTATTTTACTTATGGGACAAGAACCAAAGGGTATAAAACTTATGGGGCAATTCTATTATCTTTGGGGCAACAACTACAAGTTCAAAAGCCTATGGGGCAAAATTATAAAAAAATGTCCAAAAATTTATGTATTCCTCTAGTGGGTTTCCAGACTCAATGGGGTCACTTGACTTCCCTTGCCCATTAATGGATCCGCCCCTGGATCTAAAATGCGAACTTACAGAACTCCACTGACTTTGTTAAAATGTAAGGATCATTTGTTGACCGTAGTGGCATTTGTTGACCGTAGTGGCAAACACGGGCTTGAATTAGGTGTAATTTCATATTCATAATAACAATTTTATAGGTATATGTCGCTACTTGGAAAGTCCAAATAAGAGACGATGTTGTATGTATGTGCATAGCCACTGTTTAATTTTATGCACACAACCTGAAAAATGATTGATAACTAAAAAATTTAGAAATTTTTACCCCACATGTAGAAATTTTAAGAACTTTGTTTTCACTCACAAGACTTGTAGGAGTCAATCCCATAGAATTTTTACTTGACAATATTTGGAGTCGTGCCGGAACTCAGATCCCCACTTGCATCCCCTAAAGACAACCTTTAGATGACTGAATTAATTTTGAGTGGACATAGAAAGAGAGAATTGAAGATATGGGGGGAGTTTTGGAGGGAATTACACGGCCGAGAGGTAGGACGACTGGAGATAAGTACTTAACCTTAGCGGAATGAGGCCGAAGTTTGTTTTGGTACACCAGTATTTCAAAAACTGCAAGAATTGAAGTTTGTTTAATTAAGTAGTTCTGACCCATTCAAGATATAGCATATCTCCTAATTACATCTTTAATAAAAAGAAAATCCCTTTGATTCCAATTATTCAGAATCGTCAATCTCTTTTCGTGAGAAAGAGAAAGGGGGATTGAGTATTACTATTTATTATTTTAGGGATTGAACCAAGATGAATGATCTGGGCTACCTACATACTCATAGTTTGGGATTAAGCCAAAGTGCCAAACGTAGTTCACATTTTACCTTTTTGGTGAGCCTCGGGGACTCCCTTAATAATTTTATGAACTTTCAAGATCTCTATTATAAAACAAAAGGGTGTGGGAACAAGTTGTTGGAATGGCTAGGATTCATTTGATCTAAGGGCTCATGTGTTCAAAGCCTCTCCTCTGATTGTCCGGCCACAAACAGTCATCACTCTTGCCGGTGAGTCACTCAGAACCCAGAATCCACTGTCCTCAGTAACATACTCTCTCGCTCTTTCTCTAATACGTAGTACTTTTTTGGTTTTGGTTATCCTTTTCTCTATTTCATTTATCTTTTATAAAACTTTAATAGCTACCTAAAAATTGAAATAATATTTTGAGCTACTATCAAAATTCAAATGGTAATTTCAATTCCAATCAGGGTGAGTAGTGCCGTAGGCATGGGCCAGGTAGTGCCGTAGGCACGCGTAAACACTAGTTCATTTATAAAATTTTAGGATTTGCGGCATCACTGTAAATAGAGAGCACATCTCAACTAAGTTGTCACCCACTCTTTTTCCAATCATATGCCAGTCCTAAATTATTTTAATTTTGTGACTACACCCATTTGAGTGGGTTGCCTACGTATTTGATTCGTCAAGTTCAGCTTGAAATGGGAATAAGTTTGAATCAAAATCAAGTTTTTCAGTGAACAATTGAGGTTCACAAGGTTTGTAATTGTGCCCATGTGAATAGGTTGCCTACGTATCCAAGTTTGATCCGGAATTTAATGTAGTTCAAATTTGATTTTTGTTTTGTTGGTGAACCGTGAACATGTAAAGTTCACAAAATTTGTGAATGTGAATGAGTTGCCTACGTATCCGAGTTCAATTCCCAAAAAAGGAATCAGGTGCAAGTCGGAAATCGGAATCTAAATCAACGTAGTTCGGGACTTGGGATGTTTAGCTTTTAAGCCTTCAGGGCTCATTTGTTGATTTATTTGGCCCATAGACCAAATAGCTGAAACATTTTATGCAGCTTTTGGAAACCAATTTTTCTGTTGCATATTTACCCAAGGTCTCAACTGAATGTTGAGTAACAGTTTCTTGTGTGCAGATTAGATAGAAGTCCGGTGGCATGTCAAAATGCACAGCTTTAATAAAACGTTGGACTTTCATTTCCTTTGAAAAGAATTTGGGGTAGTTTCCACACAACTGCATATGAATGTTTCTCACATCCTCTTATAGGGATGCTAGAGCTGGCCCTGACTTAAAACAAATGTTGAGGCCGCTTTAGGTCTCTAAAAAATTTTGAATTGTAAGGGTCCCTCCTACTTATTTTTATCCCTTATTGTAGTCAGGGGCAGACCAAGTAAGGGGCATGTGGGGTCACGTGCTCCCACCCCACCCCATCCCTCTTTTTTTTAATTTATAGTATATTTTTTATGCAAAAATCAGTGTTTTTTTTGGCAATCGCTTATCTTTGTTGTGAACAAGTGGCACTTGACAGAGTCCAATGGAGGAAACGGATTCATGTAGCTGACCCCAAGTGATTGGAATGTAAGGCTCGGTTTGGTTTGGTTTGGAATCGCTTATCTTCGTGGTCGTCGCCAATCGCTTGTCTCTGTGTTCGTTGCCTGTCACATCACCGTTTTCCTCACCAATCATCAATTAAATTTGGGGCTATACGGCAAAAGTAATATTTTATTGAAAGGACTTTTAATTTGGGGCTACATAATTTAGGGCTTTTTATTATTTTCCTTTAAGGTTCGTAATATATATCTTGATTGTTTGGGAAAATTAGGCCTACATTTCTTTACTTGGTTTTTACCCAATGAATGAAATTTACAATTCAATTTTCCATAGTTTGCGCCTTTGCGCTTAATTTCGATTTTTGCTTAAGATTATTAGTATAATGTGTCCCCACGTGAGGCAAATTCTGGGTCCACCATTGATTGAAGTTCAAAAAAAAGATCATATTTTTAATTTTCACTTTAAACCTCCAAAAAGTCAGGGCCGACTCTGAAGGATGCTTCTCAGACACGTCTTTTGTTTTGTGTGTACATAGAGAACCAAATTAATGAAGTTGGTTTATTCTCCCATGAACTTACATTGGTAGTGGGGTTAATGGGGAGGAATCCACTCTCACGGATTTGTTGTCTCCATGTATCGTAAAATCGTTCCGACGAAATTACAATAAATAGAAATCATGATAAAATTTGAAAGAAATCGAAACACATACACCGAAATCATGACAAAAGGTAATGACTTATCCGCCGGTCTTCAAAATGGTGGGCATGATACAGCAACTAATTTGCTCATGGGTAATACCATAACAATGCATTTTACAAAATAAATATTAAACTTCTAGAAGCACAAGGGGAAATCAATAAGCGCAGAAATCTATCTGGATGGAAATCGATATAGGCAATCAATAAGCACAGAAATCTATCTGGATGGAAATCGATATAGGCAAATGGCTAAAGCATGGACTGAGAATGGGACTCCTTCAGGGTCGACCAATGGGATCGGTGGCATGTGCCGGGGGCGTCGTGGAAACGTGTGCAGTGGCCGTCAGTGGAAACGTCGATGGCGTTTGTGATGTGGGTCGTCAGAACTCGGAAGCGTGGAGTGTTTCTCCACAAAAAGTGTAAAACCAAATTGGCTTGGAATCGCGGGCGTGCCAGGGCAGGATTGCTGCCCAAATTTGTATGAAGGCCTAAAAGCCTCAATCTGACTTCTAATCGAATGAATGTGCATGGCCTAAGGGTAAGACTGTGAAGAGGTTTGTGATTTGCCTTAACAAAAAGGACTTAAAAATTTCTTAACCATTGTTAGAAAATGAAAAGAAATGTAGAACAAGGCCTAAAACATAATTAAAAAGACTTCATTAAGGTTTTAACAAAGTCTGGTTACAAGGAAACATGATAAACTTAAGCTAAGTTATATTGAGTACAAGCTAGGCTTTTGAAAGTAAAGGAAATTGAAAGATAAACCATGGGCTTTGATAGTCGTGCACCTTTGCCAAGGCCTTCAACTCCGGTATTTATAGGTAGAAGTTTCAGGCCTTGAGCTGATTCCACAGGCCTTCATGCATGGCTACCAAGTGTCCTCCTGGTAAAGGCTTAGGCTTGAGCTGCTTCTACTTCCTCCAACGAGTGATTGCCACATGTCAAAGCCTTGCTCCTCACTCTAAGAAATCAGCTGAGGCCTGAAAGTCCTAAAAAAACTCTCATTTCCTGCATAAAAACTTGTAACAGGGCAAAAAGAATTTTGGTTGTGTAGAATCACGAAGGCCTTTTGAGCTGCTTAAATGCCTGTATAGAAGATTTTGGGCCCACAAGGTTAAAGGCAAAAATTTTACCAGGCCTTTCAGCCACTTCATTGGCTCTTGAGCCCCTTTTAAAGGGCCACTTGCTATTTTTAGATATTTCCATATATATGCATATATATACATACACATTTATATATGGAATAGAGACATTTCGTGGGACTTGTGTCCTACCACTTGCTTTCTTTAAGCTTTCATACAGCAGGCCTAGTTGAGCTGCTTATGGGCTATTGGAGAGAAACTTCTAGGCCTTTGAACTACTTATGATGTCACGCCCTGGATTTTCAACATATTAATAATGGTATTTCTAATAAAAGTCCTTTGCAATAGTACAGCATAATATCCCAAAATATTTTTCATAACTCAAACAAGAGTACAAACAAGTCCAAAGTTTACAATAATGGCACACCGGCCCCAAATTCCATAATTAAATAAAAGACGGCAAGCTTAGAGATTACATAATTTTTTTCAAGTCAAAGATTAGCTCAAAATTACTATTACATCTCCCAAAAGAATTTTACGAAGATGTCAAAGTAATTCTTCCATGTTAGCTTTCAAAATGATGAAGTCATATGCACGTCAAGTACTCCACCTTAATGCCCTTGAGATATACCTGAAAAGAATAATAGGTTGAGTTACACTAGCCCAGTAGAGAATTCTTTGCTTAAACTACATGCATATGAGATGGACAATACACTGAGATGGATATTGATACAAGAAAGTCTCCCACGTGTACAAGAGCAAGAGAATAATAGTTGATAATCAACCTATTCGTATTCACGTCACTTAATAATATCTAAATCCTCCGTTTTCATTGTAGCAAGTGTTCTCAATTCCCTTTCCGGGCGTTTGGGACCCCGTGCGTCCCGAATTCATTCCGGCATCACACCATTCGGTGGATCCGTGGCTTTCTTGTGCACTTCCGGGCGTTTGGGACCCCGTGCGTCCCGAGTTCATTCCGGTATCGCACCATTCGGTGGATCCGTGGCTTTCTTGTGCACTTCCGGGCGTTTAGGACCCCGTGCGTCCCGTTTCCGGCATCACACTTTTTAGTGGATCCGTGGCTTCCTTCATTTCGTTCTATGGTTCTAAATTGTGATTTTCCCTGTACAAGTCTCAACATCTTAAAGCATAACTGTCACACCCTCAATTCTTAACATAAACAACAATACCATCACTTATGGAAACGAACCACGACATTAGAAAGTGAAAACAAGGAATTTTTTACAAAATCTGCAGTGGGTACGAGTAGTACCAAAAACGGGCTACGGGTAGCAAGGCAATTGTTCAGTTTCTGATCAGTGGCTACGGGTAGTACCAAAAACGGACTACGGGTAGCACCTGGAAATCTCAACGCGTTACACAGATTTTAAGGGCCAACAATACCCTTCAAAACCACAATCAAACACGAGATTTAGGTACAAGTTCAACTCATCAACATGTAGGACAAGTAAGAAATCCCTACCTCCCCTTGGAGAACGAAACCCAACGGGATTTGATCGAGCCCTAGCCTTAAAATCTGAAATCCTTCGAGAATACTCCTCTCCGAGCTATATCCAACAAGATACGAGATCAATGACAAGAGTGGATGAATGATTGAAGGTTATTTGTCATGAGTTTTGAGTGAGGAGTGAAGTTTTGGATGTTGGAGGAGGAGAGAGAGTGAGTGCCGAGAGAGAAGAAAGAGATCGGGAGTGAGAGAGAGAAAGTGAGGAGCATTTTTTTCTCCTCTACATACACACCCACACAAATATATACTACCCACACTTCAAATTGCACATGCACCCTCCCACAAACAATTCTATCACATTCACCCCAATTCATTTAAACTCGATAAAACCCATATTTCCTCATTTATAATATCGAATAAAACCTTTTATTAATTTCTGAAAATACGGGTCCTTACACCCTATCCTCCTTAAAGAAATTTCATCCTCAAAATTTATAACCATAATCAACAAGGTATGCAACATTTAGACATGCACCAATTGTATTACTAAATATCATGCAACAATGTCATAATCATAAGTCTTGGTTCGGAAACTCACATTGATTCAAACCAGAAATAAGTGCGGATACTTCTCCTTAACCTCATCTTCTCGTTCCCAAGTCGACTCTTCCTTGCCTTGGTTACTCCACAAGACTCGCACTAATGGTATTGTCTTACCCCTCAACACTTGATCACGCACATCTAAGATACGAATCGGTTCCTCTCCATATGACGCATCGGCTTCTAGTTCAAGCTCGGACCATTCTAAGACATGAGATGGATCCGGTTCGTATTTTCTCAACATGGACACGTGAAACACGTCGTGCACTCCCGAAAGTTTTGGTGGCAACGCCAAGCGATACGCTACTTCCCCGATCTTTTCAATGATGTCAAATGGCCCGATATAACGTGGTGAAAGTTTCCCTTTCTTCCCAAAACGTGACAAACCTCGACGTGGCGATACCTTAAGAAATACGTGATCCCCCTCTCCAAACGATAACGGTCGGCGACGACGATCGGCATAATTCTTTTGTCTACTTTGCGCGGCTAACAATCGTCGGCGAATCACCTTAACTTGTTCGGTCGTCCTTTCTTGAGCTTCCAAAAGACGTTGGCAAATTGCTTTCATGCTCTCGGATGTCTCCTTAATCATATCCGGCCCTACTAACGTAGGCTCGCCCAATTCGGTCCAACACACGGGTGATCTACATGGCCTCCCATACAAAGCCTCGTACGGTGCCATCTCGATACTCGATTGATAACTATTATTGTACGCGAACTCGACTAATGGCAAATGATCCTCCCAACTACCCCGAAAATCCATGACGCAAGCTCGAAGCATGTCCTCCAAAATTTGAATCGTCCGCTCGGATTGACCATCGGTCTGAGGATGATACGCGGTACTAAACAAAAGATTGGTGCCAAGAGCGGCCTGTAAACTTTGCCAAAAGCGCGCGGTAAACCTCGGATCCCGGTCAGATACGATAGAAATAGGAATTCCATGGAGACGAATAATCTCACGAATGTATAATCGGCTAAGCGTATCAATCGAATCGGTAACTTGGATGGGTAAGAAGTGAGCGGTTTTGGTCAAACGGTCCACAATCACCCATATAGCATCGTGTACCCTCGGCGATTTTGGTAAACCTGAAACAAAATCCATGGTCACGTTCTCCCATTTCCACTCGGCCACTGGCAACGGTTGTAACTCTCCCGCGGGTCGTTAATGTTCGGCTTTCACTTGTTGGCACGTGAGGCACTTAGACACGGAAACAACGACATCCCTCTTCATCCCGGACCACCAAAATTGTCTACGCAAGTCATGATACGTTTTCGTCCCTCCTGGATGGACGGCTAACGGAGAATGATGGAACTCTCGCAAAATTTCCTCCTGACACGAAATGGGTACGAACAATTTTCCTTGATAACGTAAACCTCCATCGGTATGAATCATCCACCCTTCTTGAGCCTTCCCACTCAGGAATTCGGTATGAAGTTCCTCCGCTTCCTCGTCGTGTTGTTGTGCTTCAATGACTCGATTCGATAAAGAAGATTGAATGGTCAAATTGCATAAAGTAACCCCATCCTGAACTTCCTCAAAGTGCAACACGCAGAATCCCAGATCATTCATCATTTTCCACTCGTGTATCGCCAGACTCGCAAGGTGTGTTGGTTTTCTACTCAATGCATCGACCACTACATTTGCCTTCCCCGGGTGATATTGCAAATCAAAGTCGTAGTCCTCCAAGTGTTCCATCCAATGTCGTTGTCGTAAGTTAAGCTCTTTTTGAGAGAATAGGTATTTCAAACTCTTATGATCAGAAAAGACCTCGAATCTCTCACCGTACAAGTAATGACGCCAACTCTTCAACGCAAATACAACGGCCGCAAGTTCTAAGTCGTGCGTAGGATAATTTCGCTCATGAGTTTTCAATTGTCGTGACCCATACGCCACTACTCGCCTCGATTGCATCAAAACGCACCCAAGCCCTTCTTTCGAAGCGTCACAATAAACAGAGTAGCCAACTCCATGTTCAGGCACAATTAAAACTGGCGCAGTTGTCAATCGCTTCTTTAACTCCTCAAAAGCCGTCTCACACGCGTCACTCCAAACAAAACGTGTCCCTTTCCGTGTCAACCTAGTCATAGGTGACGCTGGGCGAGAAAAGTCTTGGACGAAACGGCGATAATACCCTGCCAAACCCAAGAAACTACGAATTTCAAACACATTTTTCGGTCGCTGCCAATTCATAACGAACTCTATCTTCTCCGGATCTACGGACACTCCACCATTTGAAACCACATGACCCTAGAATTTGACTTCGGACAACCAAAACTCGCATTTACCAAGCTTAGCATACAAGCGATGCTCTCTCAAGAGTTCAAGGACAATAGTGAGATGAGATTGGTGTTCCTCCACCGAAGGTGAGTATATGAGAATGTCGTCTACAAAAACGACCACGAAGCAATCAAGGTAGGCACGGAAGATACGGTTCATTAAGTCCATGAAAGTAGCCGGCGCATTCGTCAACCCAAAAGGCATAACTACAAACTCGTAATGACCATAGCGTGTACGAAAGGCGGTTTTCGGAATATCCTCTCTTCGGACTCTTAATTGATGATAACCAGACCTCAAATCGATTTTTGAGAAACAAGTCGCACCCCGAAGTTGATCAAATAAGTCGTCGATTCTAGGCATTGGATACTTATTCTTAATGGTGACACGGTTGAGCTTACGGTAATCAATACACAAACGAAGTGAACCATCCTTCTTTTGCTCAAAAAGTGCCGGTGCTCCCCACGGAGATGTACTCGGGCGAATAAATCCTAAATTTTCCAATTCCTGCAGCTGGACCTTTAATTCCCTAAGTTCGGCGGGAGCAAAACGATAAGGTGGTACAGAGATTGGTGCGGTACCGGGAAGCAACTCGATAGTAAACTCAACTTCTCTCTCTGGAGGTAAACCAGGTAACTCCTCCGGAAACACATCAGGGAAATTGCAAACAACAAGAGGCAACTCCCCACGCACGGACACATCTTCATCTAGAGTCAAACTCGCCAACAGAAAATACATGGACTCTCGCTCTCGAGACCCACATAGATACGGCTCCAATGGTTCCCGACGTTCCCCAAAGAACTCAAAACAAGCACCCTCAGGTGGACAAATACGAACTCGACGCTTGAAACAATCAATGGTGGCATGAAACATAGATAACCAATCCATTCCCAGAATAAGATCAAAGCTCGACATTCCCAACACAATGAAATCAAAGGTGAAGCGGCGATCATGAATAAGGCATTCACAGTTTCGACAAATACGATCCAATTGCGTTCTACCCCCTAAGGGTGTCTCGACATACAACGGTGGGCTAAGATTTTCGGTTTCTAACTCCAAAACACATACAAACGATGCAGCAATAAAAGAATGAGATGCTCCAGAATCAAAGAGTACTTTTGCAAAGGAATTAAACAAGAGGAATGTACCCCTCACAACAGAAGCTTCTGGAGCATGAGAATTGACCGGAGGTGGTGGAATAGCAAAAGTGATGGCAAAAGCCCTTCCTTGAGTAGTCTGATTCTGCACAGATCCTCCCCGCTATCCTGAAGCCTAAGAAGGAGATGAAGAATTCGCACCCCTTTCATTCTGAGAACCCTGGATGGTAGTGGTTTGACGGAAATATGGTTGTTGCTCCTCTGCGTACCTCTGAATGATTGTTGGCCAAACCCATGCCCTGACCCTGACTGCTGCACAGAACCCGACTCACTACGAGCACCTCTCACTCTACGAGAACAATCCTTGGCTAGATGGCCAAAATCCCCACACACATAACACTCCTTTGCCTGACAATCTGCTCGAAAGTGGCCCAGCTGACCACAATGGTGACACGTAATCGCAGGCCTAGAATGAGCTCCTCGAACTCCGGAAGAAACGGTCGATGGCCTGATACTCGATTGACTCTGAGTTGCAAAAGATGTTTCCCGAGATCGCTTCCTCCCCTGACTCCCGAAAGTCCCCGAAGAACTAGCGTTAACCGTCGATTGCTTAGGTTCCCAAACTCCCCTATTTCTCTGAGACTCCTTTGGTATTTCGACACTCCTCGCGCATTCAACAACCTCGAAATATCTCATCTTATGTTAAGCCACTACCAATCTCTTTACGGAAGAATGCAAATCCCTCTTGAAGCATCGACACTTCCTATCCTCGGTTGCTACTAGCTCGGGGGCAAATCGTGACAAGGACTGAAACCTCAATGCGTATTCAGAAACGGTCATATTACCCTGCTCAAGCTTCTCAAATTGATCCCTCAATTGGTCACGAGATGAGTCTGGAAAATACTGACTCACAAATAGATCCTCGAATTCGGCCCACGTCAAATTTTCAACATCGGGCTCATTCGCCTGAGCCACGGTCCTAGCTGCCCTCCTCGCGTCCTTCCGACTTTCTAAAATAGATTCCCACCATTCACCAGCCTCTCCGACAAGTTGAACGGCCACAATACTCACACGCAAGTCATCTTCGGTAATCTTAAGAGCGGTGAAGTTCTTACGAATTTGAGCCAACCAGTGGTCGGCCACGAGGGGGTCACTACTTGCCCCATCAAACAAAGGTGGGTTTAGACGGCTGAATTCTCGCATGGCAACTAAGGCCCGACTGTCCGCATTGTCCCTAGGAGGAGGTTGCAAGAAGTTAGCGGCTGCAAGTGCCGCGACAATATCCCTAGCAAGAGGGTTCTAAACATTCCACACCCTTGGATTTGGCCTGGCCCCCAATTCTGCATCCCCATGCAAAGCTTCCCCATGCTGACTAACCTCGTCTTCTAACGGTTCCTCACGGCCACAGCCACGAGCACCCCTATTCCCAGCTCCACCCCGCCTATTGCTGCGTTTCGGAGGCATCTAACTACAAAGGTTAAGAGAGAAAACTATCAACTACAATATATCAATTATGAGGTCAAACCCCCAACTTCCCAACACGGGTTAACAACTCTGCGCCACTCTACGGTAAGGAAAATGTAATGCCACATATTCCATGAATGCCAATCACACAAGCACATGCATGTCATGTAAAATGATGCAATGCTTTTTGAACCCATGAGACTAAGTCTCCCCACGGTCTCGAGGTATTCTAAAACTCTTGCTCTGATACCAAGTTGTCACGCCCTGGATTTTCAACATATTAATAATGGTATTTCTAATAAAAGTCCTTCGCAATAGTACAGCATAATACCCCAAAATATTTTCCATAACTCAAATAAGAGTACAATCAAGTCCAAAATTTACAATAATGGCACACCGGCCCCAAATTCCATAGTTGCATAAAAGACGGCAAGCTTAGAGATTACATAATTTTTTTCAAGTCAAAGATTAGCTCAAAATTACTATTACATCTCCCAAAAGAATTTTACGAAGATGTCAAAGTAATTCTTCCATGTTAGCTTTCAAAATGATGAAGTCATATGCACGTCAAGTACTCCACCTTAATGCCCTTGAGATATACCTGAAAAGAATAATAGGTTGAGTTACACTAGCCCAGTAGAGAATTCTTTGCTTAAACTACATGCATATGAGATGGACAATACACTGAGATGGATATTGATACAAGAAAGTCTCCCACGTGTACAAGAGCAAGAGAATAATAGTTGATAATCAACCTATTCGTATTCACGTCACTTAATAATATCTAAATCCTCCGTTTTCATTGTAGCAAGTGTTCTCAATTCCCTTTCCGGGCGTTTGGGACCCCGTGCGTCCCGAATTCATTCCGGCATCACACCATTCGGTGGATCCGTGGCTTTCTTGTGCACTTCCGGGCGTTTGGGACCCCGTGCGTCCCGAGTTCATTCCGGCATCGCACCATTCGGTGGATCCGTGGCTTTCTTGTGCACTTCCGGGCGTTTAGGACCCCGTGCGTCCCGTTTCCGGCATCACATTTTTTAGTGGATCCGTGGCTTCCTTCATTTCGTTCTATGGTTCTAAATTGTGATTTTCCCTCTACAAGCCTCAACATCTTAAAGCATAACTGTCACACCCTCAATTCTTAACATAAACAACAATACCATCACTTATGGAAACGAACCATGACATTAGAAAGTGAAAACAAGAAATTTTTTACAAAATCTGCAGTGGGTACGGGTAGTACCAAAAACGGGCTACGGGTAGCAAGGCAATTGTTCAGTTTCTGATCAGTGGCTACGGGTAGTACCAAAAACGGGCTAGGGGTAGCACCTGGAAATCTCAACGCGTTACACAGATTTCAAGGGCCAACAATACCCTTCAAAACCACAATCAAACACGAGATTTAGGTACAAGTTCAACTCATTAACATGTAGGACAAGTAAGAAATCTCTACCTCGCCTTGGAGAACGAAACCCAACGGGATTTGATCGAGCCCTAGCCTTAAAATCCGAAATCCTCCGAGAATACTCCTCTCCGAGCTATATCCAACAAGATACGAGATCAATGACAAGAGTGGATGAATGATTGAAGGTTATTTGTCATGGGTTTTGAGTGAGGAGTGAAGTTTTGGATGTTGGAGGAGGAGAGAGAGAGAGTGCCGAGAGAGAAGAGAGAGATCGGGAGTGAGAGAGAGAAAGTGAGGAGCATTTTTTTCTCCTCTACATACACACCCACACAAATATATACTACCCACACTTCAAATTGCACATGCACCCTCCCACAAACAATTCTATCACATTCACCCCAATTCATTTAAACTCGATAAAACCCATATTTCCTCATTTATAATATCGAATAAAACCTTTTATTAATTTCTGAAAATACGGGTCCTTACATATGAGTTGCTTGGGATGTCTCCATGCATGGCTGTCATGTGTCCCAAGCCTTGCTTCATGCTGAAGGATAGTAGAGACTCATGCCTTGAGCTGCTTGCAAGCAACTTACCTAGACCTGCTAAGCAAAAACATTCTAGGTCTTTGAACTTCTTATGAGCAGCTTAAGGCCTTTTCCTACAAATTGAAGACCATATGCAACGTTTTAAGATGCAGGCCCATCCGTCACTTGGGCCTAAGCTTGAGGTGAATCATAAGCATCTATCCTTTGTAAGCCTTGTGAATCCAAGCCTGAAGAAAAACCTAGGCTTTAACTGATTTGGACCTACTAGAAGGCCTTATTGTTTCTAAGAACTGGCCTAGACCTGGATAAAACGCTCAGACTTAATGGGTCGAACCAAGACTTTGGCTAGTCCTGGGCCCGAATTTGTGAAAGTGATATTTTGGACATTAATTTGTCCCAAGTTTTTGCACACTCAATTGACCCTTTAGCATTCAAACTGGCCCAATTCTACCGGTGACCGATTCATAAGGCTTCTCAAGGCCTGAAACTACCTCCAAGGCCATTCTTCTATTCTTTTTTCTTATTTTGGCCAAAAATGGGTGTAAACATTGACCCTCCCCCCCCCCCCCCCCCCCCCCTGATTCTTTACTTTTAGAATCAAGACGTGTATAAAAAGAAAAACCATTTTTAGCATCCGAACAGGCCTGGATTCCGATTTTAGCATGTCTTCTTTTGTTTGCCTTGCCTATGGACGTTGTAGGCATTAGGCATTTTCCATGCTTCATTAAGGCCTTTGACAAAATTCTCTAAATTCAGACCTTGGAATGAGTCTTCTAGCTATCTTTTTGTCGGATAAGGCTTTCAAAGGCCTCTCTTAAAAATAGAAGGCCTCTATCTGCATCCTCTAGTGCTGATTAGAATGATTGGATGATACTCATGCTTATACCAGAGCTGAATCTCAAGGCTCATATCGCCTCTTATTAGGCCTGTTTACACCAATAGAGGCCTATTTACAGGCCTATTCGTAGAAAGAACCATGAAAAGGCCTGGCAATAAGAACTAAAAATATGTTGGAAGGCTTGGTCTCCTACTTGGAGTGGTTATAACAGTGAATCAGGCCTACTCAAAGAGCTCAAAAGGCCTTCATCTCTGCGGAAAAGGCCTTCGTATATTAACATGAGGCCTGGTTGCAGAAAAGTTACAAACCCATGAAAGGCCTAACAATAAGGCCTTGAAATATGTTGAAAGGTCTAAAAAGGTGACTCTGGCCTAAAGAAAGAGCTTAAAGGGCCTCCTTTATTGCAGAAAGGCCTATTAAATGAAATAAAAAGGCCTCCACCTCTGCGAGAAAGGCCTTTTAAGAACTTAAAAATAAGGCCTACTCAATTACTGGTAGGCCTTAGCTGAACATTTTTACAGATGCATGTTCGGCCTTTGAAGGGCATTTCCTTGTACTTAGCCCTTCTTGACAGCATTTTGGTGTTTCTATGTAAGCCAAATGAATAACACTCACTTTTGATGTGCCCCACAAATCCAATGTGGGCGCAATTCTACAACTTTAAGGCCTATAGTTGGCCTATGCTTGCAATGCCTATTGGCAGGTCGAATAATGCCAAAATGGCCTTCATTAACCGGGGGAGGAGGGGGATCTCCAATCACAAATGAATTGTGATCAAGCCCTAGAGTGTCGTCGTTTTCCTCCTCTTCATGTCGTCCCTCCAGTTCTAGAATGGCTGCAACATGCAACTCAGACCTGCTTATAGGGCTGACGGTAGGCCTAGATCGTTCCTGGCCTACATCAATGATTTTCTCAATGCCCAGGACTGAATCTGGATGTGGTAGCCCTTCAGAGACTTCAGAAAGCACTTGAGAGGAGAAAATGGGCTGACACTTCCTCATAATTGGACTTTCCATGTTCTGGCTTATTCTAGGCCTGAGATCTTGCTCTCTTTGCGTCGAAACAGGCCTATCATTTTGCTCCTCCAGACCTGGAAATAACTTTCCATCTAGAAGTTTTTGAAAAACTCCGGAATGTTGGCTGTTGCACTCAGGCTTGAAATCGTTGCCATTATCATTTTGACGTTTATCATCCAGGCCTTGTTGCTGTTCTAGAATCCTTGAAGGCCTGAACTGAGAATTTTGCCCCCTGAGAGCAATTCCTTGGCCTCCTTACCCCCCGAGTGCTAGGCTTTTGAAAGCTAAGGCCTGAGAGAAGCCTAGAGGCTTGTGCTTCGTTCGCTCCGATGATAATGTGGAATAATACCCCAAGCGTAGGGTTTAACTTGTCGGTTGAAGCATAATAAACCGGAAATCCGGGATCGTACCCAAGGGAATAATTATATGGCTTGATCGGATTTGTAGAGCAAGTAAGGGCTTTCGGCCTTTAGACGGCCAACTTTGTTTTACTTTGAACGGTGGAAATAAAAGGCTAAATTAAAAACGAATTAACTAGAGAAAAGATAGGCTAGGTCTAGGAATTATTAGCACCCAAGACCCAAGCTAGATCACACTCTTCACCCAACTACGCAATTTAAGATACTTGGTTAGAGTTCTCAAATCGAAAAATCAAATGATTTGAAAACCAAGCTAGCTCTAGAATTCATTTGACAAATACCTCGTGCGAAAGAGCTCTAAGCATCATATGTGGTGGGTAGTCGACGCTCCCACCTACACAAGATCAAAGAGGTTAACACCTCGGTGATTTATCAAACAAACCCGAACCCCACATCAATTTTCAAATCAAAGTTTGAAGCTTTATTGGGTGGAAAATGCAATTTTCGCCCGGGCCATGAGATGCTAATTATCCCATGACCTAACCCTTGAAACTACTCACCCATATCTAGAGAGATAGGAGCAAGCAAAAATCTAGCTACCATAATGAAATAACAAGACTTGAATTAAACTAGAGACTAAGATAGATCGGGAGAAAATAAACAACTTTAATTAAGGCAACAATAACAAAAAGTAACAACTAAGGGCTGAAAATTAAAATATGAATGCTGGAAAAATGAAGAACAGCAAGAACAATTCAGAAAGCAAATTGAATCTAATCCTAGATCTAGAAAATAGTACCCTTGAATCTATCTAATTCTATCCTAATTGTTTGTACAAAATAGTGACATAAGCTTAAATACTCCAAAGATCCGCGCCTGGAATATTCCCAAGATGCTCAGAAAATTCGCTCTTAAGTCCCTCGGCATCGATGGCGAAGCCCTTAAGTTGCTGCTAATGGCCTCGGTATCGATGGATGCCCAAAAGTGGTACCAATACCGAAGCTATTAAGGGGTTACTACTAAAGAGCTCGGTATTGATAGGAAAAATCGCAAGGTATCAATACCGAAGCTATTAGGGGCTGCTTAAGAGCTCGGTATTGATAGACTAAAATTCTTTCTATCAATACCGAAGCTATTAGCTCCGAACTCTTGCACCGGCTTGCCAGCCAGCCTCTTGCTCGGGCAAATCTGGTGCTGCTCGGGCAATGACAGCTTCTGCTCGGGCAATCAACCTCTGCCTTGTCCTTGACAGGTTCTGCTCGGGCAATTCGACTCTTGCTCGGGCAAATCAACTTCTTGCTCGGGCAAATCTGCTTCGGCCTTGGCAACAACAGGTCTTGCTCGGGCAAATCTACTTCTGCTCGGGCAAAGACGTGCCTCATGCAACGAAAACACCCCTGCTTGGCGGTTTACCTACAAAATAGAACTAGAACACTATACGAGCAAACAACGTTAACAATAACTAATAAGTAATCAAATTTAACTAAAACTAGATACTAGCGCACCCTGCATTACATTCTCGGGTGCTTATCACGCCCCCCAACTTAAGGTTTGCTAGTCCCTAGCGAACGAAATGCAGAAAATTAAAACATGAGCACTATGCAATCCTTCCGAATTCACAACTTAGAACTTGCTCAATTCTGTAACCTAGCAAGAGTTCAACAATCCAGCTTTTTATTTCATTTCTACAACTCACATTTTTAGCATTCAATTAAACAGGCTAAGTATCAAGCAAGTCTAAGAGCAAGTCAAAATGGTCTGTGTCCTCGAACAATGGGAGGATACGGGACACAGAATATGCGAATTCAGACTAAACCATATCCACTGAAAACGTGCTTAACAACAGGCAATAGCGAACAAGAAATACTATCCCTCAAACAACTAAAGCACTTTATTCAACGAAATTAAAATCTAGCAGATGACTTTGGATAATCGAAAGGAAGGCATGCCATGCAACTAATTATGCAAATATCAGAAAATCAATCAAAATGGAATTCAAGCGCGCTAAAGATCAACTAAGGACTTTTTAAGCTTGTAATGACCTTGGTTACAAAGAACAGGTTAGCACAAAAATGGGCGACGGTCTTTACTAGCTTGGTTTAACTACCCGAGTGACCGCCGCCAACACATGAAATAAACCAAGTCAAGGCCAAACCGGCCAAACCAATAAACCAACTACTAACTAACAATGTGCAAGATTGTACTACGAACTGAAAATGAAACAAAACAAGATAAAAGGATAGGGTAGTTGGCATGTCAACCAACCAAGACCCCGACCAAGTGAGGGGAATTTCTAAAGCCACTGACTCTCTATCATGTCACCACCACATCAAGTCACTTCTTCATCCTTCCACTTCTTCATCATCCAAGGCATCTTCCTCCCTGAAATCATCACTCACTTCCGCTTCAACTTCATGCTCTGGTACAAACTTCTCTCCATGTTGACGCTCAAGGATGGTAGTTTGCCATGCCACCTCCTTCTCGAGTTGAGCTTGCTCTCGCATAATCCTTCTCCTTTCCACTTTTTCCTTCCTCAAACTCTTAATGATCGAGATGTTTTGACAACAAAGTAACTTGATCCATGTGCTTTGCTTTGATTTCTTAGGAGGCAAAGTAGTCAGATAGCTACTTGACCCAACGGTTTTAGCTTTGGCAGCATGAGTTTGTGAAATGCTTTTCTCATCAAAGGTATCAGTCATAGGTCCCGGCTCAAGATCCTCTAACTTCTCATACTTCTCACCCCTTACCCCTTGCTCCTTGCACAAGGCCGTGATCATACATGGAAATGGCATGCGGGCTGTAGACAGGGTATCGTTCTTGAAATCTACTAACTGAGCAAAAATAATCACAGACCAATCCACAACCAAATCATTTGCACCCAATGCATATATCAATTCCCCAATTTTTCGGGATGGTTTGTGCTCGGTTCCTCTAGGATAAACATTATGATGGATCAACTTATTCAAAAAATGGTAAGTTCCCTTGAATTTTCCGGGCACATGGGGGATTTCAGCCTCATTCACATCTAAATACAGCTCCCCATTAATAACTCCTAGATCAATTTGAGCATCTTTCATTGGATAGTTAATGGATTCGGGGGTCGGCCGAGTGAAGTTCAAATAACGGGCTATATCATCAGGCGTAATCTTAATGTTTATCCCTGCAACTCTAGAAACAACAGCAGCATCGGGATCATTATCCCACTCACCCACAGGCACTTTCAATTTCTTATAAAATTCAACAACTAAATTCTTACTGTAACCTCCTCATTTTTCAGTCCAGAAAGTCAAACCTTTTCGCATAACAATGCGGAGGCCCCGGTGTTCCTTTCCCAAAGCTTCGGCGTCCACTTGCCGTTCGTTCTTGATTTTCCGCTTGTCCATGCTTGCTTCCCAACTTTTCTGTTTATCCAGTGCGATTTCCTCCGGAGTACGCCTCTTTCTTTTACTCTGCTGTCCCGATGCCTCCCCAAATTGATTTTCATCCCCTTCTTCTGATCCGGCCAAATCAGTATCCTCCTCCTCCACTTCTGGCTGAGATGATGTAGCGCGGTGTGCGGTCTTTTTGATCCTTGGCATTGAAAGCAAAAAGGGTTTTTGGGTTTATTTTTTGGGTATTTTCGGATTTATGGGTGAATTTCTAGGGTTTTTGATTTTTTTGGTGAAAAATAGGAAATGTAGGTAGAGAAATGGTGGGAAGAGGTTTATGGGTGAAAAATATAAGAAAAGAAAGGGATTTTTGTGAGGAAAAGATGAAAATTTCGGAATTGAAAAGAGGGGTGGTGGGTTTACCTTATTTTTGGCTTGAAAACTTGAAATTGGTGGAGGAAGCTTGATTATTGTTGAAGGAGATGGAGGTTTTGAAGGTTTTATGGAAGAATATGGGAGATTGAGTGGGTTAAATGGAGGTTTAGGTTAGGGTTTGGAGTGAAAATGGAGGAATAGGGAGAGAGGGGTCGGCTGTGAGAAAGATGAAGTGGGATTTTTGGTTGCTTACTGGACTGCCAGATTTGCTTCTGTTTTGAATTGTGAGGCTCAGTACCGATAGCTGTTTTTCCTTTCAATCGATGCCGACCAATTAACAAACCCCTGTTAACCACCTCGGTACCGATTGCAGTTAAAATTTCCTACCGATGCCGAACTGCTTTGAACGAAGACCATTAAACTCGTCGGTACCGATTGGAATTTTTAATGTCTACCGATGCCGATCTGCTTTCTGCTTTGAAATGCTAACTACCTCGGTACCGATGGCATAAATTCCTTCCTACTGATACCGAACTCCTTACTGTTGAAATTTTGCACTTCTTCACTTTGAACCCCAAGACTTTCAATAATTCATTTAGCAACCCAAAAAGACCTTTGTATATTGAAAAACCACACCAACGATCCCTCCAAACAACCGGTCACCTAAGTTTAAGCAAAGAACGGGAAAAAACAGGATGCAAAGTAGGACAAGGTGACTCATATGTGGTATGATCATGCAAAGAATGCCTTGTATCCTTTCCTAAGTGCGCTTTGGTTTCCAAAATGATTGAAAATCAACATTTGAACACAAATAGGCATGGACATGCGATTATTCACCTAACTACAAGCATGTATATTGAAAGATGGGGATATGGGCGAAAACTTGATCAAAAACTTGCTCAACACTTAAACCATTCAATTGTCAACTAAGCATGCAAATTGAGAAGCACAAAATTCTTAGGATTGCTACGAATTCTTGCTAACTAACAACGATTGAGCATGCAACAAGTCATGAACAAAACTAAAAACTATGACAAAAGGAAGGAATTGCAAGTAAAAACCTTTTATTTATTTTTGAAATTTTTTCAATTTTCTAATGTTTTTTGTTTTTCAATTTCTATTGTTTTTTGAATTTTCAAATTTTCAAATGTTTTTGAATTTTCAAAATTTTCTCGCAAAATCAAACAAAAATCAACCAAATAGCACATAAGCTAACCCCTCCCCCCAACTTAAAGCGATGTTATGCCCTCATAGCATTTAAAACAAGAGCGAAGAAAGGAAGAGTGCGCGAATGTACCGTCCAAGGGGAATGTCAACCCCTAAATACCTCGACCAAGTTGGAGGATTTTATGTCAATGTTTTGCTCCAGCCAGATTTGATGCTTCCAGGGTTTACTCCTTCGGTTCTACCAACTCGGAACCATAGCTAGTCACACAGGGCCATATCCAAAGCTTTATCGGACTAACAACCACGGCGCTTAGCCGCACCCATGCTTAGGGCTCCTGAACGCCTCACTCACTCCGGCTTTAGACCCAATCTACCAAGGCTGGTGTGGTAGCAAATAAACCCTGCAGAAGACTTAAGAGAACGACCTTCCACAAAATAATTGACATTAGAACCACCGGCCCATGTTATCCGGCTTTCAAACAAAACAAAATTAAAAGACAGAACATAAAGAAAATGCAAAGAAATCACACAAAATGAAATAGAAACATGCAAAACAGAATGAAATGCACCACCCGATCGTCACGCGATCACACGAGTCATACTTTTCTTCACATCTCTTTCCGTTGGGGTAAGAAATGGGTGGCTATACTAGACCGTCGAAAATTTGTTATGCTAGCGCCCGTAATAAAATCTATCGCTTGACCTCGCCAAACAATGAAGTCCAGCGTCCCCTAGGATCAAAACAAAGCAAGATGCAATACAACCTAGCGTGCACTCTAGGCAATATCAAATCTCACTCACAGACCTAAGTTGCCTCCGATTAGGGGCAATCGCGGAGAGCATGAATCATTAACGATAGACTATTACCAAGAAGATTAATGAAAGTCCGTTTTACACTAACACATTGGTGAAATCTTTTGCATGTGATGTATCTCCAAGATTTTATTTGATGCAAACACAGAACAAAACAAAACACAACACTACAAAACTAAGCATGCATAACTAAAACTAACAAAGAACAAAGCAAGAGATAAAAAAAAAAAAACAAATATGTACAGTATATACAAATTTAATATCAGAACTCGGAGCGTCAAAGTCACAGCTAGACTCCGCCAAACAATGAAGTCCAGCGTCCCCTAAGATCGTGACCAGGCAAGCAAACAAGATAGAGCCAAGTGCGTAAGCACGGGAATATCAAGGCCTAACCTAAGGATCTATACCGCCCCCGTTGGGGCTAATCTGGGAGACGTGAGTGGTTTACTGTGAATTACTCCTATCAGAAAAGCTAATTAAAGCCCTATGTCACTGATATTAAATGGTTTGCCCTTCGAACCGGAGCTGGGCACACGATCCTTTTTTTAGTAGCGGCGTGCGAAGCTACATATACCCAAGTCAATGGAGGGTACCCCCTACCCGGGGGCCGGGTCCGACAAACAGTTAAGTTCAGCTGTCACGCTTTCGCTCCCCGTGCAATTTGAAGAATCAACACTAATCAACCGTGTAAACTGGATCGATTAACTCCTCATCCGGCTCTCCAATCTCAAAAGTTCCAAGAAATGGTTTAAGCTTTTGGCCATTAACTTTAAAAGATTTACCATTTAACGGATTCATAACATCAACAGCACCATGAGGATAAACAGGCTCAACAACATAAGGGCCAGCCCAACGAGAACGTAGTTTACCGGGAAACAAATGAAGCTTCGAGTTGTATAAGAGTACCTTCTGTCCAACCTCAAACTCTTTCCGGTGAATTCACTTATCGTGGAAAGCCTTAACCTTTGCTTTGTAAATGGCGGTGTTGTCATAAGCATCTCTCCGAATTTCTTCGAGCTCGTTGAGTTGGAGCTTTCTGTGTGCTCCAGCATCCGGTAAACGATAATTGAGAGTCTTGATTGCCCAATATGCTTTGTATTCGAGCTCTACCGGAAGATGGCATGCTTTTCCAAAAATCAAACGATACGGTGAAGCTCCCAAAATGGTCTTGTATGCTGTACGATAAGCCCAAAGTGCATCGGTCAAGCGAAGACTCCAATCTTTCCGGTTTGGATTCACCGTTTTCTCCAAAATGTGCTTGATTTCCCTATTCGCCAACTCAGCTTGTCCATTTGTCTGAGGATGATAAGCAGTGGAGACCTTGTGAGTGATTCCATACTTCTTCATTAATGCCCCAAAAACACGATTGCAAAAATGAGTTCCTTGGTCGCTTATGATTGCTCTCGGCATCCCAAAACGTGAAAGTATGTTGTCCTTGAGAAACTCCACCACTACCTTGGCATCATTGGTACGTGTTGCGATGGCTTCTACCCATTTTGAAACATAATCAACCGCTAATAAGATGTATAGGTTGCCGAAAGAAACAGGAAAAGGTCCCATGAAGTCTATGCCCCAGCAGTCAAAGATCTCAACCACCATAATATTAGTCAATGGCATTTCATCCCTCCGAGACACACTCCCAAGCTTTTGACAACGTTCACAAGCTACACAGAAGTGATGAGCATCCTTATGCAGGGTTGGCCAATAGAATCCGCATTGGAGCACCTTGGTAGAAGTCTTCTTAGAAGAGAAGTGGCCTCCACAAGCTTCTGAGTGACAAAACTCAAGAATTCTTCGTTGATCTGAATCTGGGACACAACGGCGCACTATTTGATCTTGACAATACTTGAAGAGATAGGGATCATCATAAGAGAACATTCGTACTTCATGAAGGAACCGACGACGTTCTTGAGGAGTCCAATGTGGCGGTAAGAGTCCCGTAGCCAAGTAATTCACTATATCCGCAAACCATGGGGCACTCGAAACAGCAAACAATTGTTCATCCAGAAACGTGTCCACAATAGGTAAGCTTGGAGTAGGATCCTCGAACTGTAACCTTGATAAATGATCGGCTACCACATTCTCGACACCCTTTTTGTCTTTGATAGTCAAATTGAATTCCTGGAGAAGTAGAATCCATCGTATCAAACGAGCTTTGGCATCTTGCTTGGTAAGGAGGTACTTGAGAGCGGAATGGTCCGTGTACACAACAATAGGGGTGCCTCCAATAAGATAAGACCGGAACTTGTCAAGAGCAAACACTACCGCAAGTAACTCTTTTTCCGTGGTGGTATAATTCACTTGAGCATCGTTCAAAGTCTTGCTTGCATAATGGATAACATACGGATGCTTGTCCTTCCTTTGCCCCAAAACAGCTCCTACAGCATAGTCACTTGCATCACACATAAGCTCGAATGGAAGACTCCAATCCGGAGGTTGCACAATCGGAGGGGTGGTAAGACTAGCCTTCAACTTAACAAAAGCTTGCTCACACGCGGGGGTCCATTCAAACGGAACGTCTTTGACAAGAAGATTACACAAGGGTCGGGAGATAGCACTAAAATCTTTGATGAACCGACGATAGAATCCAGCATGCCCGAGAAATGAACGAATATCCTTCGCGCATTTTGGAGTCGGGAGATTGGAAATAAGATCGATCTTTGCCTTATCCACCGCGATACCATCTGACGATATAATATGCCCCAAGACAATCCCTTGAGTGACCATGAAGTGGCACTTTTCCCAATTCAGAACCAAATTCTTCTCTTCACACCTTGTTAAGACTTTCTCCAAATTTGCCAAGCATGAATCAAATGAATCACCAAAAACAGAGAAATCATCCATAAAGACCTCTACTATTTTTTCAACCATATCACTAAAGATCCCCATCATGCATCGTGAAAAAGTCCCCGGAGCATTGCACAAACCGAAAGGCATACGACGATAAGCGAACGTTCCGAAGGGGCAAGTGAATGTCGTTTTCTCTTGATCCTCTAGAGCAACTTCAATTTGATTGTAACCAGAATAACCGTCTAAGAAACAATAGAACGCATGGCCGACTATTCTCTCCAAGATCTGATCAATAAATGGTAAGGGAAAGTGATTCTTTCTGGTACTTGCGTTGAGCTTCCGATAATCAATACAAACTCTCCATCCAGTCTGAACACGAGTAGGCACAAGCTCATTCTCCTCATTTCTCACAACTGTAACTCCAGATTTCTTTGGTACAACTTGAATCGGGCTCACCCATTTGCTATCGGCGATAGGATAAATGATTCCCACATCCAAAAGCTTTAAAACTTCAGCACGAACTATATCCTTCATAATCGGGTTCAAACGACGTTGAGGTTGGCGGGACGGTTTGACATTATCCTCCAAAGCAATATGGTGAGAGCAAAGAGTAGCATCAATCCCTTTGATATCAGCAATTGTCCAACCTATAGCCTTCATATGCCTCCTTAATGAGTTGATCAACTTCATCTCTTGGAGATTCCCAAGAGAAGAGGAAATAACCACAGGATAAGTCTCGTTGTCTCCAAGAAAAACGTACTTCAAAGTGTCAGGTAAGGGCTTCAACTCCAATTTCGGTGGCTCAACACTAGATGGGAGAACCTTCTTCTCAATCGGTGGAAGCTCCTCAAACTCTTCAAACTTTGGAATCCAAGAATTTATAGCACAAGCCTCATCTTCCTCACCCAACAATGAACTCAAAGCAGTCACTTCAGAAGACTCAAGAAATTCGACTTCTTCAGCCGTAAGACCAACTTCTAAAGGATCATTATAAAGCAACTCATCCACGTGTTCTTCCACAAGAGTATCGATAAGGCTCACTTCATTCACGTTCTCGTCATCTCCCATTTGACTACCCACATTAAAAACATTCACCTCCATCTTCATGTTACCGAAGGTCATGTTGAGAAGTCCATTTCGACAGTTGATAACTGCATCCGCCGTGGCTAGGAAGGGTCTTCCAAGAATTACCGGAGTAGAAGCAGCAGAAGAGTCGGTCGGATTTGTATCGAGAATCACAAAATCCACCGGATAGATAAATTGATCAACTTGCACTAGAACATCTTCCACTACTCCCCTTGGTACACGAACGCTTCAATCGGCTAATTGGAGTGTGACACGAGTAGGCTTCATCTCCCCCAACCCAAGCTCTTGATAAACAGAGTACGGAAGTAAATTAACACTTGCACCAAGATCAAGTAAAGCTTGTTCGATACGCTTTCCTCCAATTGTGACAGCAATAGTAGGGCTCCCCGGATCCTTGTACTTAGGCGCGATATTCGTTTGAATGATAGAACTCACTTGCTCAGTAAGGAATATCTTCTTTTGAACATTAAGCTTGCGCTTCCGAGTACACAAATCCTTAAGAAACTTGGCATAAGATGGAATTTGCTTGACCGCATCCATGAGAGGAATGTTGATCTTCACTTGATTGAATAACTCATGCAACTCCGCATTGTAATTTGGTTTCGCCAAAGCCTTCAAACGATTAGGGAACGGAGCCGGTGTTGGAATAACTTGAGGTTCCAAGACGCTTTCCTTTGCTTTGCCTTTATCCTTTTCTTCTTCAAGAGTCTCCTTGCTTGGTTCCTTGGGAGATTCCCCAAGGATTGGAATTGAACGTTCGATAGAAGGAGGTAATAAAGTAGGTTCCGGAGGCATCACTACTTGGTTATCCACCGTCTTGCCACTTCGAAGAGAAATAATAGCCTTTGCTTGCTCGGGGAAAGTCACTGAAGAGCTAGCAAAGTGAAGACCTTGAGACGTCGGATTAGAATTCGGTTGCGGATTAGGTTGAGGTTGAGTAGGAAACTTTCCTTTCTCTTGTTGTAACAAACCCACCGTAGTTGTTAACTTGCCCAACTGGTTCCTGATATCATTCATCATCTGAGTTTGTTGCTCATTAATAGCAGTTTGACCTTGCAAGAGAGCACTAAATTGATCTTCCCATGAACGCTTTGGTGGTTATTGATGGAACTGAGCAGGTTGTTGTTGAAATTGGTTGGCATGTGGAAATGGACCCGAAGAAGCAAATCCCGGCGGACCTTGAGCTTGAGGAAAACGGAAAGCATTCTGAGATTGCTTCCAAGGTAATTGAGGAGCTTGCGGTGAAGCTTGAGAAGAATTCCCTTCAACAGGTTGATTCCAACGAAAAGCTGGATGTTGCCTTGTCCCCGGATTATAAGATTGAGAATAAGGATCAAAACGTTGCACGGCTTGTACTTCTTCTGGAACAATCCCATTAATCACGTTCTTCAAAGCAGGAATGTTTGGACAAGCCTCGGTAGAATGGCCCACAATCTCACAAATAACGCATACTTCCTCCACTTGGCGCACTGCTTTCACTTCTTGAGATTGAGCACTCTTCAATTCCAATTTGTCAAGTTTACGAGCAATCTCCTCCAAACGAGTTTCAAAGGCTGTATGCTCCGCAATAGAGAATTTTCCTGAACCCGTAGGACCTTGATTGAACATCGCTCTATCTCCCGGATCTGCAAACTGCCAAGACTGAGTCTTCTCAGCTAGAGACTCATAGTAATCCCAAGCATCCTCCGGTGTCTTTCCCATAAAATCGCCTCCTCCCATAGTATCCAGAAGTTGTTTACTCTCTTGAGAACACCCCGTGTAGAAATAATTAACTCGGAGATACAACGGAAGGTTGTGATGAGGAACCGACATCAGTAAGTCTTTGTAGTGCTCCCAGTATTTATGATAAGTCTCTCCATCCCTCTGCTTAAAGCACTGAATCTGATCGATAAGCAGTTTTGTCCTGCTTGCGGGAAAGAACTTGGTCGTGAAAGCTTCTTGGACTTCACCCCAATTGCGCAACGATTGAGCCTTCAAGGAATTGAACCACTGTTTTGCTTTGTCCTTTAGAGTGAACGGAAATAACTTCAAGCGAGCATGATCAAGCTGCCCCGGAACTGTAACAAAAGAGTGTAAAATATTTTCGAACTCCCGAATATGCAAATAGGGATCCTCCAACTCTCGACCCCGAAACTCTAGAATTATACGAAGATATTGAGCCTTGAACTCAAATGTATTCCCGACAGTCGGAATCGGAATAACGATAGGAGATACTTGAGGAGCCCTTTCCGGATTCAAATAATCACGCAAAGTTCGAACTGGAACTTCTTCGGCCATTAGGCCTTTGCAATTGCGAAATAATTTGCGAGGTGGAGAGTGGGTAGGATACGCCCTGGCGATGCTACGGATTCTCGGCGGCGAAGAAGAACGATGAAGCCGATTGGAAATTGGACTTCGGTAAACACGCATACACAAAACAACTACTAACTAACTAACAAACTATCAGACAGAAAGGGGCCATCTCGCCACCTCAATTCAGCAAACAGAATATGCGAGGGGTTATGCCACCACCTCGGCTAAGCAATGCAATCAAATTTAAACTAACTAACTAAATTAATTATGCTAAACTCACTAAGAAACAAATTCGATATTTAGCCTGGCTTCGTTACACCTCAAGTTTAGCAGAACTAGGTTAGAGGTATCCACCAAACTAAATACGAACTACTAACACATAAACTACTAAACTACTACTACTACTTAACGAAAGCGGGATACTTCCAGTGGTTTGTCGAACCTCCAAGAAAGCCATAATAAGAAATCCCCGGCAACGGCGCCAAAAATGCTTCGTTCGCTCCGATGATAATGTGGAATAATACCCCAAGCGTAGGGTTTAACTTGTCGGTTGAAGCATAATAAACCGAAAATCCGGGATCGTACCCAAGGGAATAATTATATGGCTTGATCGGATTTGTAGAGCAAGTAAGGGCTTTCGGCCTTTAGACGGCCAACTTTGTTTTACTTTGAACGGTGGAAATAAAAGGCTAAATTAAAAACGAATTAACTAGAGAAAAGATAGGCTAGGTCTAGGAATTATTAGCACCCAAGACCCAAGCTAGATCACACTCTTCACCCAACTACGCAATTTAAGATACTTGGTTAGAGTTCTCAAATCGGAAAATCAAATGATTTGAAAACCAAGCTAGCTCTAGAATTCATTTGACAAATACCTCGTGCGAAAGAGCTCTAAGCATCATATGTGGTGGGTAGTCGACGCTCCCACTTACACAAGATCAAAGAGGTTAACACCTCGGTGATTTATCAAACAAACCCGAACCCCACATCAATTTTCAAATCAAAGTTTGAAGCTTTATTGGGTGGAAAATGCAATTTTCGCCCGAGCCATGAGATGCTAATTATCCCATGACCTAACCCTTGAAACTACTCACCCATATCTAGAGAGATAGGAGCAAGCAAAAATCTAACTACCATAATGAAATAACAAGACTTGAATTAAACTAGAGACTAAGATAGATCGGGAGAAAATAAACAACTTTAATTAAGGCAATAATAACAAAAAGTAACAACTAAGGGCTGAAAATTAAAATATGAATGCTGGAAAAATGAAGAACAGCAAGAACAATTCAAAAAGCAAATTGAATCTAATCCTAGATCTAGAAAATAGTACCCTTGAATCTATCTAATTCTATCCTAATTGTTTGTACAAAATAGTGACATAAGCTTAAATACTCCAAAGATCCGCGCCTGGAATATTCCCAAGATGCTTAGAAAATTCGCTCTTAAGTCCCTCGGCATCGATGGCGAAGCCCTTAAGTTGCTGCTAATGGCCTCGGTATCGATGGATGCCCAAAAGTGGTACCAATACCGAAGCTATTAAGGGGTTACTACTAAAGAGCTCGGTATTGATAGGAAAAATCGCAAGGTATCAATACCGAAGCTATTAGGGGCTGCTTAAGAGCTCGGTATTGATAGACTAAAATTCTTTCTATCAATACCGAAGCTATTAGCTCCGAACTCTTGCACCGGCTTGCCAGCCAGCCTCTTGCTCGGCAAATCTGGTGCTGCTCGGGCAATGACAGCTTCTGCTCGGGCAATCAACCTCTGCCTTGTCCTTGACAGGTTCTGCTCGGGCAATTCGACTCTTGCTCGGGCAAATCAACTTCTTGCTCGGGCAAATCTGCTTCGGCCTTGGCAACAACAAGGTCTTGCTCGGGCAAATCTACTTCTGCTCGGGCAAAGACGTGCCTCATGCAACGAAAACACCCCTGCTTGGCGGTTTACCTACAAAATAGAACTAGAACACTATACGAGCAAACAACGTTAACAATAACTAATAAGTAATCAAATTTAACTAAAACTAGATACTAGCGCACCCTGCATTACATTCTCGGGTGCTTATCAGCTTGTTTAGATACATTCAGGCCTGAAGTTGAGCCTAGAGTGTCAAACTGTGATACCAGTGGTGGAGTAGGAGTTGACAACTTATCTTTGAGTTTAGCCATTGCTTTATCAATGGCCTTGGTGGAGCTGATAATGGCCTTGTTGGATTCTTCTTGCCTATGAAAACATGCATCCAAGGGATCACTATACTCTTGTGAGAGTTCTTCGTTGGATGTGATGGTATAGGACTGAATGTTGATGTTTTCTCCAACTTGGCCCCCAAAGTTCTGAGTATGAGGATCACCAAAGCCACCATTTTGGAATTTAGGCTATTCGGGCAGGCCTGAATGCATGATACTCGAATAGTCATGTGACTTAGCATTAAGGAGATAGGTTATCTCATCACGTAATTGGCGTTCGTCATCTTCAAATCTGCCAACTTTGTCTTCAAACCTTCTAATTGCATTGTTGTAGAACTGCTGTGAGTCGAGAAACCAACCATCCATAGGATTGAGTTGATACGTTTCTCTGTCGATACGGTTGATTTCATCTTCAAGCTCGTCTACCTTATCATAGCGCCAACTAATTTCTTCTTCACAATGCCGAATCTCAACATCCAATCAACGTATTGAATTGACATGAATCGGCGTGATCATACCCTTCGAAACGATTAGGGTCCCACTGGGCGTGCCAAAATGTTTCTCCATAAAAAGTGTAAAACCAAATTGGCTTGGAATCACGGGCATGCTAAGGCAGGATTGCTGCCCAAATTTGTATCAAGACCTGGAAGCCTCAATCTGACTTATAATCGAATGAAAGTGCATGGCCTAAAGGTAAGATTGTGAGGAGGTTCGTGGTTTGCCTTAATGAGAGGACTTAAAAATTTCCTAACCATTGTTAGAAAATGGAAAGAAAGGTAGACCAAGGCCTAAAACAGAATTAAAAGGACTTTATTAAGGTTTTAACAAAGTTTGGTACAAGGAAACATGATAAACTTAAGCTAAGTTATATTGAGTACAAGCTAGGCTTTTGAAAGTAAAGGAAATTGAAAGATAAGCCGTGGGCTTTGATGGTCGTGGACCTTTGCCAAGGCCTTCAACTCTAGTATTTATAGGTAGAAGTTTCAGGCCTTGAGCTGCTTCCACAGGCCTTCATGCATGGCTGTCAAGTGTCCTCCAGGTAAAGGCTTAGGCTTAAGCTGGTTCTACTTCCTCCAATGAGTGATTGTCACCTATCCAAGCCTTGCTCCTCACTCCAAGAAATCAGCTGAGGCCTAAAAGGCCTGAAAAAACTCTCCTTTCCTGCATAAAAACTTGTAAAAAGGCAAAAGAAATTTTGGCTGTGCAGAATCATGAAGGCCTTTTAAGTTGCTTGTAAGCTGCTTGAATACCTGGATAGGAGATCTTGAGCCCACCAAGGTTAAAGGCAAAAAAATTTCCAGGCCTTTCAGCTATTTCACTGGCTCTTAAGCCCTTTTTAAGGGCCCACTTGTTATTTTTAGGTATTTCCATATATATGCATATATATACATATACATTTATATATGGAATAGAGAGATTTCATGGGACTTTGTGCCCTACCACTTGCTTTCTTTAAGCTTTCATACAGTAGGCCTGGTTGAGCTATTTGTGGGCTGTTGGAGAGAAAATTCTAAGCCTTTCAGCTGCTTGTGAGCTGCTTGAGCAGGCCTAAGCTACTTGTGAGTTGCTTGGGATGTCTCTATGCATGGTTGTCATGTATCCCAAGCCTTACTTCATGCTGAAGGATAGTAGAGACTCGGGTCTTGAGCTCATGGGCGGATTCAATGTAAGACCAGCTGAGTCACATGACCCAGCTGACTTCATAATAAATAATAAATATGTTTGTATTGTTATTGAAAATGACTAATGGTTCAGTGGTAAGAACTGATGCATATACGGTACCGGACCCAAGTTCAAAACTTCTTGTGAACTTTGTTTGTTCCTTTTAAATGGTAAACCTCTTAACAGTTCTTCTCTCCGAAATAGTTCGAAGATTTCCTCTTTACTTCATTTTTATACTCTAAAAGTTCTTCTCTCCATAATTTCTCAAAGATTTCTTGTGCAAATATATATACACAATATGTTTTACTGTGTTTGATATAGTTTCAATTTTTTTTCTCTTCCTGTAACTTAAAACTTATTTACTTTTTTTACCTTATGAAAATCGATTATGTGTAATTATAGCATGCCATATATTTTTTGTTGAACTCTTAGCAAGTTTATTTTTTTTATTGTTGCCCATTACATGATCTTAATTCAAACTTAACAACGTTACTACAAAGGTTTAATTTTATTGAGTGATTTTATAATTTTTAATTATTGTAAAACATTATCGAGAGCCCATATTTGTACTTGAAATCTTTGGGTCAATCTTGTACTCGGGAGTTGACCCATCTATGTAAAATTCTTGGATCCGCCACTGCTTGAGCTACTTGCAAGCAGCTTACCTAAACCTGCTAAGTAAGAACATTCTAGGCCTTCGAGCTGTTTGTGAGCAGTTTAAGGCCTTTTCCTGCTAATTGAAGGTCATATGCGACGTTTTAAGATGCAGGCCCATTCGTCACTTGGGTCTGAGCTTGAGGTGAATCATAGGCCTCCATCCTTCGTAAGCCTTGTGAGCCCAAACCTGGAGAAAAACTTAGGCTTTAACTTATTTGGACCTACTAGAAGGCCTTATTATTTCTAAGAACTGGCCTAGGCCTAGATAAAATGCTCAGACCTAGTGGGTCGACCCAAGACTTTGGCCAGTCCTGGGCCAGAATTTGTGAAAGTGATATTTTGGACATTAATTTGTCTCAAGTCTTTGCAAACTCAATTGGCCCTTTTGCATTCAAAATGGCTCAATTCTCCAGGTGACCAATTTATAAGGCTTTTAAAGGCCTAAAACTACCTCCAAGGTCATTCTTCTATTTTTTTTCTAATTTTAGCCAAAAATGGGTGTAAACATGGAGATGGCACCGGAAAAACATCCCAGGAGAGAACAGAGATGGTGGTGGTGTGTCGGTGGCAGTTAGAATCACGATTTAGGAAGAGGAGATGGGGGTAGAGGATGATGAAAGATTTCAAAAAAAAAAAATAGATTTTGGTTTGACACTTTCAAAAGAGGGGACCATGGGAGGGGTTTTCGAGTGAGAAGTGGTGACCATTCAATTGGTTTTTTTTCTTTCCACATCGGTAGGCGTGTGAGTCGGATAGCAAAACTGTTTTGATACAAAATCCCTATAAGTGGGGGATTGGAAACCTATATATATCTCAATACATTATTATGAAAATATATAGATAGGGGTATAATGGGGCAAAAAGACAATTAGAGGATGTGAGCATAAGTGTTTAAAATCTCTAAGATGGACACCTAAATAAGTCTTGTAAAGAGGGTGTGTGGAGCCCCATATTTTCGGAAAAATCATTTAAAAGTTTTATAAATGCTAAAATAAGGAATTTGTGGAGTTTAATTGATTTGGGATCATTGTGATAGAGTTATAAGTGGAAGGGGTGCTAGTGTAAGGTGTATATGTATGGGTGTGTGTGTGTGGTGTAGAGAAATAAACTTTCCCAAACACACACACCCCATGCCTCTCTCTCCATCGACTCTTTTCTCTCTCTCTCACCCTCTCACTCAAAAATTTCACTCCAAGTTCAAAACCAACCAAGATCCTTCACCAAATCACCATCCTCACGGGCTCTCGACCTTGGGTTTTGTCGGAGCAAGTTTGGAGAGGAGTATTCTCGGCGGATTTTCGAATTCAAAAAGCTAGGGCTCGATCAATCTCGTGGTGTTTCGTTCTCCAAGTTGAGATAGGAAATTCTTACTCTCTCTACATGTTTATGAGTTGATCTTGTGCCTTGTTCATGCCCTAAATTGTTGTGTTTTTTGTTGAATTGATCATTGGAAAATCTACAAAATCGCTATCGTAACGTTCGGGTATAGATACAACCAAAATAGTTGTATGGATACAGCTAGCTAACCAGAATTCCAGTCGCTCTCGTATCGATACAACAAAAATTGTTGTATGGATACCGGTCTCTTATGGGACAGTTTTGTCTTTGCTTATCCCGCTTCGATTCTTTTGATTTCCAATCATTTCTAAACATGATTGCTCACGTTCCAATGATTCGTTGTTCGTCTCCACTCTTTTGGCTCTCATTATAACAGAGAAAAGTGTTAAACTAAATAAATATGATACTCGCTCCTTTGTTTATGCATTCGGATTGTTATGTGAATATTGTGGCATGTTATGATGAATGATATGGACTTGACATGAATTATGCTTTAAGATATTGAGGCTTGTAGAGTGAAAATCATGACTTGGAATGATAGAACGATAGGAAGAAAGCCGCGGATCCACAATAAGGTGTGATGCCGGAATGGAAATGGGATGTCTAGGGTCCCAAATGCCAGAAGTGCACTAGAAAGCCACGGATCCACTTCAAAGTGTGATGCCAGAATGAATACGGGACACACGGGGTCCTGAATGCCCGAAAACGAAATCGAAAACACTTGGCATAATGAAAACGGAGAACTTAGAGACTATTAAATAAAGTGAATATGAACGGTGTTTGTGTAACAACCCAAAAATTTTATTATTAATAATATCATTTAATTAGTGTTATTAATAATAAAATTAATTATTTTCCTTGATAAGATAAATACAAACAAAAATTTTCCTATTATAATTATCCTATTTGAATTATTTTCAATTACACGCATGCATACATACAAATTCCTCCCATCTCTCCCTCTCCTACTCAGTCTCAACTTCCTCTCCCTGATCGTATCTCCACCCTTATTTTCGTCCATCTCAAGCCCTAGAGTTAGAATCCTTTTTAAACTCAATTTTATCAACTTCTTTAAAAATTATCCTATATATATATATACCTCATTAATCCGACCCTAGGGCATACCACAAAATTTCCCACGCCCCACTAGTCCAGAGAGAGAGAAAAATCGGAGAAAAATCGAACTCTAATTCATGGAGTTTTAGAGAGAGAAAGAAAGAGAGAGAAAAGTGGGTTTTATAGCCACGACCAACCGAGACTCAAATTGATCACTCCAATCACTTCCCTCAACCCCAGGCATCCCCAAGCATCATTCAATTCGAGCCCAAGGTCCCCGATCGCCAAAACCGAAGTCGTCTTCTCCAAAAATCAAGTTTCGTTCTAAAATCAATTCGATCCAAACCAATGTATTATAATCCCTTTCAAATACTCATCTAATTATATTAAGTGTTTTTAAGCCTTACCCTATGCCCTAAATGGACCCATACATCAAAACCGTGACGAAAAACCAAAAAAATGAAATCTGGACCGTACCTTGCGGCCACAACCTGCGGACCGCAAGAACCAGTCGTGAGTTTGCGGCTGGGCTTCCCACCGCAAAGTCAAACGGTCAGACCTTGCGGTTTGCACTGTTTTGGTTCGAATCGACTTTTCGACCTTCCGAACATCGTTTTTGACACCCGAACTATTTTTTCTAGACTTTTCATATTTCAAAGATCATAACTTGTTAATATCATACTTTTTTTATTTAATTATCTATTTATTAAATTATTTATTAATTATCTATCAAAGTTTACAAACGAAAAATCTTTACGACCTTCCAAACAACTTTTTAACACCCAAACTAATTTTTCCTAGATTTCTTGCATCTCAAAGATGATATCTTGTTAAATTAATATTTTTTATTTAATTTACTATTTATTGTTATTTCTATAGCGTTTCCAATCAAAAATTCTTTACGACCTTATAAACCTTATTATAAATGCCCAAATAATTTTATTTAAACTCTCTACATTCTGAAGATGAAATTTTGTTAACCATAACACATTTTAATTTGTAAATTATTTATTATCTATTTACTTCACTTTCTGCCACTTTATTTAACGTTTTTATTTAAATTAATCCCGTGACCCTCCGAACCCAACTTTTGACACTCAACTGATTGCATAGGACCTCTAGAACCTTTATTAAGGTCATGATAAATATTCTAATATTTTATCTAATTAATATATTTAATTATTTTTAATTAATCTATTATCTTAGAATTAATTAATAAGAACTCAAAAAAAATTTATTTTAATTTCTTTTAAAACTCTTACTTTATTATTGACATTGTGACCATACAAGATTAAGGGCAACGGCCCATTCATAATAAGTTGCATGATTGCATTGTTTATTAATTGTTATAATTATTATTGATTTGTTGTGTATTGCATCGATACTTGATTTGAGTGCTAGATTGGACCCCTAGAGACATGGAGTGGTATGCGAATAGAATTCACTTAGACGGTGCTAAGTAATGGATGAATTGAAAAGTTTTATTTCTAGATTGCCTGCAAGCGTGATGTTGAGATTTGGGATGAGATTGAGACTGGCGAGTGTCCAATGATGAATTGATAAACTGGCGTGTGTCCAGTGATGAATTGATAAACTGGCGTGTGTCCAGTGATGATGGTGAAGTAGTATATAAGATAGGCGAACCCTAGTTATGGTTCAGGCATGATAAGCTTTTCCCTTGTTGTAGTTATTGAGATACATACTCGGTACATAACTTAGGTGTATCTGCGACAGCAAAGGGTAGTGATCTCATGGGACCGAGCATGGCTAGCAGTTGGGGAGAAAAGATCCCGCGGAGGAGATCTTAGATTACATGTCAAGTTAATGGATAGTAATAAACTGGTTTATGTGGAACAAACTCTGTCGTACTTTTCGCACTACTATTATCCTGCTGCTTGCTAACTGTAAAGTAAGGGGGTAGTTGGGTTGGATTATACTATGGAGTGAACTCTTTCACTCAGGTACGGATTGCCTGGCTTCGGTGCCAGATTTTGCAGAAAATCAGGAAGACACAGAATCCCGAAAGTGAGCAATTCTATGCAGAGGAGAATCCAGAGGTGGGAGTCAAGCTAGAATATGCTTGGGATCCGTACCAAACCTAGAAGACAGCTCAATTATTTTGTTTAATTTATTACTACAAAGACTAATTTCAGTACTTTTACTATGGTTTGTAATAGATGAATCTTTAGAATGAATTATCCGTTTTGGATTTTGAATTTAATTTAAAGAATTTTCAAAAATTAATATTTAATGCCTCCGATTTTACTTCCGAAAATCGGGGCGTTACAGTTTGATTATCAAATCCCATTCTCTTGCTCTTATTCATGTAGGAAACCTTATTGTTGTCATTGTTCTTTCCGGTGCATAAATCATCTCATATGCATATAGTTTGAGTAAAGATTTCTCTACTGGGCTAGTGTAGCTCAATCTATTATTATTTTCAGGTGCACCTCAAGGGCATTGATGTGGAGTGCTTGATGTGCATATGACTTCATCATTTTGGAAGCTAACTTGGATGAATTACTTTGGCATCTTAGTAAAAATTCTTTTGGGAGATGCAATTGTAATTTGAAACTACTCTTTTGACTTGAAAACTATATAATCTCTAAACTTGCCGTCTTTGTTTAACTATGAAATTTGGGGCCGGTGTGCTATTATTGTAAACTTTGAACTTGTTGGTACTCTTGGATGGATTATGGTAAAGCTTTGGGGCTATTATGATGTATTATTGCAATGGACTTTCATTGAAAATGCTACTATTATTATGTTGAAAATTCAGAGCGTGACAGGATGCCTATTTAATTTCTTCTTTAAAAAATGAGTTTGTTTTGTCTTTCAAGTGATTATCCAATTATGCGTTATCTAATAATAAAATTGGACTTATATCACGTGCGGTGCCCCTTTACTCTTGATCTAGCACTAGGAAAATGCAGCATGTTTTGTAAACATACATGTGTATGCATCATGCAATACTCCCATGAGCCTAATATTTTTAGCTTGTTCCATCCAAGCACATGTATTGTGCCCCCTTTTTGCTAAGCGGAAAAATTATCCACTACACATATTGGCTAGCATTTCTTTTTTTGTTAAGTGAAAATTCATGTCTCAACGGAGCATAAACTTGATGAATTACTAATTTGGCGCAAGAAAATATAACAAATTACCTGTGGGTTTAGAAAATTAAGACTTAATTCTCATTAAGAATGAACTCAATTTTTATTTACCTCTGAGGACAACCGCATATGAAGATTACCCTTTTACCCTTCTTTAAATATAATTTCATACTTTATTATCTTTTCAAAGTTTTGATCAACCCCTCCCACCACCCCACAATCACCTCCGACCAGCAACCACTCCGGCCGATGAAATTTTTCGGCGAAATTTCACTAATTTCAGCGACCATTTCAGCCGGTGACTTTTTCCAGCGAAATTTCACTACTTCAAAAAATTAGTAAAATTCACTACTTCTCAAATTTCACTAATTTCACAAATTTTTGCTGGATTTCAAATTTCACTTTGTATAGATTTTATGTAGTGAATTTCACTAGTTTTTCGAACTCATGAATTTTTCACTAATTCAAAATTTCACAACTACCTCTTTCGGAACTACATGAGAACCACCTAGTAAATTTTATTAGCTTAAATCTTGTGACTTTCACTAGCTTGGAGCTCGTGGATTTCATTGGATTTCAATACACAGCTACCTATTTCCAAACTACGTAGGACCACCTAACGAATTTCACTAGCTTAGAGCTCGTGAATTTCACTGAATTTTAAAACACAACCACCTGTTGTATTTCATTAGTTTGGAACTCATGAATTTCATTGAATTTTACTATGAATTTCTGGGTATTTAGGAGGGGTATTTACTAGAAATTTCACTCAATTTCAAAACACAACAGCTAGCTCGTGAATTTCATTAGTTTTGAGCTCATAAATTTCACTAGATTTCAAAACACAACTAACTCTTCCAGATCCACAACAGCTAGCTCGTGAATTTCATTAGTATTGAGTTTGTGAATTTCACTAGGTTTGAAAACACTACTAAGGCTCCGTTTCAGTTTCTAAAAATAGGAACTTTTGGAAAAGGAATTTAATTTTAAGCCCAAAAATTATGTGTTTACGCAAATAATTTTTCTACCAATATGGATCTTGTTTGATAGATCTCATTGAGATCTTTTAAAAGATGCAAAAAATATTTTAAAAATATTTTTCATTTTCATTATATTTGAGCTTGAAATTACCTTTTTTTTGAGATAAATGTTTAAAAAGAAAGCAGAACGGCACCTAACTCTTTCGGGACTACGTGAGAACTACCTAGTGAATTTCATTAGTTTCAGGCATGCAAATTTCACTAATTTTTGGAAAATAGTGGGTGCATTGTGTTTGGGTGAATCTAGTCATATTATGCGTACACTGTTTTGGGGTAAGAAATCTAAAAACAAATACACCAAAAATTAGTAGGTCCCCTGTTCCCACCTTCTCAGGCTCCTTCCTCACCTATTTGTTCCTTTTCTAACTTTCCCTCACCTCTTCCCCGCCGTGCACGACCACCCCGTCCACCAAAGCCATTGACGCCATTCCAAGCTGTACTTCATCAGCACAAAACTACCTACCTAAAGACAAATCGTTCAACCTAATTGAAAAAGAAGAAAACAATCATTCACAGAAATTATCTCCATGCTCACAAAATCACAAACCCAAATTAGATTCTAGAGGCAGATATTGTATGGACCTGAACAGTACAATTGTTAGCAAACGGTAAAATCGAATTCTGCGAAGTTGATTTCCCGAAGAGCAAGGGTGAACCCGGTGAAATCAGAGGGATATTTTAGGTATAAAAGTAGGGGTGGACGGATTCAAAATTTTACCCTACAGTGGCGAAATATATGCTAAAAAATAAAAATAAAACACATGCATTGCAATATGTGTTCAACACTTTATTTAATACTTCTCTCCATTTTCTTAAAGAATGAGTCAATTACTTTCTTGGCCATGATTACCTATTACATTAGTTTACACAAGTTAATGAACTGCTATATTTATTTCATATAATGCAAATACCATCTATTTCTCAATACAAACTCAATGAGTAATTCAAAACATTTAATAATTTCTCGAACTTCAATTGAATATTGAAAAATTAAAAAAGACCTAACCTTTTCCAATGGAGTTTGAGAAATCCACGCAAAATGCCCAACGATAAATGATATTTTAATTTTTCAAAATTACCTTACTGCACAGTGCCAGCATTGAAAATTTGAAAATCTAGGAGTCCACTAAATGAGAAATCCACTACTGACGAGTCGTGCACAATATCAATTATTTTGGTTAACTTGTTTAATTTTTTAAGTTAAGTTGTTTTAGGTTAAAGAGTGGAGTTTTTTTTTTTTTTTTCTTAATTAGACCTCATCCTTCGTAGGAGTATTATTTCACTTTAGCCCATTGAATTTACTTTTGGAATACTATTTTGGGTCTCCTTTCTCCAAAAATAATAGAGGTTTTTAGGACTAGTATATAGCAAAAAATAAGGGAAAAAAATCTTGCCGTAGCGAAGTCCATATAAATTGGGGACAATATTTTTTTTTACTTATAATAATTACATTTTTAAAAAATTGTACCATCGCAGCCGCCCCTACTAGACCTCTCTGGCTCCATCCTTGGCAATCCTTATCCGTCCAATTGGGATTTAGGTTGAAGTCGGAGGGAATTGCTACTCCTTTTCTAGATCGGCCCGTAAATTGCCCAAAAAATTAAAGCTCAAGTCAAGCCCAAATAGAAAATATTTTAGAAGAAGATATTAGTATGTAGTTTCTAGAAGAGTTCTAGAATATCTAAATTTTAGAAGATATCTAGAAAAGCCTTTAGAAATGGAAATTGATAAAGAAGAAATCTAGAACTTTCCATGAAGTAGTATAAATACAAAGTGCTTACTCCTCCACTTTAGTCTGAAGTACTCTTCCCTCTCCCAAAAGAAAATCATTCCAACACAAACACCAAAATAATCCTCCTCTTTTCAACACAAACACGCAAATAATCCTCCTATTTCCAACACCACTGTGGTTTATATGCACACTATCAATAGAACTTGTATAGAGGTTAATCAGATGTCAATCATGACCGGTGTTAACATTTATATTATAAAATAGAGTGATTTTTGTCTACACATACAAACAAGAGCACATCTTCAGCAGTCAAATCAAATTTTCAATAGTTATAGCCTTCCAATCAACTCCTTTAATAAATTTATTCTCTCCCTCCCTCTTTCCTTACTTCTAAGGCAATGTTGTCTTTTCTAGGGACAGACATATTATTTCTTTATTTAATAACGTGCTTTTTATTATCAAAACATTTCTTTTCCCTATCGTCAATCTTAAACTCTGTCATTGTGGTGTTGTGCATTGTATATGTCCACTCATCCAGAACTCTATTCAATTTTTTTCTTCCATATGAAGTCCTTTTTTTTGTTTCATTTTATTATCTTTATTGTGAGAGCTATCTTATTAAGTAATTAATGTTTTATTGAACTATCGGAGAAGATAAAGAATTTGGAGATATATAGAAGGGAAAAATCGTGCGAAGAACATGGGAAAGAAATTCAAACTCTTAAGGATAAGAACAAGAAATTGAAAGAGAAAGCTAATCGAGCTATTTGAGGAAGAAGTAATAAGGAGCCAAGCCTCGGAGGTATACCTTTATTACCACAAGCAACTTATAAGTTATATCCAATCATTAGTCCCATTTTTTATCATTTTTATTACCTTTATTGTGGGAGCTATCTTATTATAGAATTTAATTTTTTAAACTGTGAATGCAAGGAGTGCTAGTTAAAGAGAACATGAGATTGAAAGAGAAAGGAGCCAAGAAAACCACAGTTCCTCATAGGTAAAACTATTTAAGTGACATGAAAGGATTAGTGTAGTATTATCATTTGTCTTTTTTTATATATCCTTATTGCGATTTTTAATTGTGAATGCAGAGATTGAGCGATGAGAATATGGCACGTCTAGAGGGAATCAGAGTCTTGCAATACGCCGAGACTCTCTGGTCTAATCTCTCCCCTATATGGGGAAAGGTTGGAGAATTTGTCTCTAGACGAACGAAAGATCGTGCAAGATATTCACGAAGAAGGGCTCTGACGATTAATTGCCCTCGAACAGCAGGGATGTCCACCTTCAAAACAACCTCTAGCTATTTGGACTCCACCGACTCATCGCCTGGTTCGATCTCCTCAATTAGTAGTCTTATCCCCTTGTACGTCTTGTACGTCATGTTGCTCAGCAAATGTCAAAGAGATGTAAATAATGAATCAGAGCAAATCTTTTTTCGTGTGTGTAATATGGACACCTATAAATAGGTGGGCCCATGAATTAAGCATCTGTCCTTTTCTTGGGACAACAAATATTACTTAAATAGTGGGGTTTTTTCAGTTTGGGTTTTGTGCTTGTAATGTGTGTGACGTTCTGTATTTGTGTCATGTCTGTTTCTTTTGGTTATCAATTCAGTAGTGTTGGGCTACGGTCTAGTCAATGTTTGGGATTACAATACTAGTACTGCTACTCCAAACGTGACTCCCATGTTTGCAATCCAGTCATTCCCTTTCAGTTTTTTTTTTTCATCCAGTATGCATTAGTATTTGCTTAATCATTCCTTACAAGTTGCTCCTATCACAGATAATTCAGATCATACAATATCAATTCAGTTGTCTGCTGAATTGTGAAGTGTTGTTTATCTACTTGGTTGTGTCTCTGTTTTTTTTTTTTCTTTTTGCTCTTAATCGCCTTGTTTTTATGTTAATTATATGGTTTTATTTCATTAATCATTTTTCATTATGTTTGTAATTGGGTACTTCCAAAGTTTGATAAGAAAATAACGAAAAAGAAGAGAAAGAAGTCAGCCGAAAGGAGGAATTAATCTGCATTCGTTATCCCTAGTAAATTGGTTGAAACTCATGAGAATCTTATAGAACCAGACCGATACGAACCAAGGAAGACAGTTTGATTTTCGAGCAAACTAACAGGTACCTGACATGTAATAAAGTTGGAAGTATATGTTGTCTCTAACCGCCATTATATTTTTGCTTGTCAATTCTTTTTGTTTCTTTAATAAGACCTTGCGATTGTACCATTCCGTAAGCCATTTCGGTTTCACTTACGGACTTAGCTTCCGTCCAGCGTGGACTCCATTAAATCCCGTTCAGTTTCGGTGGGCCCTTCTCGGATTCATAACAATATTTGAAATCGTTCACTTTCTAGAATTCGTCGAGAACACCGATCACTTTAAAAATCACTTTGATCGGGTTCCATTTGATAGGATTTTTAAATGCATTAGGATTTTTCAGAGCCGACTCATATGCTTTGGCATCTCGAAGCGAATTCTTTATATTGAGCCCCTTACATGTTCATGAATTTTTTTTTTAAAATGATAAAAGTACAAAAATAACGGAAAAAATATATCAAACTAAAAGGATACAATTATGAAAATATAAATGTAAAAAGATATTATTGCAAGAGTAATTGAAGAAAATAAGATACACTTATGTTTATATTTAGAAACATTTTAATATTAATATGTACTGTAAATTACATTACAATAGGGCCTCAATTTTAGACCAAAATTCGGCGGGCCGGAAGCAACTGCTTCCCCGGCTTACCCCATGAGCCAACCTTGGGATTTTTAATGAATCCTGTATTGCACACCTCTTTTATACCAGATTAATGTATTTTAAAATTATATTAAATGGTATCCCATCAACATAATTTTTGACTTGATCAGTGTTCAAATCATTGTTGTAGGCCCGAAAAGAGCCCACAAAAGACCGAATCTGGACGGGATTGGATGGAGTCCACACTGGACACGCGGTAGCTCAATCCTTCACTTTAATATTCGTCTTCAACTTTCTAAACGAGAAACCTATCAGTACCAACGAGAAACGTAGGGAAATCGTACCGAAGGCCGCGCCGGGCCATTTTCGGCCACCGAACGGCCGATCCGAGCATTCCAAAAATTCTATAAAAAAAATCGAGGGGATCCACGTGAGAATCAACGGCATCCAATGTGTCTAGGATGTTTGATCTAAACACCCTTTTTCGTGTATGTATACATAACGATTTCCCTACGTTTCTCTTCGGTACTTATAGCTGCTCTCTTTCTGAACTCTGTGGTGAAGCAAGTGCATTCCTCAACTCTTTAACTACTAGTATAGTCAGATTGGAAAATCCTCTAGTGCAAGGTCTTGAAAGGCACTCTGTAAGACTCATACAAGTCATTGATCTTGACAATGAATGGTTGGATATAATCCGAACTTCTACAAATTCTACCCGTCTATTGTTTGAATGAAAATCCGAACCGTCCACGGCCGAATTAGCCGCACTACTGGTGTTGTGCGGGGGTGCACTACGGCACCCCAGGTCCTACTGGTACTAGTATAATCTCTGAGAGACCAAAATGCCCTGTGTTTGGAACTTTCTAGAATATTGTCGGTATGCCCCAACCACCACAAAAATATCCCAACAGATAGATATCAACTTTATTGTTAAAGTAACTGCATGTGTATATGTACGTGTATTTGTGTACGTATCCAGCAGAGAACCACTATAAGTATAAAGATGAGAAACTCCTCGGGATCTCTCTTTGAAGTACTACTTCTTTCCACACAAGTTAATTGGACTTTTTTCATCATCGATACCAGCTCAATTGGATGAAATCTGAATATCTTGAGACCGAGCCGTGTCCGGAATCCAGTTCAGTTTTTATCTTGATCAAGCCAGAAAAACAGAGGAAAACGGAGACGAGATCAAGATCAAGGAGGAAAGAGAGGGAGAGTGAGAGAGAAAATGGTAGGAGAAAATGCGTACTTGGACGCACACAGTTGATGGCACAAAGATATCTAACTGATCAGATTAGGTTTACAAGTTTAATTTGTGTTTGTTGGTTTGTTTTATTTCGTCTTTTGTGATAAGAAGTGACTAAGTGGTGAACGTGTTAAGGAAATTTGGTACATAGGTGGTCCAAATTAAGGTGCGGAAGGAAGTGAAAGAGCATATCGCTTCAAAGTCCAAAATTGAATCCTGCTTCCCCTCCTAGTCTTGGCACCCGAACACCGATTCCTGATTCCGTCCTCAAACGCATAAATGAGCACAAGACGTGGTCCAAGTTTACGGTCTTTTCGTGGCAACCTTGAACCATAACGTGGCGGGTTTAGTTTGTTAGTTTACGTTTTGATAATTTCTGCGTGTTTTCTTGTGTTTTGGTCTGACTGAGATTATAGTAGATTGTTGTTTAGCGTACGGTTTTACGAATTTTGGTAAGTTTCAGGGTTTTCGTGTGCCATAGAATGGATGATTAAAATCAGTTTTTTTTTTTTCTCGGTACTTCGGAAAACGAATCATTTGCTTCTGTTTGTTTTCGCCTTCCAGTATTGGGAGGAAAGTGATTTTGATGTTAGAGAGAGTTTTGCAACTGACTCTGTTCAGAAAGAGATTTAGAATTGATTTGTATTCCCAAATGAGAGAGATTCTCTGTTCATGTGTGATAAGTTTTGTTTACAGTCTTAAGTTTCCAACTCCTTATAAAATTTTAAAAATTATGGGGAGGCCGAAAGTTATGTTATACTACTACTATAAACAAAAATTGTTAGGTGATTATGGGATTTTTTTATAAAAATTGGGGTGGCCTTGCCCCCAATAGCCCCACTACCTCCGTCTTTGGGAATAGGTTACCTACTAGAAAGCTCATAGAGTTTGAACAGTCAAAGTAGATAGTATTGACCAAGGCAGAAATGGATTGTTTATAATGCGATCAGAGCATGCACCAACCGAAAATGTGGGAGAAATCTTGACCCTACACAGGAGGACATGTATTCCGAAGTGGGGGAGAATGTGATGCCCATAGCCAAGCTGGAACTTTACAGTTAGATTGTGGACCATTCATTACCTTGCATGTTCAGTTTTATGGACTCAAAGTCATGAATTCTAACATTTGTCTTGTAGAAAAGGAAAAGCCAAATTTAAAAAGGACAAAACATTGATCACATTTGGAAAAAATAATTTTGGCACTTACACTTTTTGATTATCGCACTTTAATAAAGTTTTTCAACTTTCCTCGAGACGGACTCAAAAAATAATTTTTTGACCAACTTTTCCATAAAATTGGCTTTCCTTAAGCAATTACGAACTATTTTAATCTGTATTAATGTTTGAATTATGTTGGATTATGCAAATTTTTGATCCAAATAGCAACACAAGAGGGGGGTGAATTGGGTATCTCAAATATAATGCAGAATTTAAAAAACTAATTGACTAATTATTCAAGATATTCTACCACAACTCGTTATTTAATAATATATCAATTTATTCATGTGTTATAGATATGCAAAACTGAAAGTAAAGAGAGTATGGAAGAGAGAATTGAATGCAAAGATTTATAGTGGTTCGGTCTGCAACTTCACGGCCTAGTCCACTCCCCAAGTGTCCAACTTAGGATTTTCTGCGCTATCTCTAATAGTTACAATCTTCTAGCTTTGCGGGTGCTAGACAACCTTAACAACGAGCAATCTATCCCCAATCACTCCGACTAATTTTGACTCCGGTGCTAGTCACACCTAACCCAACTAGTTTTGACTCCGGTGCTAGTAACACCTAACTCTAAGTGATTTTCTTTCCAAAACCACTCACACAAAAAATAACTCTACAAGAGTATGAATAAGGGTGTACAATCCCTTTTACAATTTTTGGCTCAAGAACAACACTCAAACTAATATTCAAGATGTAAGCACGGAGTTGATAGATAAAGAATGGTAAATGCTGATTTTGTTCTTCAAGCTTTTCTGTCACCATTCTTCTTTTCTTTTTGATTCTATTTGGCCTCGTTCAATTGCCAGGAAAGTGCAGAAAATGATAGGAAAATCAACTTTTCCATAACTTTTGTAGTGTTCAGTTGACAGAAAAGTAGTAGGAAACTTATTTTTAAGTTTTCCTGCAAGATTTACTTTCTTGCAAAAGTGATCCGGCCAAAAGCATAGGATTTTGAGTTATGGGAAAAGTTTTCTCCATTGTGGGGCCAAAATAATTAGCAAATAAGAATAAAAGTGAATGACGCCAATACCAAAAAATACAAATTAGGTTCTTAGAAAGACACTTTGAGATTTACGTGAGCAACAACAATTTTGACTACTGTGGTGCTTTCTGAGATAATTGTTTTGGAAAAAGATTGGTAGTTTTTTTTTTTTTGGAAGTATTTATTTATCTTGTCATTGGTCTTCAAATTTTTTTTTGTACTAACTAATTTTCAGTGAGTTTTTGCATCGATAACTAATCAAGCACGGTTATTTAATATTTATTTATTTAGTTATCATCTACTTGTTTTTTAAACTTTATTTGTACGGTTGATTATCAAAAAATGTCAATTTAAATGGGGGATTTGCATGACCATTCAGAATATAGCAAATTGAATATGGAATTGCAAGTCGATTTTTTTATTTCATGTTAAGGCTTTGCATTAGATAAAATACATTTTTCGTATGTGTTAATTTTTGAAATATGATAGCCTATTATTTAGCTCTCAAAGTTAGTTTTATTTAAAATTAGCCATGAAAATAAAAATAAAGAAGTTTCTCATAAGTGTCTTTTCTCGGCAAATGAATCGCTAACTTTAGTTTTCCTGCAAAAAAAAAAATTGTCAAATGAACACTCGTAGGAAAATAGATTTCTTTTTTCCTTTATTTCACTTTACTTAACTTGTCTTCAGAATAACTTTTCGGTACAACATTCCTGGCAACTGAACGGAGCCTTTATGCTTGGAGTGACAAGATATATAATTGAAGGCAGCTCCACTAGCCGTTGGAGCAATTTGTGTAGCCAATAAATCTTGCTCTGAATTGTTTCCTTCTTCAACTTTGAAACCAATATACCATTTCTCCATCCAGTACTAGCCGTTAGTATATATTCTAGTAGCCAATCAATTCTTTGGTTTCCTTTTCTTTGCCACTAATCTGCAAGCCATGTAATATGGGAATTTCCATTACCCGTTGGAGTTAAATCTCACAAATCGTGCAACGAATAATTCCTTTCATTTGAAGCATTCTCTAGCCAATAAAGTTAGGAGAATATTTGTCCTTAATCTTCCTCCTTTCAATTTATCTTGACTATTGAGATAGTGATTTGGTGTAGCAATGTGTCCATGTGTACTTCAACCAAATCCTACAAAATAAACATTAACTCAAATGAGTACCAAATATCACAATATTAATTATATTTCTTCTTCAATAAAATATATTTTGTTATTCATTAAAATCAACAAGGTATTCATAGAAACCTTTGGGCTAAAACAAATAATATCCTATCATCCGTTCTTATGTAGCATTACAAGAGAAGAACCTTGTACAGTTGTTCAGTTGACTCGATCACACTTTCTTGGTAAATTGGGTTGTTGGTCACTTTAGAAGTTTTTCAATAACATGTTGATTGTATATTTCGTACAAATATTGACTTGGTATTTGTGGGGTTTGGTAACATTATTCTTTACCCTCATTCTTCAGAAGCATTGACGGCTACACCATGTAATCAGGGGATCAAGAGAGCCCTCTGAGTTTAGAAAACAAACTAAAATTTTGTACTTCTTGCTTATAGTTTTAGTTTTTTTTTTGGTAGTATTTTCGGTAAATCATTCGTACAAAGTTCGGGTAAATGAAACGTAGTAACTATTGTACGGTTGACTCGATCACACTTTCTTGGTAAATTGGGCTGTTGGCCACTTTCGAAGTTTTTCAATAGCATGGTGATTGTATATTTCGTACAAATATTGACTTGGCATTTGTGGGGTTTGGTAACATTATTCTTTACCCTCATTCTTCGGAAGCATTGACGGCTACACCATGTAATCAAAGGTTCAAGAGAACCCTCTGAGTTTAGAAAACGAACTAAAATTTTGTACTTCTTGCTTATGGTTTTAGTTTTCTTTGATAGTGTTTTTGGGTAAGCCATTCGTACAAAGTTCGGGTAAATGAAATGTAGTAACTTATTTTTGTGAGAAAGTAAAGTATATAATAGCTTAATGAAATAAAACAAAACCAGATTCAATAAACTTTCAGCCAAAATAAATTAATTTTATGTGGAGTTTTGTATACAATAATTTTGTGCATATATTTTATCATCGCTGAATTAAAATTATGAAGTCACATTCCTATTTCGAAAAGCTAAACGGCACAGAGAGAGAGAGAGAGAGAGAGAGAGAGAACTGGAATATCATGCTGGTTTAGACCTAATTCAAGCCGATTTGATCCAATCAACCGTCCGCTCACAATGCCTCGAGCTAAGGCAAATCAAAAATGCTACTCACACAATCATCCATGGGATCAGCCCATTCATCCAAAACCGGATCTGATTCGATCCACTACACAATTTAACATTGTGGATACTCATTGTTTTTCCAAAAGGATAATCAATACCAATGTTGTCAATTCCGTTCCTTTTTTTTTAAATGAGTGACATAAAGGTAATTTTGTTCCTCATAGTTGCCTTTTTATTCAAGAAAACTAATTTTCACGCTCTCCACTTTAACAGATGGCGCTCCCCTTTTAACTTGTTTCATAAACAAAGTGGAGCGTCATTAGTTAAAAGTGGAGCGCGAATATCAAAATCGTTTATTCAACCCTTGCAAACGGAAGCTCTCTCTCCCGGGACCAGTTTTGATACTATAGATAAAGTGAAGGGCATTATAGTAATTTGATTGTCACAGTATCAAGCAGGTGTGAAGCGAAGCTTCTCTCTCCCAGCTGCTTCCCATCAGTTTTCCTTTGACTTGAGTTGCCAGTCCTGAACGGATCTCTTTTTCCCTGCAATTTACACGATGGTTGATCTTTGATTTTGGGTCAATATAAACAGCCCCTTCTTTTGAATTTGTTGTACTCATCTTCGCTACGGTGCTCAATTACTGCCATTGTCTTGAGGTATGTTTCTAATTCTTTGCTCATACGAGTTCATGGGAATGTGTTCGATGATATTATTACTTGAATCTTTTCTGGTTTTTGCTTATGGATGCAATTAGAGATATGCTTACTGGGTTTCGTTTATATTTGTCAATTATCATCATTTAGTTTCTGTTATTTTGTTCTTGGTTCAAATCACAACAAGGGTTGCTTTTTCTTTTTCTAATCCTGTACTACTTTGTTGAACCCGGTTAATTTTGAAGTGTTCTTTTTCTGCCCGTCAATAGGTCAATAATTCCCTGCTCCTGTTGAGCTCTTAACGTGGCCATTGCCCTAGATGGATGCAATTGAAGATCTTTGTAGTTGATAACATTTGATACTTGTGATGAACTCTAGGTGTAATTCTCCAAAAATAGTTGGGGGATTTCGTTATGGGTTTTGAATGTCCGTGCATCGAACTACTCCCCCGTCTCAATTTAAATACTCCCTACGAAAAATCGTGCATTTTGAATTTCAAATAAATTGTATTTTTCCGTATTCGTTTTCAGAACTTTTTTGCACTATTTGAAAGTACTCACCAAGATCCTTTAAACGGTGCAAAAAAAATTACTAAGTACTTGATTTTCGAGGTCCAAATTACGCAGTCTCCCATAGAGACCATTTAAATTGGGACGGACGAGTAATACGCTAGTTTTCTTTCTCCATAATTTTTAGGTCTTAAATTTTATGAAAGCTTTTGAAATAGTATTTTGTAGCACTCCTTGAAATTGGTTATTCCCACAAGCTTTTAATAACATGGTCGTGATCTGACATTATAAGTGGTATGTTCTCGGGTTAATTTCAAGGGGCTTCTGTAAACAAAAAAATTTCATCCTTTGTGTGCGGATAATTTGGTGATCTCCTTAAGGCTGTGTCTGGATCCCAGATTTTTTGAAAGGAAATGGCGAAGGATTTACAGGAGCTTCTCATGCTTGGTTGGAATGGAAGTAAGGATAAAAAGAAATAAGAAGGAAAAGAGGGAGGAAAAATCTAATGAACCATCTTTCTTCATTTATTTATTCTTTTCCTATCGCAACCAAACAAGAGGATGAATTTAGAATCCTTTACGTTCCCTCCTTTATGTTGTTCTCTCCTGCTCAGTTAGCACCCACCATTTGTGCCCACACCGGTTGGAGTCGACCGGCAAGGCACTCTGACGGTTAAGTAAGTATTTGGAGGAGGAAGAAAGGTATGGAAGCTCTAGGTTTAGTAGAACTGGCGTACCTCTCTAGGGTTTGTACTTTACCTTATATAGAGACTCCAAACTTGCCCTCCAAGTAAACTCATGCTCGGCACGCTACGTAACCGCCTTCAGCTAATTTCACCTATGATTTATCAGATGAGACGGTTATGAGGAACGTGTATGAGCTGGCTCGCTTGCATGTGCTCAATACGTGCCCTAACCGCCTTTGTCAATGTCATCATGACGTAGAGGGCTAGACGGTTGAGTGTACATGGGCGAGGTGCCTTCTGTATATTCCGCGGGTCATAACGGTTAGACCTGGATCAACCCATGCCTGAATGAGTACCCGAACCAAACATTTCCAAGCGGTGTCCTTCGTCGAATGATGAGGGCTAAACGGTTGAGTGTACATGGGCGAGGTGCCTTCTGTATATTTCGCGGGTCATAACGGTCGGACCTGGATCAACCCATGCCTGAATGAGTACCCGAACCAAACATTTCCGAGCGGTGTCCTTCACCGAACAATCATGGGTAGAGCAGGGCTCGTCTGCCGCGTATCCAAAGTGGGTATCCAAACCACTATCCACGTTTAGCCAGACCCTTATTGGCCTAATGATTCAGAACATTAGGACACATTGACTCGGGCCACTACACTACTCCTTTTCTATTTCGCTTTCCTAAGCAAAATTCGGAATTCAAACACAGCCTAAAACTTAGGGTGAGCATTTGTCACAGAAGTTAGAGCTACATATGTTTTATTCTTCTCAAGTTTTTGTTGTTTATTGTGATCATTCCTTATTGAGTAGTAGGTAGGAAGCGTTACTTCCACTTTTGTGAAGAGACCGATTTTTAGGACTCGAACTTGCACAACTACGTTTCGCTAATAGTACTAACCATTATAAAAGATTCCCTGGCAAAGTGGGAAGTGCTATCAGGTGTATCCACCTCTAGTGCTGTAGGGCAGGTTCCAACACAGGAACACTCTCTACAAAAGTGCGGTAACTAGGTAAGGTTGCCTATTTTCTTATCTTTGTTAGTAAATAAAGTTCTTGCATCAGAAAAGATTCCCTGGCTAACTGAGAACGGCATACCAAAAACCAAGAAAACGAAGACATTACAACCAAAAAACCCTGTGATATGACACCAGGGCTTTTTCCGTTCCTATTTTCTACCTCTCCCATACCTTTTTGTAAGCACCATCCTTGTGCATGGGATAAGTCCTATACATTTGAAGTCGCATTGTTCTAAAAGCCGGCCGCCTCGGCCGACTAGTCCCTACCTAGGTGCTAGGCGATAGTCCAATGCCTATATTAGGCAACCGACTAGTTTGCGCCTGTGTTACCAGGGAACGCTACTACCCTAGCAAATTACTTTTTGATACGAACGTTCCAAAACATGGTACACTACCATTCCAAAACAAAGCGATCCCCTAAGTTTTCCCTAAAATTTCAACTAATAAAAATAAAGAGAAAATAGAATTTCGGTGGGAGAAAATGTAAAAAGTTTGTTTGTTATGCTCATAGAAATGTGTTTCATATGAATAATTTGACAAACAATACTTAACTTCACTAGATGTTTATCGCTTGGAAGAGTAAGTTCTATTTTTGTTATCTATTGAAGCCTTCTCCTAGCGTACCACAATTTAAACATGTGGCGTACCACGTTCTTGTTCCTCATACCGGAACGATCCGCGTTCCAGGTAACATAGACTCTGCTCCCAGTCCCCGCCAAGATGTTAGGCAGCCAACTAGTCGGCGCTTAGGCCCTAGGCACCCTTCTCCTCCCGACTAGCGCCTAGCGATTTATAGAACGGTGGGCTTCGTGACAATGTATAATTTCTTGTTTCGGGTTCTGATAGTGTTGGAATGTGATTACATTCAAAAAAATGACTTTTGTTTTGTTAACTTGATCATTGCTAGAATTTTTGCTTCTGCAACTATTTAACTGATCGCCTTATAGGCGTCAATAGGGAGGATCTGAAGCCAAGGACCAGGATACAATGCGCACACCGTCACTGATTGCTCAGTGCTTGCCTGGCTTGGTACCACAAGACCGGGGAAGTCACAGCACTTTCACCATGTCCGAGAGAGATATGCATCTCCCTTCACCAGCTGTCGAGATTATCCCATCAAAGGTACATGAATATTATTCTACATGTTCACCAGCTTCAAGACTCGAGTGCTCTTGGGATCATCACAACTCGTTTTAGATCCCATTGATTTTAATAACCTTGAAATTGAAGATGCTGTCATTTTCCTTTGTGTCAGATGGCTCACCCTTACAAGTATGCAGGGGACAGCGTGGACTTGCAAGGGCTAAATGCGTTCAAGGTACTTAAAATACCAGATAAGATGACAACTGGTTTCTGCTGGTTGGCACCTTTATCATTTCTGTATGTCAAAAGCCACTTGTGCAGTTTCTATGAAAATCAAGGTTTAGGAGTGACCATATTAACCATTTGCTCAATTAAGACTGTATTATAGGTTAAACATCTTATGCCATGTTTTGATTATGTTGATTTGATGTCAGTGTATGTGTATGTGTCTGGCTTGTCAAAAGAAAGTTTTTAATGGAAAGATACGGTTGCATACAAAATCCTTGCCTTCTCAATTTTCTTCATTTCATCCCCCTCAGATGGGAGGTGGGCGGAGGGGATGATGAGAGAGAGTAGTGTCATGGTGTTTCTGTTGAGTGGATTAAACCTTATCTTGTGGATGGCCAATATACGATTAGTTTGATAGAACATATTTTTTGTCAGGCATGATCATTTTCAAAGCTCTTTTAAAACTGACTTTGTGCGGTACTTAGTTTATTATGCAAAACTCTTTCTTGTCCAATGGGCTTGTCATCAAATTGAGTGTTATGCTCTCCAGAACCATATCAAACAGAGTTTTTTGTTTTCATTAGGAAATTAGGAACAGAAGTCTGAAAATGTTCATGCTTCTTGTTTGTTTTAAAGCTTAATGACACGACAATTGGAATTTGGGATGTTTTAGTTCAAAACTGGGTCAATGGCCTTGCGTCGTGCAAAATGCATTTTCATTTTAGGTTGTAGCATAATTGAAAAGCTATAGCTTTCGTTTGGGCCGTCAAGCTTTCGTGGCAGAGAGTATCATACTTGATGATCCCAATTTCTTTCTCTTGCAGGGGAGAATTAGTGTTGCGGATATTATAGGTTTTGCTGGCTCCGAAATGATATCTTCAAAACCTGATGGTTAGTATATCGCTTGCCTGTACGTAGTAGCCTTAGAATTGAAGTTTGAGTTTTCTGCTGTCAAATGAATGAAATTCAAGCCTAAAGACTGGAATTGTCATATGATGTATCCACTACATTTCGGTAGGAGTGAGACTTACCGTGGTTTTTGTGCAGGATTTGTGAAATCATGGGACAGCTCAATTGATCTTGTTAATGTCCTTAAGCATGAGATTCGTGATGGACAATTGAGCTTCAGAGGCAAAAGGGTACTTGAGGTATTCTCATCTAAATGTAATTCTAAGTCCCAACGATTTATGTTTCAATCTTGCTACTAATTGACAGTGCTATCATGTTGCATTTGTGTTTCGAACCATACAATGATGTCATTGGGGGTATGGGCGGGGGAGGATTGGAGACAGACCTAACCTTTGGAATATATGCACAAAGTGGCTGCTCTGAGAATGCCACTAAAACAGTGGCCCCCCTATACCTCTAAGAAAGCAAAAGAATTTATGTATGCCATATTTGACTTATTTTTCTGTAGTTTATTAGTGGGTCTATTATTTTTAGTCTAATTATTGTTTTACACTTACTTTTCCACTGATTGTTTCTTACACACACACACACACACACACACAAAAAAGAAGAAGAAGAAGAAGAAACAGAGTGAAGGGATATAGAGATCTAAAAAATGTTTTGGCCACTATTGGTTCTTCAAAATCATAGTGTGTAATACATTAAGGGGATCTCCTCGTGCAGTCGTGCATTCAAGTTGCCTTTGATTCCAAAAAGGCATGGTATGCGCTTCTGGAGCTCAGTTCCTTCTTGATCTTTTTGGAATGGAAAATTTTCAAAATGGCAGTTGAACTTTGCACCAAATGTCACAGAGACACCTAAACTTAAGTTTATTTCAATTAAACACCTGCACTAACAAAATCCCCAAATTTAGACCCACATCGTTATACTCCGTCCAAAAAATTACTGACGAGGCATCTCTTACCCGTTTAAGTGGCCCCATTGCACATGTTTCCAACGGGGAACGATGCACCCAAGCCAAACCCCTCACTTTGCCTCACGTTTTGGAGGGAAAATGACCTTAACCTAATGGATTTCCCTCCATTTCTCGCTCTAGAAGTCTGGCTATTGTTGCACCATCAACCCAGACCTGAAGCCCTTCCTCCTCCCTTGTTCAACAGATGATGAAGAGAACTGAGGGCCAATTTGGCTTTAAAAGCCAAATAGTGACTTATTTTTTGTCTATTCAAAAAATTCGCATTTGTTAGTTTTGCGTCAAACTTTTGTGACTTATTGATTCTTCTCGACAAAAGGAATCGGAGAACTAAAATTTTTGATCGAAACTCATAATTTTTTTTTAAAAAGACAAAAATAAGTAAAATAAGTTGAGTTTCGATCAAGATTTTTTACTTTTTCGATTCCTCTAGTCAAGACGAATTAATAAGTCATAAAAATTTAGCGCAAAATAAACAAATGCAAAAAAAAAAATTGAATAAAGACGAAAAAATAAGTTACGTATCTTTTCAATCCAAAACCACCCTGAGAGTCTACCATGAAGACCCAGAGGAAACCCTAACTTTTTCTTCTTTTTGCTTGGGACTACGAGGAAAAGATGAAGTAATGGGTAAAGTGATGGATTTCTCTTGGGTGCATCATCCCCTATTGGAAACATGTGCAATGGGGCAACTTAAATGGGTTGGGGATTTTGTTAGTACATGTGTTTAATTGAAATTTGGGGATTTTGTTAGTACATGTGTTTAATTGAAATAAACTTAAGTTCAGGTGTCTCTATGACATTTGGTGCAAAGTTCAGGTGTCATTTTGAACTTTTCCCTTTTTGAATTGATCCAGATTGTTTTCTTATCACTTGCAATTGCCTTTTTGGTTGTTTGAAGTTACTGCCTCCGTATAAATAGTAGTTGAAGTTACTCTGTATATCTCATTTGATTATACAACATTTGAAGCTTAGAATTGATTTTGATATTTATTTTGTCCTCTTTTGTGATTCTTTCAGCTTGGTTGCAGCTATGGACTCCCAGGAATCTTTGCTTGCCTTAAGGTAATATAATCATGTCTTGCCATGTGCTATCTTAGTTTGGTTCTGAATCTTTTTTTTGCTCAGCGAAAGTCAGCATTCTTAGTTGTAGTTAGTGAGGTTTGAACTCCTGTCAACTGCATTGAAGTACATGGTTACTACCAATTGGCTACCACTTCTGGATCGAACTGATCCAATTCAAACTATGACATTCGGGTTCTTTAACTTTGTCAGTATTTGTTAATTTCTATCTTTACCCAAGTCTTGACTATCAAAAAGGGATTTTGGATGTACTCACATGTACTTCACTTTATTTTGGAGTTACTTTTTTTATTATTATCAGCCTAGGGTTTAAAATTGAAATCCTCATGAACATAGTTTTCAGAATGTTTTGGACATATTAATGGTAGTTCTCTTCTACTAATGTCTTATAGTAGTCTGACCAGTTTCTGAAAGAATTACATGGTTCACAGAGTTCGAACTTCATCATTTAGCCAAAAAAAAAAAAGAAAGAAAAGTTTTGACCGGCTATAACATTTAGCCAGTTAAAGACCTAAGGTCTGTTGCTGTAATTGGGTCCCAACTTTTGTACCATGGGGGACCCCTCCTGTTATTGGCTTTCCACCTTTGTACAAAATCCACTATAAGAAATTTTGGGTGCTTTTGATGCCCTTGGAGGCTGGAGCACTTATATTGATGGTATTTTCCTTTGTAGCTGCACCTGAATCGAGTAGGTAAATAAAGAGTTGATAACCAATCCGGACTAGTAAACTGATAAAAAATTTAATAGGGGGCCACTAGTTTTCATGGTTAAAATTCGGCCTACTTCGTGAGTACTACGTGAAAGGTTAGCTTTGTACCAAATCCACCGCTCCCAGAGAACCAGCATTGGATAATAAACTGGACGTGCCTTTATTCTATACAAGTTTTATCCCCGTTTCATTCATTCCTATATGGTAGCATATTAAAGAGATTGTGCTTTTACACTGTATTTGGTTTATCGGAATGAAGCTGGAATGAAATGTTTTCGCTGAAAAATCACAGTATATACGTTACCAAGGGAATCATCATTCAGAATCTAGGTGAATGTCCATTACATTGGAAGGTCAAACAATAACCTACTCATTCCTTGCTTAAATCATTCCTCTGAATCAAACACTACCTTAATTGTTTCAGTGTTCTGCCTTCAATATTTTTATAAAATGTTATCAGTGACCGTGATTGTATTGTGTCAAGGGTACACCTGTTTCCACACGTTTACTTTTAGCTCAAAAAAAAACCCACATTGACTATAACAGATTTAAGACGACATCAACTTGTTCTAATTCATTGGTCTAATAAAGAACGTGTTCTAATTCATCCGATAACAATCCATTACAGGGAGCAGCTACAGTGCACTTTCAAGACCTGAACGCAGAAACTATAAGATGCACAACAATCCCTAATGTACTGGCCAATCTCGAGCAGGCTCGAGATAGGCAAATTCGACAGCCGGAGAGCCCCCTTCTGACTCCGTCGAGGCAAAGTCTTACCCCGGCGGTTCATTTCTACGCCGGGGATTGGGAAGAACTCCCCACGGTATTGTCGGCAGTGAGGAGCGATACTGGATTTGATGTTCCTACGGCAACAAGCATCAGCTTTTCCGAGGAGGATTTCATGGATGCTTGTAGTAGTCAAGATGGGAGTATTATAGGGCATGGATCTTCCTCGAGGAGATCGAGGAAGTTGTCAAGAAGCAGGGCATGGGAGAGGGCTAGTGAAACGGAGCAGGGGGAAGAAGGCGGCTATGATGTTATTTTGATGACGGAGACTCCGTACTCGTTGAGCTCTTTGAAGAAGCTATATGCTCTCATAAAAAAGGTCGGTCGATTTTCTGTCCCTTTTTTAATTCATGTGTGATATATACATCTTAAAAGCAACATTGACAATAAAAATCTACATCGTCCCTTCTTATTTTACTGGAAACTCAAAATTTATAAAAAGGGCATAGATTATTTGAATTTTTTGTCCTGAAAGTTTTGACACTTGGGTTCTCTAATTCTTATATATTTTGATTAAAATGCAAATTTGCTAAAGTAAACATTTCTGGCCTATTTTCTGTCAATGGGAGATGCGAATTAAATTTGCTGGAACATGCAAAAGTTTATGATAATCTAATAGCTAAAAAGATGAATTTCGGTGGTGTAAACTTGATACTTAATCTGGACAAACTTGGACATTTGATGCCAGTTGAAGTGAAATGTCGAAAATTCGGGGAATAATGTCTACGTGCCTGTGATTCTGATTAAGCTTGTCTAACACCAGAGGCGAACAAGCATTAGCTTTATTTCCACCATGCAAAACTAGAATTCCATCTTGTGTGGTTTCTTGCATCACTTTGGATTTATGGATGTTAGATTAGATGTTTTGAGGAAACTGAAAGTTTTTCCTGGTCAATTGTTACTTTTTAGTTGCCATTATGAAGACGGTGATCGATTTTACCGTGGATTTTTTCTTTCCTTTAGCATTCTGTCTCCAATTTCCTGTTATTGTTAAGCTTATTTTCGTAAGCTTTATGTCTCGTGTATTCTTGATCCTGTTGATTGATTGTTTCCTCTGGCTTTTGGATCACCAGTGCTTGAGGCCACCTTATGGAGTAGTATTCTTGGCCACAAAAAGGACTTACGTTGGCTTCAACAACGCAACTCGGCACCTGAGAAGTTTGATGGATGAGGAAGGCATTTTTGGAGCACATTTAGTCAAAGAGGTGACCGATAGAGAGATTTGGAAGTTCTTTCTCAAATGAATAAAAAGAAAAAACGTAATAAGATTATTGCAGAAACCGGAAAATGCTCCAATATTTAGGTTCTGTTGTTCAATGTTAGTCACACTGTTTTTACAACACGTTTATTCTTTTCTTTTCTTTTTCTCCCTTCTCTGTTCGTAAAACACAGCTCAGAATTGAAAGGAGATGCTAGCGGCTTCTTATTTCGTCGTTGATGTGTAATTAAATGAATTGGTTACTGAACTTATCTCACATATACAAGAACATTCAAATTTTCAAATTAATTTTTTCATAAATTTCAATGTAATAGGCCTGATTTTGGCTAGCAGAAGATAAATGTCAATAGTTATAATAAATGGTGTCTGTAAACTTCAGTAGGTTTGCAAATGAACGACTAAGAACAGTAATGTTCAATTATATGTGTATTGTTCGTATTCTCCTCTTTACTCCTATAAAAGGAGGAGACTTAAGCACTATATCTGTTGTGTTTATACCCCCTGTGTTTGTACTCTCTTGATCCTAACTTACTTTGTGTTTGTACCCACTTCTAGGCTTGGGGTTTCGACGTTGAAGTTTATGAGCTCTAGATATGGTGAAGAATTTGAAATAACTGTTTAACACGATTGATTCAGAATTTTTCATGTTACAGATTGTAGTTAGACAAGGATCTCTATAAAATCCACCTCTTTCCCTTCTATTTCAATTTGTACGCTATTTCTAAAAAAAGATGCTATAACTGCAAGTTTTCCTTGGGCAAATCTGTCGTAACAGCTAGGGATGAGCATCGTATGGGTTTTGGTTCTTAACCTTTCAGGTTTCATATTATTTCTTCGTGTCAAAAGATCTGTTAACTTAAATGTAGGGTTGTGCTAATGCCCCGAGTAGTTTGTTTAGTGCCACGACGGGTTGTATCATCCTCTGCTTCTCTCTCCTGCACGCAAATTGAAACCCAAACTACTTCAAAATGTGACAGTTCACAATGGTGGCGGGCTACTTATGCGGCAAGCTCAACTGAGCCACATTTGCATCCAGCTAGGACTAATAGGCTTTGAGGTGGTTGTTGTACTGATTTCTGCAGTGATCTTTGGGGTTTATATGGAACCAAAACTTATACTTCCTCTATCTCTATTTAATTGTCCACTACGGTTTTGCGTGCATTTTCAACGCTTATATTTCTCAACGTACATTGCTAAAAATATGTAATATGGATCTTATTTGATAGATCTCAATTTTTTCCATAAGACAATGATTTCAAAAACATAGTAAAACATAATATACGTCAAGAGACATAAGCCGTTGAAAATGCACGCAAAACCGTAGTGGACAATTAAATAGGAACGGAGGTAGTATGAAAACGCATACCACTCCTGGAATTTGTTTTCGGTACTATTGCTCTCTGCGTGCCTTGGCAAAATTTCCAGAATTAGACTCACCAAATTAATTACCGTATGTTGCTCCATTTGATTACTCTCCATAACTATGTCAAGTTGTTGTATCTATTCTAATTTACACAGTGTATGTAGTGATAAACAAGAATCCCTAGCTTGGCCTAGTGGTATTCACCTGCCAACCAAGGGCCTTAGGAAGCCTCTAGTACAGAGTTCGACTCTCACTCACGTGCTATCAATTCCAATGATGGGCCAATCCATATGAAGCTTTGTCCTGATTTTCATTGGGATCTCCAACTAGTGCATAGTGGGATTGATCTCTCAAATTAGTCAATATATTGGGCTAGAGGCCAAATTATCAAAAGAAAGTGTTAACGGGAAAGTTCAAGCCGGCTCTGCTTTTAGAGTTTTGTCTCATGCAGGTCCTTTATTATATTTCCCTGTCGCATAGGCCCTGGCACGTGGACTCATGATGTGGACATATCTTATTACCTTATGCATTACAAATTTTAAAATACAATATCTTTTATTTTATATATCCATTTTTTTATAATATTTATATTCTAAAACATAAATAAAGGAGTAGCAATATTGGTACCGATGGAGTCGGTACCAAAATCATAGGGACGGCTGCGCCAGACCATCTCCGGCCACCGGACGGCCGATCCAGCCGTCCAAAAATTCTAAATAAAAAAATGAGGGGTTCTACGCGAGAACCAAAGGCTTGGATCAAGCATCCTACACACCTCGGACGTTGATTCCCGCGTAGGACCTCTCGTTTTTTTTTTTAGAATTTTTGGACGGTTCGGATCGGCCGTCTGGTGGCCGGAGACGGCCCGGCGCGGCCGTTCCTACGATTTCGGTACCGACGGGGTCGGTACCAATATCATTTTCGTAAATAAAGTAGCTACCAGTTGCAGAATTGTGTATGTCCGCACAATTTGACTCAGTAAAGGTGACTTTTTTTTCTAACCAACAGCTGTAGCCCGATCATATGACTCCTTTGCGGGGTAGCCCACTTATGCAGCTCAGCAGCATTCCTTTCTCCTCTATCTTAGAGGTAGGCGTAGAAATGTCAACTGTTGTTTGATATACTCGGGAAAAAAATGTGTACTTTCTTTTTCCAGCTTTGCTTTCTTTTTTTTCTTTTTGAACGGTTCCAGCTTTACTTATTTACTCGTAAGCTAACATCTTACAATTCGCTTCTCAAAAACCATGAATTGCTCCTTAGGCACTTCATGACAACACTACAGTCAAATTTTTGCATCCGACAACACCCGAAGGTCAAACATTGCATCTCTCTTTTGACCATTTCAATATGATCAACAAGTATAGGTTTTTTTAGTTATTTTCCTATGATCTGTTATCCAGGATGTGTCTTGTCGAGAGAATAATACAGACGAAAAAGTAGTTAAGCATATCACACGAAGACTGAAAGGGGAACCCAACCACATTAGTATAAAATCCTGCGCAGGATTCAGTCGTTGCTTTGAACTTACAAGCCTCCATAATAAAATGACGACAATATGCAAAACATGGCAATAAATGGGCATTAAAGTTAGAGGCGATAGCACAATATTGAACAGCATGTATTACAAAACACGAAATTCATCAACACACATACTGAAGGTCTAGCAAATATTACATTTAGATTGTTCATAGACGATTTTTCATTTTCATTGCAAGACCAAAGGCAACAATTCAATTAACATACATTGGAGAAATGAGATTTGCTGGTAATGGACTCCGATAATCATGCACCAGTTGCATATAAACGGGTCCATTCCTTTGCTGCATGAGTCCAATTAAAAAAGCAGCAAACGAAACAAATTAATGAACCGCATCAAGCTATTGTGAAGAGAAACGTCACAAAAGAAGGATATGCATGTTGGATGAGTAGATTTATCTATGAGAAAAAGAAAAGGGGCAACTCCTTGTATGACTGAGGCTTAAAAATTAATCCTCCCATACAAACTATCCAGGAAGGAAAGGTCTGTCCACACAGACAAAAGATGTACAGATCCTACACAGATCTTATTGTGGGGCCCACACAAATAATCCAAGCCGTTCATTAAATTTAAAATAGTTTTGAGAGTGACCCCGCAAAAAATCAACTCAAAAAGGTACTTGTAAGTCACTCAAAAAACGGCTCGGATTGTTTGTGTGGGACCCGTAGTGGGCCCCACAATGAAATCTGTGTAGGATCTGTGCAACTTTTGTCTGTGTGGATAGCACAGTTCATCCAGGAACATAGTTTTCCTGGGCTATTGGGGCAACATTTCTGACAAAATACAATAAAATTAAACGGTATGGATATTACCTGTTTCAACTGCTTCGGCTTCGTTTGTCTTCCAGTGCTTTGCAATGTTTTCAGAAAGTGGATCATCCGGATTTGGAGCACTCAGGAGAGCTTGGATGCTGATTCATGAAACAAAACAAAATACGGTGTCCAGATTTTCGGTTTTGCATGAAGCTGACGAGACCACACCAATTAAAATGCCAACACTCCCCATCTTCCCACTTTGTTTGTCCTTTTTCAAGAGTTGGTGCCTTTAATCGGGTCAACAATTAATGTAATTTTGTAGTGCAAAGACTTGTGGAAGGAGATTGGACGTGAAACGGAGGTCCGGTTTACAGCTTACACTTAAGGACGTGCTGGACTTTGGATGAACCCCTAAGGTTTGGCCCTTCTCTGTTTGAGGGGCAAAATCGTCCAAACGAGCTCCATTTCCCACCAAACTGACACGCACCCAAGATTTTCTCCACCAATTGAAAGATCTCAATTACTTAGTGTAGACAAAGTCCTAAGACCATCTAAAATTAAATAGAATATAAACACATGCGATTTTTTGAGATCCCCAAAGTAATGAAAATGGAGAAACAAATAGGGATGGAGTAAGTCATTATTATTGCTAGACTCGCCTCTTTGCCTTCCGCTTTCAGTTCATTAGGCCATGTCTTGGCTTAGATCTTTTGACTGAAGGTTATAGCAGAATGACTGATATACCGTATAGAAAAAGCAAAGGAAATAAGCAGAACTTCACTCATGGAGCATAGAACAGGTGTACCACCTCAACAATACAGTGCGTATCTGGAGGGCAGGACTCCATTTATCCTTAAGAATGTCGAGGCATATCCTTCCCAGCTGCACGACGTTTGCTTTCTTAGCATGAGACTAACGAGACATGAAGAATTGGATGGAAGAGTATAAAACTTGCCTTGTCAATGTTAGGATGGTAAATTTTGGTCAGAAAGCGGACCTGCAACAGGGAAAAGAACAATCAGAAGAAGTAAAATTGGGATCAAAATTAAACAATAATCTGAAACCCAACAAGTATTAAAAAACAACAAATTGCTCACTATCTTCCATGAGACTAGACTATAAGGAGCCTTACAATGAAGAACCAAGTACATGGAGCATAGCAGATTTGATTTGTTTGAACCATACAGTAAAAACTTCTATTGCAATAGCCAATAGAAAAAGGGATCAAAGCTTGAAACATAAGTAAAAACCAGTTTATACATGGCAGTCATCAAAAATATTTGGTGTGTACTCTATCTCTCAAATCATAGCACACGTTCCAGGACAAAGGGTAATAACTAAAAGTCAAATAGCATTACTTGAGCTCTCAACGAGCAGAGTACATACAGGCCTCCCCATAAACATAACAAACAACTGCTTGAATGCAAAATTTAAACAGATAGAGGGCTGAACATATATCGATGCATCTACATACCTTGGGAGCCGCCATCGGATATTCTTCAGGCAAAAACAATTCCAACTTGAATACCCCTCCTGAGGAGATGAAGATTTCATGAAGATTGGCATCACAAACCAAAATGAGGTAAATAAAAAGGAGGAACAGATGATTGTATTCTTGAAGGCAAGACAATATCGACGAGTCATTGCAAAGAAACAATGTAAGACAGCTGAAACATAAATAAAGCCCTTTCAATGGATGCAGAGTTCCGACTTCAAGTCATTTTACCACAATCACATTAGTTTCTGAACAAATAATATGTCATGAGCAAAAGCATGACAACACAACTATTTTCAGCTTTTCTAAACGCAAGTATCATCACAGTGCAATAGGTGTAATTGTGTAAAGCCAATCAATGCCACCAAGGGTATTCCATCCGAAAAGGAGAAAGCAGAACTGTTTCTTTTTAATACTATTCATGAAACTTCTAAACACATGAAGTCATGAAGTACTTCTAATTAGCCACCACGACTAGTTACACCAAGCATGTCAAATAGCCCAAAGGAGGAGAAACTGCATGCAGGCATGACGTTTTTTCAACTTTCCAAATCCTAAATTCCCATACAAGATCCTCATTATAAGTTCTGCATCTTCCTAGCTTGGGTTGGAGAAACCAAATTTCAAAAATCATCAATTCTAGAGTCCCTTAGACAAGAAAATTGGAACAATCTAATTAACAAGAGTCAGCAGTAAACCACAAATATACGCTCAATTTACTACCAAAAGGATGAGTTACATGCAAAAGCCCACCAATTGTACACCTAATGACCTAACTGCAAGTGTGATAAAAATAAGAAACCTAGAGGATAGTTACTTGGTAAACAATTTCACACACCAGCAAATAAGCTATAGTCTCAAATATCCACACCACCATTATGTGAACAGGTAATGCCACAGGTCCACATTGGATTATCTACAAAATCAAGCCCTGTAAACTGGTAGCCTTAAAAAAAGCATTTAGACTTCTTTCGACTCCCCAGCCAAAAAAAAACTTCATTAGTATAACCACAAAGACATCCTCCAGCATAATTAACACAGAGAGCATAGCAGAGAAGTCAATGAGATCCCTGGACTAGGCTGATCACCATTCAAGCTATTTGAGCATCTACCAAAGCCTCTTCCAAGACAGCCTCTCTGAGCCCTCCCTGTCCACTGCCAAATAAAGCTGGCATCCATCCAACCTCAGCAACCAATCAAAAGTCCTCTTGTATAGCTTCGGGAATAACCCAATCCCGTCATCAAGATCATCTTCCATACGTAAGAACTCTAATTTCTATAATTTAAGTCTGCAAACACTAGCCGACCATTTTAATCCCCTTATATCAACTACATCCTATCCGTTATCATTGACTCCAACTCTACCTTCCTAATATCTAGATCTCCAAAAACAAAAACAAAAATTGTCCACATAACCACTGAGGGGCATTGTCACTCTTCACACCAGTTAAATAAGGATCAACTGATTTGGTAACACTCGAACAATGATCAATCATCTATAATATAGGCATACTGTCATTAAGGAAAACCTAACAATCCACTGGGTTCCCATGGCCTTGACGCACAGTATCCCGTAGTTTAGAGAATGTAGTACAAAAGGCTTGATGCTGAAACCCCAAAGAAGTGAGCGTAAGACACAATAATTCCTCAGCAAAGATACATAAAACATTGAAATTAACAATTCAGATAGTAAATCCAGGTCATAAATGGCGAGCAAGCCAAACATATCCTTGCCCATACACCTATACCATTCAGATCAAATACCAAATCCAACTATGATGGTGCCCAAACAAAAAAAGCGGCAAAAATATAATTTCGACATCTTTCAATCAAAATCTCCAGCAGCAATGAGACTGGCACATAGGAGCATTAGTGAAGCACTGAATAACCTGGGTTTCTTGGGTTCTTTGCTAAAGATGTGAAAATTCATAAGTTTACACAGTTGATCAATGCATACCCTATCGTCCATGCCACATTTGTATGTGTGAAGTATCGTGATGGATCAAAAAGTGTACCGATAATCTTTCACAAAGAGAACTTCGCATTCCCTTTTTTCTGTAGTATTCAATTTATCATTTCAAGCACTCACATCACAAACAGGTCAAGTCATATGCAATCACAAAAAAGGTTCTGACACCACCCACAAATATGCAGAATTAACCAAATATCCATCACCAACAACAAAAGGATAAAGAAAGATCGATCCATTCAAGAAGCAACTTGGCACGAACAACATTGTAATTTCATTACGACAAAGCCTTCCACTCAAAGCCGCAACTCTAGAGAACTAGATATACCTTCATAAGGAGATTGAGACGGACCGAGTATCATCACATTGAAATACCGCATATTATCTTCCGACGGTGAAGCGCTGATTCCTGGTGCTGCATTTACATCACACAAACGATAAAGAATAGTAGGAAAAAAAACATCACCATCTAATAATTTTGAGTCCCAATAAGGCAGCATTTCCGCTAAATCTCAAAGCCCATATTTTCACGAATTTTTAGGCAGGTCATTCTCCTCACATACATCAACTAAAATACCATTTAGTGGAAACAACTTGAACATTGTCATTAGTCTGTAGTCCAATAATGGAAACGCACCCCAACTCTACAGTGGGTAAAAAAACACTAGAATCTCTAATTGTCCTACCATCACAAGATAAAACTACAACTTTTAACGGTTCAACTAACGCCGTGACAGAAAAGTCTTGTATTTCCAGTTCAAATTTCAGTTTTACTCACGAAAAGTCACAAGAACAAATACACAAAGCACGATATGCATAATAACGACAACAAAGCTAGAGTGGGGGGGTGGTGGTGACGGAGGAGAGAGAATACCTGGTTCGCTGAGAAGCCGCTGCGTTTCCTGAAGCACGAATCAGGTCAATTGAATGATGCACGTATATAGACACATATATACATATTTATATATATATATATATATATAGAGAGAGAGAGAGAGAGACGGAGGAAATTGAGAGAGGGATCGAGGGATACCTTAATAATCCTTCGAGGCAAATTGCTGTTTGCCATTTGATCAGTTGTCAGGCTTCAGGCAGCAGGTGGTTGTTTCGGTATACCTCTTTAGAGAGAGGGAAAAGTAGAGAAAAGGCGGAGTTGGGTGGCGAAGGGTTTAACGCTACCTAAAACAACTTCAATTATTTGTGGAAATTTTGCTGCATTTCACAACTTGTCAAGGGTCTGTTTGGTTGCTAGTACTAAAGGGGGAAAATTCAAGAGGAAAAAATGGAGAATTTTCTTCTTTGGTTTCGTTTCTTACAATTTATAATAATTTGTTTCCCAATTTGGTTGTTTGGGAGTCGATTACTACATTTTAGCTTATGGATTAGGGAATGTTAAAAATAGGGTTTTAGATCATAATGAGTGGAAAAAGTAGTTAAATCATCATGTACATTGCACTATTGTTGCGAGAGAATTTAAGAATAATTAGTATGGAAGTTCTTTTAATTAAGTAATGGAAAATGCATATACATTATTTGATATATGTGGCAGATACTATTACGCTCTGGCACTAAATAGCTATCTGCAGAACGACAAACAATCTCAATAGCACTTGTGTTGCAGAAGAGTATGTTTAACCCACCAAACAGCCATATTTTTTTTAACAACACTAAACAGCTATTATTTAAGGTCACCTTGATTTCGCCTATAAAAAAAAGGTCACCATGATTTCAAGAAAATGACCCAAATTTGAAGGGTCGTACTATTATATTTAGCTCTCAAAAGATTTAATTTTTGAAACGAAAATTATTTAGTAGGATACACTTGGGTACAGTAAAAGCATGTTTGGACAAATAAATCAAAAAAAAGAAAGAGTCAAATACTTGTGCAGGCAAGGTATTAATATTATGCAAGTATTTGACTCACGTACACCCCAAATTTCATTTTAATTACTCTACTTTTTTGTATTTTTCGACACAACATGGAGTAGTTTAGAATCACATGTCTAACTTATTGGAAGTTTGTGCTGTTACACCAGACCAGCATTTTTGAAAAGACCATTTCGCCGCTCCGCACCCGCTTTGCAGAAATTACATGACAGCATCCCCATTCCAGAACTAAAGGCATGGAATTAGAATTTCCTTTCATTTTGTTCTCTTTCACAAAAGCCATAAGCAGTACCAACCCAACCCCAAACCTGGGGGGCTGCTGTCCCTTGAAGGGACAGCAGCATGCTGTCCCGGCCGAGGGGGCCCCGCTCCGGTCTCGTTTCAACGATCGGAAACGTTCATTTCATAGAACTCGTTGAGTTGAACAAGTATGCAAAAAATCAGTTTGATCGGATATCTTTAAGTGCCTGATCGGAACACATATAACTTTTCAATAATGGGTTCTAGTAGATTTGATTCAATGTTTCGGATCCATTCTTTTCAAGACGAAAGGTTTCGAGAGGCACTTAATGATATCCGATCAAGCTGATTTTTTACATACTTGTTCAACTCGACAAGCTCTACAAAGTAAACGTTTCCGATCATTGGAGCGAGACTGGAGCGGGGCCCCCTCGGCCGAGACAGCACGCTGCTGTCCCTTCGAGGGACAGCCCCTCCCACTCCCCCAATCCCAAGGTCCAAGAGGCTTGGCCTGGGGCATTCAAAAAATTCCAATTTTCATGAGCACTCTAATATTTGAGAAAATGATGGCCCAGAACGCTTTTTACTAATTAATACCCGCCAAGGACATTTTCAACATGTCCTTGACGGGTATTAGTTATCAAAACACGTCATTGACAGTCATTTTCCCATAATATTTTCACTATTTGAGTTTGAGTATGACTCTTTTTAAGCCCAATAGAATGAAAAAAAAATGCCCAATTAGAGGTAATGAGTTAGCCCAACCTACCATCTCATAAGCCCTTGTGCCCAACCCACTGAATCCCCAAAATCATTTCCCCCAAACCACCGAATAACACCTCCCCAAAATCGTTTCCCCCCAAACTCACCCCAAAATCTTGACGATCTCGTATTTTGTATTTATATGTAATGATTAGTAGAACTTTATATTGGCTTGGCTTTCTCATATTGTGATTGTTACTGTAAAAATTATTAAGTATTAACTCTTTAAGGACACATTTTTTTTTAATCGGCCTGAGCACTAAGAATCCTTGGGCCGGCCCTGGCCATAAGCGCAAGGTGTAGGATCGAGGTATCAGTATCACCATCTCCTTCCATTATGGTATCACACTTGCACTGAATTTACTCCTTATATATAGGATATCTAACTTCTTTCTAAATAAATATAGGAAATTGATATTCGCGCTCCACTTTTTACTGATGGCGCTCCACTTTGTTCATGAAATTACTAGTAACTTCATGTTACAATTGGAGCGCCATCAATAAAAAGTGGAGCGCGAAAATCAGTTTCCTAAATATATATGCCCAATAAAAAGTGGAGCGCGAAAATCAGTTTCCTAAATATATATGCCCAATGTTTGAGGCTTGAGCACATCTAGTGATGAAGGGAGTTAACATGGAACAACTTCTTATCTATTGAACTAGTTCAAACTACGTATAACAGCAATACTACATCGTCACTTAGAAAATCGTTTCACTAACTCAGAATATTCGTGGCAGCTTGCCCGCACCACGAATAGTCGCTGAGAGACCCATCCCTCCGTCCACTAGATGGATCCCGATTAAAGTTGAGGCAAAGTCTCGTATGGGCTGACCCTACAAGAGTTCATAACACTTACGTGAGAGGAAGCAAACCCTACCCTTCATGACCACGAGGTCAACCCTTAGGGTTACGTCGTCACTCACACTTGGCACTTGATATTACCCTAGCCACTAGAAATAACCACATCAGCTAGTGAACTCCACAATGAATCAAATGTAACCAACAGATCCAACATCATCTTTTCTTTGCAATTATTGTCACCTTTATCCAAAAGTCTTCCAAGAAGAACTCCTACTTACACTTAAGGGAAATATAGAATAAGTTCATTACAGAAGGGCAAGATACAGCAGATGATATTAATTGTTTCCAGCAATAAATCAATCATATCAGATAGTCTAATCCAATCGCTGTGGAAACAGTATAGTCATAACAAATCTAATCACTGAATGAATATTCCTTCTCATCAGAGGCAGCGTAGTCATCTGCAAGGGAAGCTTCGGGGAAGAGCAGCATAGATTTATGACGTGTAAACTCAGGTAAATCCAATGATACACGAGCAACAGACTTGTCTTGTTCAGGTATTTCGGTGTCAATAGCTTTGTTTTCCTATACACAGAATACATCCGCCGCTTAGAAGAGGACTAAATATAAGCCATTACTTCACTTCCATAGCCACAAGAAATTCAATAAGCAAATGTTGAGCAAAATCCTTATTGTCATACGATAAAGCGTGATCAAGTGTAGTTGCAACTTGAGGCCAACTAAAACCTTTTACATGAGACTGTAACAATTCAACTTTTTTATAGACATTAAGTACCTCTTTACTCAGTCCTCGAATATAGCCGACAAGCAAGATTTGCACCTCTTGCTCACTTATGTGCTCATTGCTTATGTCAAGTAGATGTATGAGCTGCAAAAGACAATGAAAATACCATGAGTATATTCAAACAACAAAACCAAAACCAAAACCAAAACCAAAAAAACAAGAGAGAACATTCAGCCTAGCACGTCCATGACTCCATAACAAGAAGAGGGCATAGATTGGGACGAGACAACCACATCTTGTGTGTGAGGCTTAAAGGCATGGAGATCCAATAAAACATGGATTTCCTAAAACTTTCAGAAAATCCAAATACTGCTTTATGAAACTGATCGCTTTCAAGGGGAACTGTTCAGGGCTAATTACTCACAAATTTTCTCTTACACGTGCAGCAACCATAGTCCCATCCTATGCTGGCCACAACTTTGAAGACCTCGTGCCCATCAAATTTCGCCCAACCGAAGAACAGCCCAAAAAGTTGATCCGGAAGAGCAGATTCTTCACTATCTGGATTTGCAATATACTTTCTGAGGAACTTGTTGCATGCATTTTCACGTATGATCAAGAACTACTAAAAAATTTCCACGAAATTCGATGAACCTTTTTTGCGAGCTCAATAACATTTATGTCTAAATGCACACAGCACACACTGCCATTGCAAGCATCAGGTTACGATTCGATGGGATGTATCTTATCACGAGATAAAACCCTATGAACCTCATTCTTACAACCTCAACTATGATGGGTTTTTTGTACTTAATGAAACTTGAAACTTTTGAAAAGGAAAACTTATTCTTTAAACCTTCAGATAGACAAAGGAGTCCTTTGCTATACCAACCCCTCAAATATAAGGGCTCGTCTATTGGCAATGCCTTACCCACCCCTGCAATCAGCAAATTAAATGGCGTCAGACGAGGCAATCCAGAGTCAAGATCAAGAAGGTAGACAAATTTGAAAGATCTATACAGTCATCAAATGCTGGGAGACCCCATATCTCGGGCTGAAGTTCTAGAAGTGAGTGAAGTACAGAATCTGCATTGGAATATTGGTCAGCTGCATCTTGAAGTGACGGAACAGCCACTACCTTCATTCCAGCGGCCTTTGCTGCTTGAACCCCAACCCTATTGAAATGTAAAGGATAATATGAGTTAATACTTAATAGGTAAAGCAGTTAAATGTCTCCAAATAAAAGGTGGATACCATGTGGATGCTCCAAAATGAATTGGTTTTTCTCTTTTTTGAACATCAGAAATTTCAGTCATACTGCCAAACGGAACTCAATAACCTACTCCTATAAATGTGGATCTTCTCTATGGCAACAAATAGTTCGAAAAATTACCTCACTCAAAAACTGACCAAAATAGAACTGCTAGCAAACCGGCATCATTCTGTAGGGTTTGATCGAGGAAAAAATTTTGTGACAAGATTTTAGAAATGTATTTTGCAGTGGCTGCCATGGAAGCTACAATGCATGCAAGTTACAAGAATTAAGACTCCTGAAAAATGATGGTTCCACCTTTACTATTCCATGTAGTATGGATATTGATGCGGATGCAAGACACTAAGCAACTAAGATAAGGCTCGCTTCAAAAAGAAAAAGCTGCTAAGATAAGGCCAACGAACTTGGCTCTTCCTAGTTCCTACCATTAGTTCTTCGTGACAAACCTCACGCACATGCTGACATGTGAACACAATAACTAGTTACATCCAAGTAACTCAAAACTTTAGCTGACAAGGACTTGTTGTGGCATTACTTTCGATTAGCCTAGGAAATAAAAGGGAAAGTAAATGGCACTAATCAAAACTCATGGACGCTGGTCATTTCCGTGCATCATACGAATATGTTAGAAGGATCTTCTGAGCACCAAAACCAACTACTTGTCAGCTACAATCACATAGTGCCGTGATCGTGAAGGGGATGCAATTTAGTACTTGGTAAAAGAAACACCATGGCATTCTGGGTTAGCCTTACTGGGACATACACAAAGTACACATATTGCTGCATAATATGTCGACAATAAATTCTGATAACACAAATGGTCTACAGTGATTTCTGGAAAGTATAATTCTAAAGTTGACTTACAAGGAATCTTCTATCACAAGGCAGTGAACTGGATCTACTCCCATTTGCTTTGCAGCTTCCAGAAATCTGATGGCCAGTTACATTTTGAGAGGAATATGTTGATACTAAGTAATCATCCTCCAAAAGATAAAAAGTGAAATTTTTGCTAGGAGAGAAAGTGGGGAAAATGTTGAGGCCAAAGCCTGAAGCATATAAGTCCTACCAAGTGCATGGGCCTGCGTTTTAAGGATTTACTGTTATAGTAAAAACTGAAGCATTTTACGTAGAACTAGAATGCATTTTTGTCTGGCATAAATACTCTTAGATACTTGGGGAAAAAATGCTGTCGAGTTCGTTACAATCAATGGGTGGATATCTCCACTATAACAGATGGATTTGGACCTCCAAATTCTACTACTTGAAAATACAATAAAAATTGCTTAAAATTTCTTCACTTACAGGTCTGGAGAGGGTTTCCCTGCATTGACCTGATCACTTCCAAGAATTACTGCAAAGTGCTCTCTCCAACCTAATGAAATAAGTTGGACAAAACTAAAGTAAATGGAAAAGCTGAACATAAAAATTTTGATGACCAAATGCAAGACATACAACACAGCCAAATTACAGCACAGCTATCAAACCAAAAAATTACTACCATGGAGGAGAGAGGGATGAGTGGTAAGATCCACAGTTTTGATTCATTTTTCTGTCAAAGAGTTCCATGAAATAAACATAAAACCCAGAATTTGGAAAGCATTCCAACATTCACTATGTAGTTTTTTGCTTAAACAAAAGTTGATAATGGAAGAAGCAATTCAAAGATATTTGCAGATGAGGTTAACAAAACAAGAAAATTTTGAACAACACTCGCGCCATTGCCATGTTTATGGGCACCTTACAAAATTCTGAATCTACAAACCAAACCTTGTCGAAGCATGACTATGCTAACAATACCATAGTGTTACCAATAAAAAGTCTAAAGAAGAAAATAACTTCAAAGCCAAGAGAAAAGGACCTTGTTGGTGAGAGATTTTTGCATCTATGTTTTTCCGCTTCGAGTTTGAAGCAAGTGCGAAAGGAACTCCACGATTATGAAGATGTTGAATAAGACGGTTAGCTCCAGGGAGTGCTTCTGCATGCACCCATCTACAGGAAAGCAGTTGCGTAGTAAGAAACATTTGCAATGCTACTCTAACAATAATCCTATGGTTAAAACCAACTAAAATTAGGGGAGTATGCATTAGTTTCATCAGCATACTAACCTCAATAACTTAAAGAACATTGAATCATGTTAAAATTTGTGGATTTTATCTATCAAGAGATATATGACACAACCACATTGGATTTGATTTGCATAAAAGTTCTGTATTTACATGTGACAAGAAATAATTAGAGAACAAGTAACTAACTAGGGAATAAGTGGTAAGTTTATCCTGTATCTTTCTGTAGAATCTTAATCACAAATAGCACCAAAGTGAGTAAAAATGCTTTCTGGAGATCGACATACTACTCATCTATGGACACATCTAAGTACCTAGCTTGTAGTTTGAAACTTCTAAAACTCTTAAAAGACAAAATATAAAGTAAATTTAAAGTCTCAACCTGGCGAATGCATAAACCAACGGGGCTAACCAGTTACGAAAAAGGTTCGAATCTCCACACCTAGTGTGTGGTTCTATTATCAAAAAAAAAAGTGTGTGGTTCTCATCCCTTAAGATTTCTCTCTCCCACTTTGTGAGATTCTTTGCAAAGACAAAGAGTAAAGTACCCAACTTTTTAAACAGATTTGTTCTCTTTCTTTCCACAAGTTCCAAACGCGCCCTAAACCCGCCTCAAACTAACAAAATCACCGGTAAAAGTCATATTTCCAAAATCATTTCGTACTATTATTAAATGGTTAGAAAATTACAAGACTATACCACGGAGAGACAGAGAGTTCCTCACTCTCTCTCTCTGCACGAGTTTCTTTGCAAAGACAAAGCAAAATAAAGTAACCAACTTTTCCGTAAATATGTTCTTAATATCTTGTCTCATTTTTCCGTAAACTTGTTCTTAATATCTTGTCTCGTTCGGTCCACAAGTTCCAAACACACCCTAAACCGGAATCAAACTAACGAAAATCTCCAGTGAAAGTAAATTTTCCATAACCAACCAATTACTATAAACGATTCAAAACTACAAGACAGACAGAGAGAGAGAGAGAGAGATTACTTTTCCTGGTACATGGGCATAATTTCTTGGGTATAACAATCAGGTGTGATTGGAAGTTCATAGTCCTTTACAACAGAAATGGCTGACTCATTGTGCATCATTCCCAATCTCTTATCCTCCTTCTCCCTGTCCAAAACCTTCCCATATCTTGCCAAAAACTCCCCCAAAATCCCCTTTGTAACTTGCTCTGCGCGCGCGCACACACACAAATCACAAAATGCTTCCAGTAAATAAAATACATACATGTATTGCACATACAAGCCCTGTTGCATGCACAGGAAACAATAATTGGGCTGTAACAGGCCAAGATACTTTCGCGTGTAGTTTTTTATACATTATAGATGGAAATTATCTATCAAGACAAATTTAATTAGTAGTAGTTAAGTTTCTTGATCAGTTAACCATTTTATTTTTTAATATTATTAGGGGAAAAAAGAACATGTTGAAGGTGGCTAATTAACTTACGAGGAAGGAGAAGATGATTGGGTATAGCTTAGTTTTTTAGAATCTAAGAAATAAACTAAGCTTCGTTCCGTTGAGATTTTTACTTTTTAAATACTTATTTTCCGATTTTACTAAACATGTTATTCTCTCACAATACACCACTTTTAATTTAAAAAATATGTAATTATTTGAGTTAACGAACAGTTTTAGAAATCTAGGAATAGCCTTTTGGAGGTCTTTGAAGCCCTATTACATTTGTATACGACATGGAGATGCATGCATTCATACAAATAGGAACTACCAATTTCAAATAAATATATATAAGACAAGTAGGAATTACAGACCTGTGTTCAAAAGGGTACCATCCAAATCAAGAATCACAGCAGCAATAGGAGCTTCTGAATTCTGGGTTTTGCAATTGAAGTTGTTCATTGGAAAACCCAATTTGGTCTTGTGAATGTGAGAGAAAGAAGGTGGCATTTTAAATAGGATCTTGCCCAAGAATTGATTCCTGATTGGGCAATTGGGTTGGGTGCTTTGGTAGCGTAAGAAGCTCCACAAAGGAGGCAAATTCAGCAAATAGAGAGAGAGAGAGAGAGAGAGATTGATTTCCCGCTTTTGCTTCTGGTGGTGTAGTATGAAGTATATAAAAGGCAGGGCATATTCTCATATGCACGATATATATTATTCTAGTGCCTCAATCATACAACACGTGGGTTCCAATTAGGAGTCCTGGACATTAATAGTAATGTTTATAGTCGGATGGTCAGCTTGCGCGCACTTCAGATAATTTCAGAAATTGAATAAACCATAGAGGTCCCAATGTTTTGAATAATGGTCGGACTAGCTTGCGGCTTGCGCGCACTTTGTATAATCTCAGAATCTGAAAAGAGAAATTGAGTAAATCATAGAGGTTCCAATGTTTTAAATATTTAGCCACCGCACGACTCAAAGATGCAACCATAGAGGAAAATCACTGGTATTTTCTTCCTCATGCTGTGATACCTACTTTGCCAAACTTTGGGATTTATAGGAGTCCTGGATGCGGAGCCGGTCCACCCCAAAGGCGGGTCTTGGGCATTCTAAAAATTCTAAATTTTATGGGTACTCTAATATTTTTACTATTTGGGTTTAAATAGGGTTTTTTTTAAGTCCAATAGAAAAAAATGCCCAATTGAAGGTAATAAGTTAACCCAATGGAATGAAATATTTTTACTACTTGGGTTTGTGTTCATATGTAATGATTTGTACAACTTTATATTGGCTTGACTTTTCTCGTATTGTGATAGTTGCTGTAAAAATTGTTAAGTATTAATTCTTTAAGGACACTTTTTTTTTAATTAGGCCTTGAACACTAAAAACCCTTGAGCCGGCCCTGCATGTACATGACAATACATGTGTTCCAAAAATTTTATATTCAGATCCCTCAAAAAATTGTAAACCAACTTTCTCCCCTTTTTAAATGAAGAGTCCTACTCCACATTTGCTTCTTCCAAGCATGGTCCTCGCATGAAAGCAACATAATCTCCATGCTTAAAGGCGCGTCACGTCGGAACTTACAGTCTCTTTGAATGGTGAGATAAAAAAGGGAAGTCCTTTCTGACCTAATCTCACTGTTTTTATGAGATTGAGTGAGAAAATGGTGGAGTCAATTATAAGATTTTATTTTTGTACTTTTCTCTCCATTTCTCACCAAAATACTCAATCTAAATAAGTGATTTGGCTAAAAACCACAACCCTATCTTTTTTTTTCCTCACGAAATCACTCCATCCACAGGAGCTGTTAACATAGTCTCAATTTAAATAAGTGAACAATGATTGTTCTGCGTAACAATTGTAATCTACCATAGCGTCAATAACAATTTCAAGACGTTTTCTATTTGATCATGAAGACAACGTTTAATCAGGGATACATTGCCTAAAAATGAGGAGAGAGGAGGATCGATTTACTAGGTGAATATTCTTTGTAGCTCTTATTAAAAAAAACAATCATCACAGCTACAACCTTAATGGGCCATTTGCCGACCAAATTAGTTTTTGGTGGATATAGTATGAGGGAGATGATAAAAGAACGTGTATATGAGGGGGAATATGTTGTAGATAGTTTGTTTGAGCAATTTATACAATATGGGATATGTATATGAGTATATGCTTGGTTTGTATTTAGCTGATATGAGTAGATGGATATAGAATTACAAGAAAATGTGGTATTTTTGTAAAAAAGCTGAATATGTGTAACGCCCCTAATTTTGGGAACGTTAAATAGGCAATTTCATTGAAAAACTAATTGGAGTCTGGCTCAATATTACAGAATATTCTCAAAAGAGTAATCTTATTCAACAAAAGGAGGGTAGACTAGAGTTCCTATCTACTGCTCTGCTTCTTCCTCCATCCTGGCCAGCTCCTCGGCTCCAAACGCTTTCAAGGTGTAAAATTCACCCTGTTCATCTATACGGTCTGACACATTATACCGGCGTCGCCACCAATATAATATGTCAGGGTCACCAAAGGTAACACCGTGAGCTTACAAAAGCTCAATAGAATATCCAAACCCACTAACCCTTAACTTACAAACAATATATCATAAAATCAACAGAGTACAAGTAGGTTTAACAAAAACGATTAACGATAGCCCATCCATATTCACTAATCAAATATCGTTGGTGTCCATGTTTTTCTGTGTTTCTCCTACGTGACTCATCATAGACCGTGTCTCCATTTTCACTTTTCATAACCAAATCAACATTTTAAAAATCCGTTTTTAACACACCCAACCTCGGTTCCGCCATTCCGGGTTCCCGAGTATCCTCACAATGGTTCCGCTGCACCGGGTTCCCATTGGCACACAAAACTTGCATTGGCTCCTCTCCACGGATAACCAAGCCATTCCTCACCATGGTTCCGCCGCTCCGGGTTCCCATGGGAACGCACACAATTCAAAACCCTCGGTTCCGCCCTCCGAGTTCCCGAGTATCCCACAATGGTTCCGCCGCTCCAGGTTCCCATTTGGGGTTTTCGAAAAAAAACTAAACCCTCGGTTCCGCCGCTCCGGGTTCCCGAGTATCCCCACAATGATTCCGCCGCGCCGGGTTCTCATTGGGTTTTTCACAAATCTTACTTTACACACGCACACAACTCACATAATGCCACCCAAAACCGGTCATTATGTAGTTTCAAAATATTTCCTTCCTCGAAAAACATTTCCTTTCATTAATCACACCCTAGGTGTCATGTTTCTACTTTCTCGATTTTCGTGTCTCGTTCTCATGCATAGACTCCGCGGTAGGACTTATCATAAAGTAAACATTCATAAAGGTAAACATAAATCATTCATTGTAATCTTGAAACTAAACTAACAAGATCATCCAATTCTATATTAATAATCATGCTCATAACCATCCTAAAGATCAAAATACGAATACTTCTACCATCGATAAAGTTTTATCTTTCGAAAGCCGTTCTTTCTTTCTTTTTGGGAAGTTCTAAACAACATATGTTTTTCCAAAAAATAAAGTTAATATGTTCAACATATTCCCCATCCTTTTTATCTTTAAGGGGAAACACCTTTCTAGTTCTCATGTATTTTTAACGTACAAGCATCATACAAAATACTTGAAGATAGAGGATAAGAGCATTCTACTTATACTTGGGGAAGTGAGTAGAGAAAATCTACCTTGATCCGAAACTTAGTCGGGGCCGAATAAGCTAGTTGGAAATTTCCTACGGGCAGTGAAAACTTGCAATCTGGACCGAACTTCGGACGGCAGTAACTCGGTCAATATTTGGCCGAATACGATCGTTCTTGGGTTGAAATTGAAGCTCTCGAAGTGCTCTACGACTTTCGGGAAGGAAGTTGGTCCTAGAAACTATTTTAGGTAGGAGAAAAATGGTGATAAATGAGAAGACAGTATGCTGTCTGGAAATAGGAATCCGAGATTTTTACTGAACTTCGGATGCCGATATCTTTGTCATTTCTTCACCGATTGGGGTGGTTCTTGGGTCTAACTTGAAGGTCTCGAAGTGCTCTACAACTTTCTCAAAGGGAGTTGGTTCTAAAAACTACTTTAAGCTGGAGAAAAATGAAGATTCGTGAAGGGCAGTAAGCTGTCTGGAAAATGGAAATGGCAATTGAGTGAGGGTGTGAGTTGAATGGAAGACATGGGGTGCTATTTATAGCCAACACTTGAGCTCCTCCTCCCTCCTCTATGGCCAGCCAAATCTCTCTCTCTCTCTCCCATGGATTTGCTCCATTGAGTGGTCATTTCAAGTCTTTCAATCAAGTCATAGCCTTCCATGACTTGTCACTTCCATTTTAGGCCAAATCTTAGGCCATCATGAAGGGTTTTTGGCTTGTCAAGTCTATGGGGAGGTTGCTTGCAAGAAAGAATAGAATCATTGTACTTTGGAAGACTAAAAATGGGTTGGCATGGTCAAAAATAGGCTTAAGGCTATAAAGGTTGCTTGTGTAAGTAACCAAAACACAATCACACACTCCACCTCCCTCTCCCCATCCGGCCTCTCTCTCTCTCTCTCTCTCTCTCTCTCTCTCTCTCTCTCTCTCTCTCTCTCTCTCTCTCTCTCTCTCTCTCTTGTGTCTATATACTTCTAGGAAAAATCTAGGAAAGTAAAACCTACGATAGCTAGGCTTAAGAACATAGGTGTGCATGCATGGCAAGGCTAGGAAGCAAAATGATGAGATTCCTTGGCATGACTAGTCTTGTCATGCTTAATGGCAAGTCAAAGGTCTATTAACCAAGGGGTAAAAATTCCCCTAACAATTATGGACCAAAGGGTAAAGGAATATTGGTAATAATTAGGGTTTGAAATGACTTGTCATGGGGTATAATGATTACCCCTAAAAGTCTAAGGGTTCAATTAGGGTTCGGGAGGTTCAAAAGGCTCCAAGACGGTCAAAAGGTCCAATGAGGGTTAGGGTATTGTAACTAGATTGAAACGGTAATTAGGGTTTTCTAACGAATTGATTGGAAACTAATTCTACTTGCCAAGTAGGATTTTTAGCCAAGAAATATGATTTAAAGATTTTATTTAACTCACTAGAAAAAATACAAGTGCTTCTACAAGCATACTTGTCTATATAATTTTATAAATCTCAAATCTAATTATGACGGATTATTAAAATTAAAAAGAAATTTTTAGTAGCAAATCCAAGTAATTAAAATAAAATTTAAACATTTAACGAAATTTTTATTTACCAAAAATCAGGGTCGTTACAATATAAATGCAGATATAATAAGGATCGGAAGAGGTGAAGTTATTAAATCCAGTTCCAAGCAGATATACAATCGGGGATATTATTATATCCATCGTCTATATTCGGGTGGCAAACATTTTAGAAAAAATAGGACTCACTTCGGCATGTATTTCCACCTTCAAAATCATTTCCCCCCAAAACAGGGGAAGTGTGAAAAACTATTTAACATTTTGGTTTAGCATATAGGATTTGGGCTACAAGAGAATCATTTTTAATTGGCGGATGTTACAAGTAAGATGACTCTTTCAACGAAACAACAGACATGAAAAGGGTTTTACAGAGACCAAAAAGGAACAAAGAACGTGCGCATAGAGAGGGGGCGTAAATAAATCTATACTACTTCTTTTAATTGTACGAAAGTGTTTCCTATTCTTTCATTTCCACAAATACCCCTTTCAATTGCAATTAATCTCTGCCCCACCCCACACCTCTTCCCAACCGAAACTATGAAACACCCCCAACGAATAGTTCTTTCCAAAATGAATAGCTCTTTCCAAGCGATACAAACCAACACCCCAATGGAAACACTACAGACAACAACAACCGCCTCCCCAAGCCTCCCACAAAACCAATCCATTCTCCTTCTGGCAGCCCCTTCTCCTCTGCCTCCCCTGGCTTCCCAAAAAACCATTGCACCCTCCTTCTGGCACCCCGTTCTCCTGCTAATTACTCCGGCAACCTCCGACCAAGAACCAACAACAACGGCGTACCAGACTGATCCCAAATGCAAGCCAACACAAGGCCAAGACAGGTAAGTCATGCATTTAAAATTCCACACTGCCTTTGATGGCAAACACTCTCCCCATTCCCCTTTGTCCACCTCTGTAAACCGTCAATACGCATACCAACTGTTTGGCAAAAAACCCCTTCCGCAGACCAGACTCTCCCCTTCCCCCTTCGTCCACCAATTTTGCCGATTCTGGAGACCATAATTACACACACCAACTCTTTTGGCAAATTTAATAAGCCTTCAAAGTACCTTAGTAAAGCAACAAAGATCGATCAGTTAATGATGTTTCCTAAGCCTTGAAATTACCTTAGGATATACTTGTAGTGACATAAATATCTATCTGTCTATATGATCACCAACACTCCTTAATACTAAGATTTGTTCCTTAATAAGAATTCCAATTGCCAAAATTGGTTTCGAAGTTATCTATCAATCTTGTGTACTTACTTTTGGTCATTGTGCATAATACCTTAATTGGTTACTTTTAGGCGAAGCATACAATATAATGATGACCCAAAAGATGAGGGAGGGGAATAGGTTTCTTGACTTATGGTTCATTGTTAGTATTCACAGTATGCTTAGTATGGACTTCGGATTGGTGTTGTGTTCCGAGCCGTTGGACTGTGCATCCGACGGCTCGGATCTCATCTCGGACTCATGTAAGTGTGCAAAGCAGTAACTTGATAAGTTATGTTACATTTTTCACTTTTTTGTTGTATGGGTAATGATGTTGCATTACAACAGTTAACATTGTTAGAAATATGTGAAATTTCCCCATTGAATGACAAGCAATTGGCTTAGTATGCCCATTTTGACTTGTCATCAAATTACGAGCAATTTTCATGACTCATTGAGTCTTTAGGCTCAGGAAACAATATGCTACTTCTAGACATCACAAATTACCACGTGCAATGCACATGTATAACCCTAAGACTTCACTTGAACAATACAAACACTTGCCAAAAATACCGTTCAGTAGAACCCGAAGAGAAGAATATGTCTCCAGAAAATTATTCTGACCTGGACAAAGATAGTTACGTAAACAAGTTGTTTTTGTAGTCGCTCTTTGAATGACTATTTATTGCATCAGCACTGACTACCTTCCCTAGATGGCATGCCTGTGGACTGTGTATATGTGCAAAAATTATATAGTGGGATTACATAGTGTACCCCATTACACATTATTTAAAGAGAAAGGCTTAGATTGAGATGCCTCGGTGTATACTAGCAATTAGAAATGGGGAAAAAAAAGGTTTGCAACAAAGCGGGTCTTTAGAAGACAACAAAACCCCTTAAGAAAAACCACTTTGCATCATATGTTTAGGAGACTAAGAAAAGCATAAAAGCATTTGTACCTTGTACATGTGAAATTGGTTTCTCCGCACATTTCTCTACATCACAAAGCACTAAGAAAGTTTAGAAAACAAAACAATTGCTTGAATTTACACGTACTTCACAGATGATGACATGGCATTTGACTTTTCCCCATTCTTGTTTTTCAAAAATGAAGGAAATGGATGAGACACAAGGTTTAGATTGGCTTGGAGAAATGAAATCAGCTGGCGCCGCCTTCGTCAATAGAAGAGATATGATAGTTAACACCTGCACAAAGAGCAGAAAAAATTTAGAAGACAATGCAAAATAGGAAGAGGAAACACAATGCACATTAATTATACTTCTCCAAACATAAATCTTGGTCGTGAATTCTCAGATGGACAAACACAAAATCCATTGCCAAATCCCCCTTTGGAGGACAACCTAAGGGAGTCCGAAACGAACTGTTAGTACTTTAGAACAAGTTATTTGATTAAAACCTTAATAGAATATACTTCCCATAAATGCCTTACCCTTTATTTATGAATATGCCATTCATAGGACAACGATTGCGAGAAGCCCATCTTTCCCAACCACATGAATTGTGAAGCCTGGCAAATTGCCGATTTTGTTTGGCTAAAAGGTTCCAAAATGAACCTCCAACTTTTTGTTGCCACAACGGAGAAGTAGTTTTGAGAAGCCCATCTATCCCATCAAACCTACGAAACTTGTTCACTACTCAAACTGTTGAAGCTTTGGAATTTCGCAAACACATATGTGCCTATAATAGCATCTTCGGTTTCACATCCTTTGGCGTCATGTTAGATAAAGGACTTGCTAGTTCAACAGGAGGAGTTTATAAATTTAGTGCAAAAGGGCAAATTTACCATGAACTGCCATCTTTGATTCCATCAGCTACTTCTCCTTGTTACTTCTAGCTATACTTCTATGATACTGATAATGAACTCCAAAATAGGTTAGACATTATGGAAAAAAAGCAAGACCAAAAAAAAAAAAAACCCAATTAACACATACATGTCCGAACACTAATGGATATGCTCTCTGCAAACCCTTATGCCATGTTTCTTAGGAGACTAAACCAAAGTTCCTTGGATTCATATAGAATACACATAAGGACTAACGTCAAGCTCGACCAAAGGGTTTACAACTCCCCATCTGCTGACCAGGTGGCTGCAATATGGATAGAAGGAAATAATGCAACTGTCTCTCATGAACGTGACATATAGCGCACTCAAACTCTGGACACAAACATAGAGTGCAACACTATTATGGTTGCTATGATATGTTGCAATACCTGTTATTATTTCCTAGAGGTGAAGTTGGATGGCATCAAAATATCCTTAGAAGAATTGAAGGTCGCATGAGCAATCGTGCATTAGCTATGCAAAATGATCTGTCTTTTCAAAGTTTCAAATCAGCTGAAGATATATTCAGACGTGAACAAGACAGTACCTAACTTTTCCTCTTTCTTGCAATTTGAAATTGCATAAAAGTCAGTTGCGTACTTACAGATTACATTTGTGGTCTTAATTTGGAAAAAAAAACTGCGTGCCAGGCACGTGCAACTTTGGGAAATGCAGCTTATTTGATATTACACATTTTGTATAGGTGTTGATGGTTCTGATACAAAGAAAGCTTCATGTCTGGAATACTACTGCTATAAGTTGCAAATTAGAGATGACGATCCTTCTATTTTACTTCTATCCGGTCGACTCTTGCAGCAATTTGTTGTTGACATGTATATAAAATTGTAAAATACAAGGTTGGACTATTTGCGGCAGAAACAGCCAGATATAAGGGTTGAATTATACCAAGGGATTTTTGATAGTGTATTAGCTGGAGAGAGCATGGGAAGCATGGTTGGAAAAAGAGCTGCATTGCCCAAATCATTTGTTGGTGGCCCGAGAGATATGCGTCGCAGGTATCTTGATGCAATCACATTAGTCCAACGCTTTGGGAGGCCAGACCTTTTTATCACAATGACCTGTAACCTTGATTGGAAGGAGATCAAAGACTCCTTAAAACAAGGTCAACTTGCACAAGAGGGGCTGGTCTTGATTGCTAGGTAACCTTGGGTGGGCTGGTCTTGGAGTTGTCTTTAGGGACATTAGGGGCTGCTGAAAGTCTAACTTTTACATGGTTGGCTAATGTCATTATGACCTTGAATGCCAAACTTAGGGGCATATTTCCTTATCTGCAGATTGAAAAGTGAACTTCAACAAGGGTGGACCTCCTGATGGATTTTTGGTAGTAGATTATTCCAGTAGCGGTATATGTCTAAAAGAGTGCAGGAACCATAGATCAGTTTTAGTTTCTTCTTGCACTTCCATTTTTAATTACTTTGTCAGACAGACATTGCATTTCAAGTTTGGTGCTTCAGTTCTCTTTATTGAGAAGAATATATGTTGGTACTGGCAGGCTTGCAAAGACAATTACCCCTCCGCGGATAAAATCGGAACCGAACCGTGACTCACAGATTGGATTGGAACTGAACTGTAGGATTTTTGGTCTGGACACGGATTGTATTTTCTAAAATCCGTAACTCATGGATTATGATTGAATTCATAACAATCTGGATCGCGGATAGCCCTATAATTTATGACTCTTGATGTACGATGGTCCTGGTCGAATTTCGCCGAAAAGCCCGATAATATCCCCGGTTCAATAAAATAGAAACTCCTCTAGAAACATCAAACGCAAACTACTCTACGGCGGTTAATTCGGATCTTTGGGGCAACTTTTTCAGTGTAGGTTTCGGCTTTGAAGTGGGCTCCCCTGTATCATTTGTGGAATGGTTTTCTGTTTGGCTTAAGGAGGCTCCTGATAAAGAAGCAATAGGGGAGTCAGTCCTCATGTTAATATGGTGCATTAGAAATGATGTTTTTAATGAAAAATGCTCTTAGAAGTTGTTGCAGGTCAGAAAAGACGATGAAAGGAATGGATGTGAATGGTCTATGTGCAGCTAATCTGGGGCTAGGGATAAGTCTTTAAAGACTTCCTTTTTCCCAGTTAGTGAAACAAGGCACAACAATTGATTTTTTAGCCCTTGTGTTTTTGTCACTGATGGCGCTTGGAGTGCAGATTCACTTCGTGCTTCAGCAGATTCACTTGCTGGTGCTTTAATTCCAGGATCTCGCAAAAAAATTGTTGAGTTTTATACACACAGTTTATAACTTGTGTAGATTCAGAATCTTACTAATACCTCACAAGTTGTACCATTTCCATCTTATTTAATTGGTTTCCATAGCAGTCAAGTGATATATATCTACGTGAAACCGATTACCATCTTATTTAAATACATTTTGATTATGTATAAATCTTCCTATTATTTTGCCTTCATAACTGTTTGAAATTGAGCAATTGTAAGAAGCACTTAGTATTAGAAACTAACATTACACTTGGTGTTTGGCAAAGGAAAGGAATCATAAAACCCAAAAATGGAGTTTTTCAAAATATTAGAAGACTTGACATCGCTTTTAAGAGGTACTGAATAAGATATTTGGATAACAATGTTTGTCAATGTTGACCAACATGACAACAAAGTATCAACATTGAAGGCTGAAATATCCAAAGGCATAGACCATTTGATAGAGAAGGCTTTCCAATCAAAGCTACATCAAGTGAAGGCTGAATTACCCAAAGAAATACATGTGATAGAGAAGGCTTTCCAAGCAAAGGTAAAAGATCTCAAATGGAAGTTACACACTGCAATGTTGACGAATAGAATCAAAGTGGTTGAGTTCAAGGAAAACAACTACACAAAGATGCATATACTAATCAAACCAAATCCAATGCCAAAAGGAGAATCAAAGACCATCACAACAACCAAACACCGTCAAACACAATAATACCCTAGCCATATGCAAAGTAATATTGCAGAATATGATACGTTGGCTTATATTGAAGGACCTTCAAAAACTATCAAAACGCTTTGGAAATATTTACATGGGAGACAGAAAGATATAATTCTAACTCAAATTGCCAAATAGACTATCTATATTTGTAATAAAATATGATAAAAAAAACTTATTTGTTTATTCATGCAAGCAATTTCAAACCAATGTACAATCAATAAAGAAGAAGAGCAAGCAGATCAAAAAAGAGGAACCGGACTATAGCGCCATACATGTGTTCAACTTTTAGACCAATTCTACACATTTGTTTTCCTATTTTTACTGTTTTTGAAGAACAATAATTCTACACATATGTTTGTAAGGCTACATCAAACCATGTATTTTGATTTCGGATGCTATTTTCTTGGAAATCCGACATTTCCCTTTTTAACCACCTCTTAAACGACAAACACACATTTGTTTGTACTTCAACAATCATGTATTTCGATTTCATCTTCTACTAATAATCCAATCAAAACAATGACAATTATATGGGGGCAAAACGAAACCACGTGCAATGCACGTGCCTACTCACTAGTAAATAAAAATGAGCGAGTGGATCTTCAAAATCGTGGTAAGAAGATTAGAAATAAACCAGTGGCTAAAGCAGGTTACAGAACTTCAAAAGCTTCTGAATCACCAGTTTTCAGCCGAAGTTCAGAACAAACGATGCGAGATCTCACTATGAACAAATAGTCAAAACCACTCGAACTACACTGGAATCTCGATATTGAGGGGAGAAACATAAAACGAAGAAAGGAGAAATTGGTAAGGAAGTTGAGAAGAATAGATACATGTCCAAAAACATCTTTCTCATGGTACAATATATAGAAAAAATCTCGTTTTCTTGATTTTCCTTTCGCTTCTCAAAATTCCAAGATCCAAAACAACAAAAAAGTATGCGTATAAGCTCCAGTGTTTTTGAGTCGGTTCAATCGGAACCACCAGCACAAACAAAAGAAACTTTCCAGAGTGTTTTTGAGTCGGTTCAATCGGAACCACCAGCACAAACAAAAGAAACTTTCCAGAAAATCTGCGCTCATTACAATCACCTATTACGTATGGTATCATCCTACTAACAGCGAGCCAAAGCAATATGGAGTTGGAGAAGGTAAAATTAAGTAAAATACAGGAGCAGTAAAATTCAACATTCGGTAGAAGTACATATGATATATATAAGCTTGATGAATACCAAACAGGAGAAACTCCAACTCATCGTTGGCAAACTGGCTAAACGAAAACCTCTTAAAGCAACCAAAGCAATTCTCCAACTGTCATACCAAGAGGAAAAAGCTCGGGGGATGCAAATCACATTACATCCAGCAATCATGCCTATCATTAAACACAACATAATATGACAACCGAAAAGAGAAAAAAAATAAGAAGAAAAAAGAAAAACTATAATAACGGCCCCCCAGGCAGCAGGGTGTAATGCATCATCCTCTATTGCTGAATACGCACATCAGGTCATCACTGCGGAAAGACAAATTTAATATTAACTGATGAACCCAACAGTGAAATGGGAAACTGAAAGGCTAAGAAATGCGGTTACCCACCTCTGCATCCTCAGCCACACCAGCTTTGGCCTTCTGGGCATCTTCTGTTGCAGAGCAAGGAAGCAAAAGAGTAAAATTGTTAGGAGTCGGGGATTGGAAAGTAAAAGGCTCTTGAGAGAAAAAGTAGTTTAGTTTCATCCCTTTCCTCAATAAACAAATTGTTTGCTACATCACCCAACTATATGTAAAGCGCAGGCTTTGTAAATATAAATTAAATAAAAGGATAATTCTGCCAGTACCATTCACAATAAAGCAAACAATAAGGCAAGGGCCTAATAAGTTGCTTATTTCAGTTAACACCTCTTCTCTCTTTTTTGGGTGGTTGATAAGTCCAAGGAGTTATTTTTGCGGTCATTACCAAGGAAGAGAGCATATTAGTATGGTTTCTACCCTTGTTCTCTTCCATTGTCACTGCAGCTGAGCATGTGGCTTCTCATTGGCAAGAGGGGTCACAAGGAATTGATAGTGGAGGATGAGAAGCACTTGGAATGGAATAGATGGGAAGTAAAGAGTTTGAAGACAAATTGGGGAAAAAAAATAAAGTGCTTGCAAGAGAAAGGAGAAATTAGTAATTGTATTGTAGGGATTTGATAGGGAGACAAATACTATTGGGTAGGGGTAATTTTGTTTCGGTTCGGGGTGAAATTTCCGAAGACCGATTCGGTTCGGTCCAAATATTTCTAGGACCGATCCCGACCGGAGTTGAGTTCGGTTCGGTTCAGGGTGGGATCCGTTCGGTCGGGGATTTCGGTCCGCCCGAAAATAAAATTTCCATTTAATTTAAAGAATATATATATATATGTAAAATATATATATAAAAATATATTTATATTTATATTTTATATATTTTTAATGTAAAATATATATAATATATAGTCGATTGGTTTGGTCCGGTCCAGCAAAAATTTCAAGAAACCGAGACCGAACCGATTTTGGTTTGGTCCGGTCCGAAAAAATTCCGCCATCACCCTGACCGAAAACCGAACCGATCAGTCGGTTTTTTGGGTCCATCGGGTTTTGTGACACCCCTACTATTGGGAGTCTGGGACTGGCAATTTGAGGAAACAAAATCAAACCCACAAGTACGAGTATTATCTTTCAAGAGATTAGTGTGTGGGTGATATTGAAAAGTCTCTTTAAGTTATACAAAAAGGAGCAAATTCTTCGAAGTCAGCCCCCACTAGTCCCTTGGTAGGTCCACTGATGCCTAGCAAGATAAGATTTCAGACATTAAAGGAGAGAAAATGACGGGCACATCAACGTTACTTCTATTCCATAAGTTTAGCAACGCCTTTTTGTAGGTTGATGAATGGCAAAAAGAATATGAAGAGAATCCAGAAATATTACTTAGAATATAATACATATCTCCCAATGTGAGCTTCACCGCAAAACACATTCTAGCATACTGATCATCTACACAGATCCCTTCGGAGCTCAACAATAAAATGAGCACGGCTGTTTTGTTAAGAAAACCATGGTCTTGAATGGCAAATGTCAATTTTCAACAACTAGCTTGATGTGAACGAACGATTTTCTTTTTTTTGATAAGCATGTGAACCAACAATTTTCTGGGAGACTTTTTTCGGTTGGAAGTAAGTTTTTAATTTTGAGAAAGCAAAACAATACACAGAAAAAAACCCACTATTCAGTTAAAAACAAATCCATCAAAAACTAACCATCAACTGATACGTTTTGAAAAAGTTCAAAATAACAAATTTTATGTGTTCTTTCCTTCCATTTTTCGTTTATATATTCTCTTTTCTGCCCTACTCTTTCCCTACTGTATGATAATTAGTCACTTACCTCCATCCTCTGGAATGTCAGATGTCCACAAGGTTAGATTGTCCCTAAGGAGCTGCATAATTAAGGTGCTATCTTTGTATGACTCCTCATTCAGATTATCAAGCTCTGAAATGGCTTCATCAAAAGCTTGCTTTGCGAGATGACAAGCCCTGAGAAAGGAAGCTCCACATCAGCTGAGACATAATTACAGGTTTCTACAGCATTCGACCCCAAATAAAACACCCTGCTAACCTTTCAGGTGAATTCAAAATCTCATAATAGAAGACAGAGAAATTCAAAGCCAAACCCAATCGAATGGGATGTGTAGGAGGCAATTCAGCCTCTGCTGTGGTGGTAGCTGCCTGCAATCAGAAGTAAACAGAGAACATAAGTGACAATGTGACACAAACATACTGAGAGAGAGAGAGCAATTTTTATGAGATCTACATTCCTGCTTAAAGAAGATAAAACTTTAGCCATTACATAAACTCAAATGATACTCAGAAGGTGCTTTTCTCCTTCTAACTCTAATTTTCAAGTCAACATGCCGATAGAAAATCAACAGACAGTGGATATTCACAACACCACCAAGGAAACAAGTTGCAAGGGAAGTCACTAGACTCACTACGTGATGGAAGGAACAACATCTGGAATCAACTCCAATTTGACAACATAATTAGCATTCAAATATCCAGTGGGTAGGAAGCTATTATCTGGTGGCGAAGTAAGATTGTTTTGAGAAAATGGACGTATACCATTAGAATATTATTCAAAGATCTAGAACAGCTATGTTTCAAAGAGGACATATTTGCCAGAGAATATAATCTCAGTAAAAAAAATGCACAATAATTTCAGCACGAACTTCTTCATTCACACCATGCAATGGAACTTGGGAAATCAACCCACAACAAAGTACCTCAACAAAAAAACACACACTAAAAATGAGATAATAAATGGAGGCAATGAAAGATCGCCTACTTGATATGCTTTCATTGAATGATCAGCAACTTCTTTCCTGTCATTACCAGTCTTAAACTCTGCCAGATACCGATAATAGTCACCTTTCCTACAACCACCAAAAATCCCATGACACACAAGTAGAAACAACGTATAAAGTAAGGATCCTTTTGATAGGCCATTAGACATGGAGCTGGACTTAATTTATAGGGTTTGAATGCACCAATTGGAGAAGGAGATATACAATGTCTTGAGATGCGGTGTTGTTATTCCCATCACTACTAGTCAGTCAGCTCATACGATGGGATTATCACCCAGCTTTTAGCCTTGTCAACCAAATGTGAACTAAGCATACAACATAAATTGCTTACATTTTGTAATAAAACACAGTTGATTCACCACTGGACGACGAAGGAATGAGATGCTCATCAATCACTCTCATGATATCAGTGCAAATATCGGTGAGCTCTGTTTCAACCTTGTGTCTATACTCCTTGATCCTCTTCGCATTCTGGTCATTCCCTCTAGACTCCTCCTTTTGCTCAATTGAAGTCAGAATTCTCCATGACGCTCTCCGAGCCCCAACCACATTCTTGTACCCAACAGAGAGCAAATTTCTCTCCTCTACGGTCAAATCAATGTCCAGCATTGCAACCTTCTTCATCGAATCAACCATTTCTGTCAAAGTTATAACCAAAAACATATGTAAGGCCATATCCTATCATTACTCTTTTTCCCCAAAATTTGGCTAAAAGCTGGATTGGAAACGAATCACTCCAATGGCACGTCACTAAATCTTTGAAAAACCTACCCAACTCATCGCAAAACTCATTTAAAAAATTTTGATGAAAAATTAAATGCTCAAATTGGTGGAAAACTTAGGTTGCCATTACCATAACATTAATTAGGTTAAATATTAGAGATAAGCCAAGGAAGGGTAACACTAAGTTTGGTTGCTGAGAAATTGAGGAAAAGGAGAGTTGATTGTCAATCCTGAGGGTTAGTATTAGTCAACAAAGTCGAGTGACTGAGTGAGATCGCAATCCGAGATTATTATTCTTTCTTTTTTATGTAAGTTAGCTTTTGGAGATATATTTTCTTGCCTTTGTATTTACAATTTCTCAGTAACCAAACAGACCAAAAACAGAATTAAGTGAGAAAGTGCATGGTGAGAGTTGAGATCGAAATCTCAGGAGATATTGGGTTAAGAGAAAGGAATGGTAACCATAAGTACAGTGGAGGTCAAAATATTTTTTTGTTTAGTTGATTTTCGTTCAATTCTCCTTAATCAGAACTCAGAAGTATAGAAGCGTAATTAACCATTACTGCAGTGAATTTTTTCCACTTTAGTCCACTTTCATTCCAATTCTATGTGTTTAAAATTCTCATTGATCAAATACATAGAATTGGAATTAAGCGAGATAAGTGAAGAGAAAAAGTTCAGATATTGGGATCTAGTGAGGCATCGAGGTTAGCGAGAAAGAAACTAAAATCACTAAATAGACACGAAGCCTACGAACAAACTTTTAAAACCCAACTGTGTCCAGAACCATTAGATAGATGTGAATCCATGTGGATCTAAGGTTCCGGACACCTGTGTCCGAAGTTGTGTTTTAAAGTTGTTTTTTAGCATTGCTCCTGAATACAAGTACAGTGGAAATCAAAATATCTTCCTTTTTCTATAATTAGTTTACTTTTGGAAAAATTTCTCAGTACTCAAACATATACATGTGCAATTATGCGGGAGAGGATTGAGATCCACAGAGATACTGGGGTTCAGAACCATTTGTTCAGAGGAGATCGAAACATTTACTTTCAAACTCATGTGATTTCTGCAGAACTTCAAAGTAATCAAACACATAGCAGTGAAACACAGTGAGCGAAGTGAAGATATAAAGTTCAGATACTGGGATCTAGTGAGACATATAGGGGTTAGAGAGAGAGAGAGAGAGAGAGAAACCCTAACCGTCATAGCGCTCGGCCTGTTCGGCGAGCTTGGCGATGTAGACGAAGTTCTCGCGCGAAGCCATCGCCGATCTGAGATATTTTTGGATTCCTCTCTCTCTCTCTCTCCGGAGTTGAAGAGTGTCTCTCTCGGGAGGGCGATTTTGGAGCAGAGAGAAATGGGTGGACGAATGAGAGCAGAAAGGAAAAGAAAAAGAAATCTTTTCGTTATTGTCTTTGACGTCCTTTGTAGTTTCTGAATATCAAACCGGTACTCTATTTATGTATTTATCTCTCTCTTTTTTTTCCCCATTTTTCCTCTTTTCTCACTTTAAAGTTCGAAAGAAAATTATAAAATGTGGACTGATATTGAAAAATGCTTATATAAGATGACATTTTAGACCCAAAAAAAATAACTATTTTGAATTATTTTAGTCATTAGTAAAGTCTTTTTCTTTTGGTTATAAATTTTTACTTCTTAAAGTACTCTCGTCGAGATGGATGATTAACCCTACAAATATAAGGGGAATCTAACAAAATTTAGAAAAAATGAACAAAACGCACAAAACAATAAAGATAAAAAAAAAAAGTTAGGAAAAATGGGGCCTAAAGGCTAGAACGTACGAAAGTGAAAGAGAAATGATGATTTTTTTTTTTCTTTTACTCTCTTTCATGTGTTTGACTAGGTTGAATTCTTACAAGAAATTTTTCTTTGTTTGCTTTATAATTTAAAAAGAATTTTTCAAAAAATTTCTCCTAAATTTTCCTATTTCAATATTTCTCTCTCTATTTCTCTGTACTTATTATCCTTATTATTTTTCAAAAAAAATTCAAAAATCAATCCAAACAAGACATTTAACATTCTAATTTGAAAAGTACTTAAGTTTTCCTTTTCTAAAAAAAAAAGGGACATAAATTTGTACCGGCTCAACCATGACCGAGCTAAACAAAGTATACTCAAAAGAGAAAAGTGACAACAAAAAAAAAAAAACAATTACTCTACAATCACATCCACTTTACACACCCACACACACAAGTGTGTGGACTTCACACACTAGAGTGTGCCGTATGTGTCGAGCTCATAGTAATGCGTGAAGCCCACACACTTGTAACCTGTGTGTGCGGATGTGTATTTGAGTGTGATCTTAGAATAATTGAAATAAAAAACTTCACAAGTTTGAAATCATCACTTTTTTGTGGTGAAAATCTGGCATCATTGTTTGTTAGGATTGGAAATACTCTTACCCCGTTCCAGAATCTTAAATAAATACTTATTTCTTAAAAAGGTAATTTCAAACTTAAAAATAATACGTTTACTCAAATAATTTTTCTAGTAATATGGATCTTGTTTAATAGATCACATTGAAATCTTTTGAACAGTCAAAAAAAATTGAAAAATTATTTTTTATTTATATTATTTTTGAGTTTAAAAATGTGAAATAAACTATTTATTTTTTTTAAATTTCTAAAACGAGACCTAATACCGCTGCAAACAATGACGTGGTGTGAAATAACAATACTCACCGGTAGAAGATTTTTAGAACGGGACCTTAGATATCTTACCTGCAGTACTTCCATTTGGCACACCAAAAGTGTTGCTACTTTTTTTGTTGATATGTATGATGTCATTTTCTCCTTTTTCCGTTTGATTACAGTATGTTGAATGTTCCTAATTCACGACAACTGTAAATGAGTTACTATTTTTTTATAGGTTTCGTTATACATACGTGTATATGCATATACTTTAAAAAATACACCTTGGCGAAATGATTAATATAAATCCAAGTGTGACAGTTGTTACCTTATTATTTTTTAGATATAGAAAAACCAATCCCGATATTTTTTGTGAGAAAATTGAGTTGAGTCAAAACAATAAGAGAGTTCGGCAAGAAAATAGAGTTTCGTGTAATTTCTTTGTGAGTCTGCATGTGGAAGTGTTCGTAGCATTGTCGTTTTTTAATTTTCTCCTGAGCAAATTACAGTTATAAATTTGCTGACCAAATATCTTTTTGAACTTTTCTCTTTATTGAATGAACTAAGTCCCATCCGGCATGTCTAAAATTTTATTTAATTCTTAAGAATATTTTCGGGGTTGTTTAGATAAATAATCTATTTGAATTATTTTTTTGTTTTTATTCAAATATTTTTGCACTCGTTGATTTTTCGTTTATTTTTTTGGGACTTATTGGTGTTAACAACTTGTAGTTTGCTTAGTTATAATATTCTTTCCTCAATGTGTTCCGACCATTTTTCAATTCCTCGACATCTATCTTAATTTGCCTTCACACATTCAGGAACCCTGGTGCGCTTCATGAGTGAAAAGCCATTGATCAACATAAATATCAAACACCACCGATGGTGGTAGCCTGGATGGCAAAAGCCTCCTTCATTTTGAGGCAATACTGAAGTTCGAGCCTTGTCAGTGGCAAAGGAATAAGGGATTTGTTTCCCTTGTCATCTTATATCTAGGTGGTGTTGTGGTAACAGCTTGTCCTCACGGACAGCAGCTATGGCTCGAACCAAACATTCCACAGCAGGTAGGAAGCCCCTATAGTCATGCCCAAAGAAGATTGCTACGCTGGTCGCCCCACATTTTTTCCCAGTAAAAAAAAAACATCAACATCAACATCAAACCTAATATTATTATTAGAGACACCATTTATTTTTTATTTTGTAAGTATTCATGTTGAGAGAATTAGTTCAAGTGGCTAGAGGGTTTGGGTGGCGACTGATGTAGAGTATGTCTGAGTATGAAGACAAAAAGGTTTCGAGATAGGTGCACCTTAAGATTGTGATTAAATTAGTCCATGGATCTATCTATAAAGAAAACATGGGAATATGAAGAATAACTTCAGGTCCAAATAAATCCCCCATATATATGCATATATCTCTCATACAAGTAGTCTCCAAACTCAAAACACACATTATATACATTGGGTTTTAAATATACATGTATTAACATTTTCTATTTTTTATTTTGCTTCAAAAAAAATTTGGAAAATTTGAATTATTTACATATATGTAGCCGTAAATACAAAAGAATAGAATCCCTTCCCCTTTTTTATGAAGCTTCAAATATTTTCACAAAGAAAAACAAAAATTTATCAAATATATGGCTTTAAATTGGTTGAGCAAAAATTTCATATAGAGCGTGTGTGTAGAGAGAGAGAGGTGTTAGAGACGTCAAATGAGGTATATGTTATCCTTATCTCCAACCAAGGATGTCAAAAGGCATGCCAAGTGAAAGAATTGGCATGTGAAACAACTCCAATTAAGATGTCAAATTATCGTGTGTCATTTTACATTTCCTCTCTCATGTCAACATAGAGCATCTCCAACCATTGACTTCAAATTGGAGATGCCAAACTTTTTTGAAGGCTTATGTGACATTTTGACATCTCCAATATGACATCAAAACCTCATCTCCAACCCTTATGCCAAATTTTAGCCCTTAATGTCAACCCTTATGTCAAACTTTAAAGGAAAAGAAAAAAAAAAAACAAATGACACTCTTTTGAAATTCAAACGGTCAGATTTTAAAAAATTGGCATGCCACTATGTTGATGTGAAAATTGACATGTTTGAAGTTACTTTCAATTCCATGTGGAATTGGCATATGGAAATGCAATATGATTGGAAGGCTTGAAGCTGTTAAAAGTAGCCGTTGCATTGTTCACGTCATATTTGACATTTTCCATTGAAGATGCTCTATGATGTCAAACATTTTCTTTCATTGTTTCACTCCAAATTTTTCTAAAATAATAATAAATTTGACATGTGTTGTTGGCAAGGCTGACATGGGAGGATAGGGCAATTTCAAAAACCTGATAGGAGGTTTGTTTGTAAAAAAAATCATAGGGGAGGTGAGTGAAAATTTTAAAAATACTGCAATCATGCTGTTAAACAGATCGATGACCCATTGACTCTTTTGGAACCTACTTTTCACCAGTTTTTCTACTTCCGAATTTTTACGAGCGACCCGTCCACGGCTACAACGATGGAATAGGGGGTTTAGTGGCGGGGTCGCCACGACAAAGTTTTTTAAAAATACATTTATTATATATTAAAAAAATAAATTATTTTCAATTTATATAGTCTGTCCCGACAGATTTTTTTTTCCTATTTTTGGTCATATACTAGTTTTAAATCTTCTTTTTTCTTTTTTTCAACAAAGGAGACCAAAAAATGAAATAATATTAAGGATGATGTGTAATTAAAGAGAAAAAAAAAACTCCATGGTTTAACTGTAAAATAATTTAACCTAAAAAATTAAAGTTAGTCTTTTTTCGTATTCTATGTGCAAATGATAAACATAATTTACTATAATTTTTGTTATGTTATTTTAATTTTTTCGAGAGTCGATGACTATTAATATTGTAATGCATCTTTTTATTTTTTTAAGTATATATTTCGCCATTGTTGGAGTAAAATTCTAGTTTCGTTCCTACATGGCTACCGACAAGATTGCACAAACGGTGAACAGATTGGCGCGCGGCCTTCTTTTTCTGTCTCATACAAAGATTCCAGAAATGCAAATGGGGTCGAGGAAGGAGTAAAAGTCAAGAGAGATAAGTGGGTTTGAGTTGGTAAAGTTGCAATAAAGTTGGGGTCAAATTTTCGGGCAATTTTTGGGTGAAATTTTGAATTGCAAGAGAGGAGGAGGTGGGGCCCTTTACTTGGTTCAGCCAGTGTCACATAGGCAGTGTACAAATGGTGTACACAACCGGTGTACTCATAGCACTTTTGTTTTCTGTCTCATTCAAAGGTTCAAAGTGTTCATTAATTTTAAAGTATTTTTCAAATGTTCTCATAAAAAATAAGCACAATCGAATAACTGTAAATGTTTAATTTAGCGTAGCAATTTTTCGCTCCGGACACAAGAATTCTGAATTCTAAATGAAAAATTGATACATGGAATCAAGCAATTGCAGTTATTCGATCGAGCTAAATTTTCATTGGGCAATTTAAAAAAATATTTTAAAATTAATGAACCTCATTGGATCGCTAGTGCAGTACCCAAAAGTGGGTCCTGCACGCCGCTCTATACACCATGGATGCACTTCTCTTAGGTTTTCCTATGGTTTTCGTTTTGAGAGGGGCCAAGCTTCTTGGCTTTCAAAGGAAAGTCCGGATTCAAGTTTATGAAAAATATCGAACCCTCTTTGATTGTTAACTTACTAATTTTTCAGTATTCCAGCTTATGTATACAATATTGGCAAAAACAAAAGAAAAGCTTATTGTTAATGCCGCTAACATGGAGTGGGTGTATTGTTCCGGCCCATAATTTTACGAAACAATCTTCTTTTGGATAATTTTTTTTTTGTTGGCAACAATTTATTGAGAAAAACTTGGCCAAGCATACATGAAGTTGGGGGAGGGGAATTAAAAAAAATAGATGAAAATAAAAAAATAAAAAAATTATTTTTTATAAAGTTTCAGAAACATTTTTACAGTTCATAATATATATATGCAGAAATTTAATGGTAATCCGAAAACAATACATGTTTATGAAGAAAAATAGTAATACATTGATTAAAAAAGCATAGTATAGTAAATGCTTTTACCAAAAGAAAAAAAGAAAAGAAAAGAAAAACATGTCACCCAATCACATAACGGAGCATCCGTGAGGATTTTCATCACTGAAAGCAGAGCCTGTTTGATGTCCAAACATTGTGGGATGGCTAGAGACGTGATTATTATTACTCCGGTTATGGCCGTAGCTGTGTTCGTATCCGTGCTTATGGTAGTTGTAAGATGATGACGGCGGCGGTGGCTGTGGAGCATAGTGGGTGGTGGAGCCACCGTGATGGTGCTGGTGATAGTAATGGTCTGTGAAGTTATTATCGTAGTGATGATCAGGGTGGTTCAGGAATTGCCATAACTCCGCCCTCCGACCGGTGCATCTTCGAACTGTCTTGAGTACTTTCTTCTTGTCCGCCCATCCGGTGACCGTCACCTTCTGCATTCCCATGTCAATATCTACGTCGTCCACTCCTGCATGCAAAGGTCGCTAGATATTAGATGACTCTAATTAGTACTTCCTCCGTCCCATTTTGTTTGTTTATTTTCATTATTCGTATCATTCTTTAAACGTTAATTATATTTCTCAATCTACAATATTTTTCATAATTTTGTATTTTACACCTAATCGGAAATTATCAAACAAGATCCATATATCGCATATTTTTGGAGATTCATATTGGAAGGTATAAGCGATTCAAAACTGATACGAATATGAAAAAATTAAGGACAAAGAAAATGGAACGGAGGAAGTACTAATAATGAAATTACTCGGGTTCAACTCATGCTTGGCTTATTATAGCTCGTCTGAGATCAGGTTATAATTAATGGAAATAGCTAAACTTAAACGTTGTGTATATATTTAAGCTAAAGTTATCGTCTTGGGTAATCAAGTAATTAACCCTTGTATATGTATTTTTTCTAAACTCTGTCTAATTTTCCTCTTCTAACTTGAATAATCCACTACTCCATTGTTTTTTCATCCTAACCAAGACTTGTTTCTTAAGTATAGGAGGACAAGAATAACTGTTCACATAATTTATACTAGTGAATGATCGATGCTACCGATTAAAACAAGAAAAATTGAAATCAATAACATCAGTCGGTTTAAATCAAATTATGTGAATAGTTGTTAAAATAACACGGTTCTTGGGTTCCATCTTATTTGACTTTTCTGAAAAAAAAAAGAAAAAGAAAAAAAACTGGATAAAACACCATTATTATTATTTTCATATAAAACAAACACGTACATAAAGCAAAGTGATCGAGATGGGGAATAATAAGGCATGATCAGGTAGGTAGGTACCTTTGAGTTTCTGAAGGGATTTCCTAATCTTGCTCACGCATCCAGCGCAATCCATGTGAACACGCATCTCAATAGTCTACGCATGCATGCAACAAAGTTAAGCAATTGATCAGTTTTTACTCATTTACTGTATTTTCATTTGGTGATTCTATGCATGTGATGTAATTTTGGTGCCCGATCAAATAAACAAAACTTTTATTGTTGTAAATTAAAAAACGAAACAACAAAAGGATAACATTGGAAAATTATAAAGCTTGAAAAGTGTTAACATTCATTGGCTCACATGGTATAATTAAATTATGTTAACATTTATCGGCTTACGTGGAGCTGATAGATGTTAACAGAAATAAATTCAAAAAGAGTATAGACACTCTTGTAGCACCATTAAAAATGTCATAGCTACCCCTCAATCTCCCAATATTACAAAAATCCAAAAATAACGGGAGAAAAGTAACAGAAAAATTAATAGTGAGAGATCGACAATGAAACGATAATACAGAGAGAGAGAGAGAGAGAGAGAGAGAGAGAGAGAGTTACCGTCATATTTCTTCTTTCTTGTAACGTTAGAAATTTGTGGAGGTTTACTCCTTGATGGATGAAAGCAGCTGCTTTTATTGATCTATAGCTAGCAAATTGTCGAGGTTTAGGCAAAATGAACAAATGATCGATGAGTCCCTTTTCTTTAAATTTTATGTCCTGTGTGATCCCTTATATAGACCTTAATTATAGGGGGCACTCCCTCCAGCTCGTCTAGCTAGGTGTATGCGATATGTACCTTCCAACTTCATTTAGTAGTAACATTTAAGGAAATAGTCCCCCACCGACTATTTCTAGCTCTTTCATGTCTTTGGCTAGAAGCTAGCTAGAGATGAGGTCCCTTGTAAAGGGAAAAGGGAGCTAGATCGAGAGAGACTACTTCACTTGCAAATTATGAGGTATTTAATTTATGGGCATCCACACCCGTGTTAGCTATGTCTCCTCCGGCAATTTAGAGCTTCCATTGCGGCCTCGATAGATCGATCGAGTTGACTTCTTGCGCAAAGCAATAGCTATATATAATTTATGTACAAAGATCGATCCACGAATAGGGAACTTAATTATTTACGTCTTCTAAAAACATGAACATTATTAAATTCTTTAGTTCCGGAGTATTAGTTAAGTACACATGCATGCACCGCGTGCGATCGATTGTCCTTGGTATTGGCATTCATGGGAGAAAATAAGTTGACTGTGAATATGTTTTAAAGAGAGAAACTTTAAATTAAATGGGCTACGTACTAGCGTTAGAAACTACTACTATAGGGAGTAATTAATTAGTTGAGTTTTGGCTTTTGGGAATATGATAATGTAACTTACGTAAGGGAGAATTAATTGATAGGACCATTGGAGTGATATTCATGAATAAATCACTTTGTGCAAAAGGGGCTACAAAGTGGTACACCCGCCGGCCACCGAAATGCTACAGACTCCAGGCCGGTTTGTTAGGAGCAGGGCACGTTTTGGCCCTTTTGGGCATATGCTGAATATGCGGCCGCATCAGACTCTCAAATTTTGTCTATTTTTATGGGCCCCTAAATAAATATGCTATTGTATTATGTATATATATAGATATAAAATTAGTAGAAAAATGTTAGGCCCCAATTTTAATAGATTGAAGTTCAATACAAAAGGCCCAAAAAATAATGGTAAAAGATGTACTAATTTATATCGTTTGTGGGTTATATTTTGTATAATAAGAATAGTATTTTTTTCTTAATCTCTTTAAAGAATACAAATCTTGCCCTCACTTTTTCTTTTTTACACCATTTTCAAGAATCCAAGCCTTGGTTATGCTCTCTAATGAAAAAGATATGGTGGCTAAATTTTATTATGAGAGCTTAATTACTGCTTTTGCCGCGAAAATTAAATGCATGAAGAGATCAATATAAGTAATATATTTTGAATTAATGAAATGATTATCTAGCTTTTTGTTATTATGGTTTTGGATACTTGTAGCATGTTTTAAAAATTTAATTTTTTATTTGTGAGTTATATAAAGGGCCTCATTTGAAAAAGTTCGTTTTGGGCTCCAGAAGACTTAGAGCCAGCTTTGGGGAATAGTGGTTGGTAATGGAGGGAATGAGAGAAGGAAGAAGTGTGCATGCATCTTTGTTAGTGGGGTAAGGAAGGGGGAGAAGCGAGGGGGGAAAGCTTATCCCCTGACTCATTTCGTCGGGTGCAAATAAGGTTTTGAGCAAAGTTGTCAATACCGTACCGGCCAGCGTACTGTTTTCACTACTAGAATGGTACGTACCGGTACCGGGTTGTATCCCGGTACCGTTCCGGATTTACCGCAATTAATATTATATATATATTTAATATATATCTACCATATTTTAAGTATAAACATAAATAAAATGTAAAAAAAAGAGAGAGAGAGAGAGAGGGGGGGGGGGGGGTAATTTGTACCGGCCGGAACACCGGAATATGTCCGGAACAGGCCGGTATTGTCCGGTACACCCGGTATTGGCCGGAACAAGCTGGTATTTCAACCGGAACGGAACATGACTTTTTGCGTTCCGTTTATGCACCAGTACGGTACGTACCGGCCGGTACCGAACGGATTTGACAACTTTGGTTTTGAGTAAACAAGAAAAAATGATGGTTAAAATGTGAATATGTTATAATTAAGGGGGTAGTTAAGACGCGGGTAAACTTATACTTGGTTTGAATAGTAGTTGACATGAGTGGATAAAATTGGGCAATGTGATAAATTACCCGATTACCTTCATTAAATCATTGCATTGAGTATGAAAAAAAATTGAGGGGTAATTCGGCTCTTTTCCCACCTAGATTAGCTATTGCCACCACATATTTGACAACTTCAGTTGGAGTTGCTTTTTAAGGGGTGTTTTGGCTAAATAATTGAATCAAATTATTTTTTTTGTCCTTATTCAAAATTTTCTTGCATTTACTAATTTTGAATTTATCTTTTTGTGAATTATTAATTTGTATCGACGAGAGAAATTTAAAAAGTAAAGAATTATGAACCACAAATAAAACCGTATTGCTTAAGGACTTCTCCATCATGTTCATTTGACTGTATTCGTTTGTGGGTCTTTAAAACCAATCTCTCCATTTGTACACCGTTTCCAGTTAGTATTACTCTCATTTTATCCATCTCTTTATCACCCCAAAGCCTCCGTTAAAACCCAAACCAAACAATTTGCGAAATGGGCTCGACGAAGATCAGTTCCTGGGCCTCTCTACAACTTGCCGTTGCCCTGGGCCTTGAGTTTGGCATTAGTTCATCCTGTAACCAGCACTCGTTGCCTTGCCTTGACAAAATCTTCTCTGATAAAGCATTCGTGGTTGAATACCAACTAACACAAACCAAATCAACGGCCAAAAAAAATCATCCCACAGATATTTCTAAATTCTTTGAAACTAAACAACATTGCGGAACCCAAATTGGAATGGATCCTCTCCATTCCTTGTTTTTAGATCAGAGGAGATAGTTATAGTCTGATCTGTTTAGTAATGCAATCAATAGTTCCAATCTGTTTAAAGACCCTTTGCTAGAAGAATTGATTTCTTTAAAGGTTTCTTGAGTAAATTTGAACCATTAATTTTTTTAATATATGATCCAAATTTGAATTGTTTCATCCGGTTCAAAATTTGGACGGGGAGGATGCCATCCTAGCTCAAATTCTATAACCACCCAATCCAAAAAAAAACAGTAGCAACAACAGAAAATGGGAGTAATTCTGAACTGCATCTACATTCCAACCACACCCACCTCCACTACCACCACCACCACCACAAACACGCCCTTATCCCAAGACCCTTCAGCAACAACAACTCCACCGACCAAAATCCTACTGCCGAAGAAGAAGCCTCAGAAATGGTCCACCGGAATGGCCCCAGGCGACTACGGCGGCCCGCCCACGACGACCAAGCTCAGAAAGTACTGGGGCGGCGAGGGAGAGGACCCACTCACTTCCGATGAGTACATATGGAACAAAGACTTTATGGGTCACATGAAACGGGTTATTCAGGACCCTTCTGAAGTTCCCTCATTTCCTCCTGTTAAGGTTCGTTCCGGTTGAATGTTGCTTGATTTGGTGTCAGTGGTGTTTTTTGATGGTTGGTTGGTTTGGAAATTAAATGGGTTTTGCCTGTTTAGTGACCAGTGATTATGCTTACTTCAAGGATGGCCAATTATCTTTATTCTTCGAAATTGTTTCTAATAATTGGGTCTCCAGCCTTGTTTTCGCGCACCTTGACTAATTGGGCCATGGAATTAATGACTGGGCGAACTAGCCCAACATTTAGAATGTTTTGCTTTCATGGGGTTCGACCTTGCAACCTTCCACAATGGAGGCAAGCCCTTTCTTGCTATCAAGAATGGCCAATTATATCCACTGGGGATAAGAAATATTCCAAAAAGTAAGAGAAATTCAAAAGAGGGGTATGAAACTATTTTCTTTTTCAAATCTTATACTCCTAGGTTTGTGAAATGAGTTTGGGAAGGCTGGGGAAGGGGGTGCCCAATCAAGGGAAGCAAGTCCAATCTAATAGTTTCCTGTTTGTTGCTGACTGATGGTTCAGAGTGTAGAGTTTAGTTATGGAACTGTTTTCTTGGTTTGATTATATCAGTTCAGCAGTTATCATGCTTGTTGGATGACAATGTTTGGAAGCAGTAGAGGTCCATTAGGATTTTTCCTTTTTCTAATCCTTGCTGTGGTTTTGTTGTGTTGTCTTGATGTAGCTTCTTTTTTTTTTTTTTTTCAATTATGAGAACTCATGGGTGTTATGTGAACAGGAAGAGTCTGCTGGTTTTCTTAGTTTGACCAGAGTTATGAGCCTTGATAAGTATGTTCTCATTTCTCTTGCTAGATTTAATTAGTTCGTTTGGAAAGTGTTTTTGTTTTCTCTCTAACCCCCTAATACCACATGCAATATGAGCATGCAGTTTGAAAATTGATTTGAGCAAAGAGCTGACATCGCCATCTAAACCTGTTGTAGAGGAAGGAGTTGAGGCAGTCCAAGTATGTTCAACTGTTACTTCTTCATTGCTTTTGTTTCTATGGTTCATTTTATTCTTCTTTATTAGTTGAGAATCATATCATTATCAGGCTAGTGACAGTACATTACAAAAATGGAAACCAGCACCAACGCGGCGCGAGCAAGAGAAGTGGAATAGAGCCACTAAGGCTGCAACCGGAGGGAGTGTGAGTATTTTCCTGATTGGATAATCAGTCTAACAAATGCTATTATCTTTGCTAAACGTCCTCTTGGCTGGGGTGCTATTTTCATTAGCTAAAACCTATGGCAAGTATGTTTTTGAGTTCGGTGTCTTCCTTGATCTCTGTACTGTAGGATGTGATGATTCGGGACGTAAGGCGACCTCGAGGAGACCCAAAAGTATTGGCTGCTCAGTCAAGGGAACAATACTTTAAGGTACCGATAGGGCTTTTGGATCTATAAATGTTGGTGACCTTTTGTGTACTATTAATCAGATCTTTTCATGATTAGTTTTCCTGCCTTACAAAATCGCTTGTGCAGTTGAAGAAGAGGTTGCAGTTCCTCACCCTGGGAGTTGGTGGTCTGGGTCTAGTCTCAGCTTATGTTTCTTATTCTCCTGAAATTACAGTGAGGTAAATATCGTAGATGTGCTGTTATTCCAAATTTTCCTTGCTGATTTTTTTTAATACTTTTAATCCTTACCTGTTGGAATGAAGTGGTGTTCCAATTATGCCCTTATTAAGTTGGTTGATGGAGGCTGCACATCTACTGTAAAAGCAATGCTATTTGCAGATGTGCAATATCATTTTCAAGTTCCTTTTTTTTACCCTGTTTGCGTTTGAGACCATTTGTTCTTTTATCCTGCCTTTTCTTGTCCAAATTGTCTATTCATTCCTTCGTTTTGTTTAATACAGTGTTATTTCTATTTCAAAGGTCCTTATTGTGGTTTGTACACGCCCTGTAAGTTAGATTGAGAGTTGATGGTTTGTTATTGACAGAAGGGTATCTAAAGATCATTTTATGTACGATAGGATATTAGGATTGATTTTTGTGTTATTTCAATGTGTGCAGCTATGGTGCGGGGTTGCTTGGTTCTTTGGTTTATATGCGTATGCTTGGGAGTAGTATTGATTCCATGGCTGGTGGAGCCAGTGGGGTCCTCAAGTAAGCAATTCATTCTTCCTCTTGACAGCAAGATTTTAGCCGATGGCATGTGATTTTTGTAAAGCTACTGAGGGCATTACTCTACATCCCAATTTTATACTTTAAGTTAGGAATCAAACAGTCATTGTACTCTATGATTATAACCACCTTAAAGTTAGTGGATAAAGTCAAAGTCTTGCTAGACTCTATTTGGAATGGATAAAATGATGTCCATTTTGATATCAGAATTTTGTGGATTTTCACAATTTCCTCTGCATCAAGCCTATTCAATGTCCATCCCTCTTGGGATCAATCTGATCTACCCTTTTCAATCTTCACAAATGTAGTGGAAGTCAACCATGTGGGATTTTCCTATCATTGCATCTCATACATTCAACCCTACACTAGTCAGTAAGAAGATGAATGGTTTTTGTAATTGGATGAAGAATGAATGTTTAAGCAGGACGGACATAAGTTTTTTTAGTGGTTTGGCTACTTGCCTACGTCCACTACCGGCATTCTTAAAGCCACTTAGAAAGCCACAGAACCAACAAAGAGTTATTAAATTTACCGCAAACCTTTACAATCCACTGAAAGGGTTTTTATCTTTTACCCACAACTGTAGTTCATGCAAATAGAAGCACTGAATTTTTAACTTCTGTCAATGCCTCAAACCTAGCACAAACATCCCTCCCATGAGCATCCTTATCTAGTAGCAGCATGAGACATATGTGCAAGTTCGTGATGGCAAAAAGTGCAACTTAGTACTACCCAAAGACAAGTTGAGAATATTCCTCCATATGAGGTTTAGCAAAGCTGATTCCTTTAGATGTAGCTACACCCCTTTAATGGAGGTAACACAATATGATGAAGACTCTTTGAAATGTGAAAGGAGAGACCAAATGAATAAGAACAGAGCTCTCAAACTTCTGAGACTTGAGAGAAAAATTAGGGCTGTGTTATAGGTATCTTAGTGACCAACAAGACGGAAGAAATTATGACATGAACATTGCAACAGGAGCCGGCAGATTTTTGGAATGCATATATTCATGTGCTTGTGTTTTAAATGTGAAACAGTATACAATTGTTTATCCACCTTCTCCAGCTTAATTCAATGGAAGATAGATTCTTTGCACAGCTTATAAAAAGGAAAATGAAGTTCATGGATCAATAAAGAATAGACCTACATCCCAGAAAATTCTAGACAGTATTTTTTTAACAGAAGCTAAAATACATTTGGCTGCAATTTTGTTGTAGATACTCAAGGCAAAGCTAAATTGACACCCTTGAATTGGCCTTTTTGTACAACAATTGTGTGCACAATCTGATTTTGAACTACTAGATTTCATTTGTACAGATCTGGGGTTCTGTATTATCTTTTTGGCCTTAAATATCTTGAAGTCATAGACGACACTTTTTGGTTTTCAATAATTTAGCAGTCTGGCATATGCTTTATTGCAGGGGAGCAATTGCGCAACCAAGACTACTGATTCCTGTTGTGTTGGTCATGGTCTATAACCGGTGGAACGGGTAAAGCCCTTAAACTTGCATGCTTTCTGCAATATGCTGCTTCGTTGTTCCCACCACTGGCTGTTTCTATGCAAATAGCCAAATAACCATAGATTCATGCTGTTACTTCTGTCTTCCTTGACTTTCTTGTTTGCCTTTTCCCCTTTGTCGATCCTATTTTGCTATATTCTGAGCCCATTTGATTGGGCTGATTAGACATGGATTCAACTATAAATCCACAGGGACTGCATTTTAATGCAACAGTTAGAGGAGAGATTACATATCCATTGGACAAACTATGCCAGAAAACATGAGATGTACAATACCTTGTGATATGAGGTTTTAGTAATCCCCTCACTATTAGTATGGTGGGATTGCTTAACATATGGGCTTGCATTCCTCGTTGTTAACGTTGTTCATCTCTTTTTTCATTTCATATCAAATTTCACTCCCTTGTGCATTTTGTGATATCCATAGTTCACTTTTAGCAATAGTGGCCATCTGCAGCCTTGATTTCAAAATATGGTTTCTCTAATTTTATCTGGGTAGCAGAAAAGAAAAGAATTGAATTTCTGCATTCTTATACTGAAGAGTTTGTGATCCACTTTGCCACAAGGTTGAGTCACTAGATATCTCATGCTGTACTCAACAATTTAGTGATATTGCCGTAAGGTATTGACATCAGGTTTTGGAAAATAAGTGTCGTGTAACCCACGCCTTCTGAATTTGATCATACTTCGGGTTCCCAAAACTGGCTTGCTATTTATATTCATGCATGCATGCATTGCTATAAACTGGAATGGTTTGCTGAGAAAGTTGCACACCCCCTCCCCCTCATCCTTTTCGAACGATTGGCCTGGTGGTTGAGGCCTTCCCTTTCCAGGCGTGATGCCTTGTTTCAAGTCTTACTGCTGCAAACTGCAGCTTCGACTTTTTGCTTGGGAAAGCTATCCTGAAATTTGTGTCTAAAACTCAGCTTTTGAGTAGCTATCGTTTTCAGCTTTTTTGCGCAAAACCTGATAGATAATACTAAACACTACATAGTACAACTGCTTACACATGGGAGTGAGTTCAGGTGTGATTTTTATCTGGTTCCTAGCCTCTGAGAAGCTGTGTTTCGTGCAGGATACTTGTTCCAGAGTATGGATTCATGCAACTACAATTGATACCAATGCTAGTGGGGTTCTTCACATACAAGATTGCCACATTTATCCAAGCTATTGAGGAGGCTTTGCCTGTAGTTGGGGAAAAGACTCAAGACTAGAGGTAGTGTACAAGCAGTTATTTTCATTTTTCTGATGTCTATATGTCTCAACAGTTGCCAATCAAAGTGGTTAAATTTAGCATGTAAAGGCTTGAATACTTTCCAGAACGACTTGTAGGTCAAATGACCATACCTTGTCTGCTGTGTAACAACTCCCGGTGAAATCGATCCATTGCTTAAACAGTTTGAGTTTATTGAAAACGTATGCTAATTGGTGAAATTCTATCAAACAATATGCTAAATGGTGAAATTGAATCCAAATAGTTGGTGAACCTGAGTGGATTATTGAATGAACTTTTATGTTGAGAACCGATCTGAGATTTTCTTTTGCATGTAATTGGAAGTTGTTTATGAAGGGCTCTATAAACTAAAAATTTCAATTCCCAGGTAACTTAATTCACGATCCACAAAGTCACTGTTCACTGTTTGGGCCTCAGGATAAAACCATGCTGGGGGATGGCTTTGGAAGTCGGAATCGTGAAAATATTGTGGAACTAAAAATCCCTGCCAAAGTGGGGTAATGCTAATTGCTAAGTTTGGCAAACTATCTCTAGGAGAACTCAATGAATATAAGATATGCACGCTTATCATGAAGATCATCTCTCTCTCTCTCTCTCTCTCTCTCTCTCTCTCTCTCTCTCTCTCTCTCTCTCCACAAATCCCTGTTCTTGGTGCATAAGAATAGTGTATAATAGGCTCCTTGACCATTATTACTATCATTTTCTTAGCAAAAATCAGTTGAGATTTGTGGGACGTAATGTTGCCTTCTAGTTTTTTTGGGCATGGGACAGAACTTCATAGATATTTCAGAACATTGTAGATTTCCAGTACATAAACATAGAGAGAAGAGCACACAGACAGAATATGACCAACCGGCTAGGGCGAAAAGAGGATTAAAGAGTAATCCCATGTAGTATTTGCTACTGATACACGACGGCTGGACCAACTGCCCAGTTCTCCTAAACCCGGATTGCTTAACTCATCTATGGTCTAGACCCATAAGGGATTTTCTCGACCCAAATGCAGCCCGACCTATCCCAACGCTCCAACTCAACTGATAATCGTGAGGACTTGTTTTAGATCAGAGGACCCAAAAACCAGCACTGCTCTTTGTCTACATATAAGAGCATCTGTTGTGAGTTTAGTAGCGTTGAGTTCACCCTATGGAACCTCCAGAGTGCCTAAGATGTGAGCATACATTTTGAAAGGTCTACTCAAAGGTGGAAATAATATTTCCTGCATTTCCCCTCACGCAGCATGGAATGGAAATAGAGGGTTAATAAATCAAAAATTTTAAGACAAAATTCCCATATAATGGGCTGTGCATTCAAAGTATCAACCATTTATGCGAATCGTAACCCAATAAACAACAATGAACTTCTAAAGATCGTGAAGATAGTCTATGAAAGGGCCACTTCGTGAGGATCAGATTTCCTGGTTTAATTCCTTTCAGTCTGACTCTTCTTGTATCAACAAGAAGTAAATACAATCACTATGCTTTGTCTTGGGGAAATGCTAGCTAAGCCCCTTCAAATCAAACGGCTTTTTCTTTTCCTTTTAGGAATGGCAAGAACCTCATATAATGTAGGTTAGAGCAACTCTAATGGTGGGCCATTTTGGCTTAAGCCATTTCCATTAAATGGCGATGAATAGTGTCATTTGGCCAAAAAATGACACTGGTAGGACCAATGATGCATTTCTATTTGCAGAGCCATTTTTTTAAATTATTCCCCTTGTATCTTTTTCTTAACTAACTTTCACCATCTACCCTTCTCTATCTACCATCTCTCGTCTCTACAAACAAAAAACTCCAAAACATGTTTCTTCTGAATATACTACTATTAACATTCTGTTATTCTCTATAATGAATAAGTTAAAAAATAATTCTCTCAGAAGAAATTTTTGCATCTTCATCTTCATCGCATGAAGATGAGGTGACGATTATCACATGACACACACGCACAATTTTCCCGGGAAGAAGAGAGAGGGAAGGACTGTTGGTTGGTTTTGGATGATGTGGCAAAAATGACCTAGCCATTTTGGGTGAAAATGACTGGAAATGGCCCGGCCATTTTTTGGCAGCACAAATGGCCACCTATTGGGGTATGATTTTTTGTTAATTTTGACATTTTTTGCGAATGGCTTGAGCCATTTGTTTGTCATTGAACTTGATCTTAGAATGTTAGTAAATAGAAGCAAATACTCGAACTCAAGACCTTGATAAACATAGAGAGCCATTTGTTTGTCATTGAACTTGATCTTAGAATGTTAGTAAATAGAAGCAAATACTCGAACTCAAGACCTTGATAAACATAGAATAAACTCCTAACCAACTGGACCAACTTGCAAATTCTATCAAACGACCTTTAACCCCAAGTTAAACTCAAGGCTCAGTCCTGGACTCGACTCAAATCTGCCAGTAGAAAAATGTACTCTGTTCAGTAGTTGTTTCAGATTGGGGACAGATACGTCCTGCAAAATGTTGTGTACAAAATTGAGAGTTTTACAGAGCAAAGGCAAAACACTCACCTAACTCATGACATGTCTTATTCTTATTATTACCCACAAAAGCCAACAGCAGAGTGGCCCCCTGTTCTTGTCCAATCATTTGAATTAAAACAGGTTTTGTCTCCTGCAGGGGACAACAAACCATTCCATGCTAATACAGTAGTAAAAAAGACTTGTGGGAACTGGTTGACGGGTTTGCTTCTTAAACAATTGATCAATGTTTGGTTTTTAGGGTAAAAGACAACAAGAAATTATAATTTATTGTGAATTCTCTAGTTCCGACGTGACCTGTCTTTGACCAGACTAGGAAATGAGTTAGTTAAGCTACACGTAAATTAATCCGAACACCCTTCACCGTCGAAATATAAAAGATTTGTGGGGTATTAGGGTTTGGGTCACTTGAAACTTAGAAGCATAGGGCCAAAGAGAAAATATTCTCAAGGACAATACCAATCGATTCTTGTGAAAGCAATTTTAATCAAAGAGCCAAGAAAATGAGCATATGGCGGTGTGACAACCTGTGTTTGTCGCTTTATTACTTGGTAAATAAGATGCCCAAAAAAAACCTTATGCAATGTTGCCATGGGCTCCATTGTTTTAAGTATCTCATGGAACAATACTAACATAAGTTTTAAGAACCTCCACATGATTGAAATGGGATTTCATTAACAAAAAGTGGCTTGTATATATGGCAATTCTTCGTTCAACAATTTTCTATCGTTCGATTCCGGTTGAGGTGTTACCTCATTACCTAAATCTTCGGCTTAAAAATATAATATTGAGGATGCGAAATTGGAGCGATATGCTATGTTGACAGCTATCGTTACAGTTTACTGGGATCGTAAAACATCCATTCTCGTAATTGGTCAAAGAACTCTATCAAAACGTTAGGGAGGCTTGTTTTCGCCGCATTCATTATGCAGCATAGAAAGTGCTTAGAATGCTTTCGGGTAACAATATAGTGATGTAACAAGTGATTATTGTGAATTAGGCCATTGTTGATAATGGCAGTTGAGATGTGCCTTTTCATTTCTTGTTGTTATTAGAGAAGCGAAGTTGGAGAGATTTCATATCCTAGAGAGCTATTGTCACACCTTGGTGGATTTAGACTTGTGAAAAAAAAGGTCATGAAGGTACGTCTTTAACGCGTTTAGTGCGCAATAGAAGAGTGCTTAGGATGCTTTCCGATGAAGCTTAATTATTTTGTAAGGAGTATATCGGTCATCGGTGTAAATTTCATCATTGTATAGTGGACTATGACAAAAAAATAATGGTAGACAAGGTAGGTTATCACATCAATGGATCTAATTGAGTTTTTACCTCATCGGCAAACTTTTGCTTGTCAGAGTAGTTGGAGATGTGAAGTTGGAGATCGATATCATTTCTGGACAGCTATTTTGCTAAAACTATGCGACAAATATCCTTAAAAGAATACCATAAAGGATTACTTTTCACACGTTCATACGCATCATAGAGAGTGCCTAGGATGCTTTTCGATTCAAGAAAAACATGTATTCATTTGTATTTTTTTACACATTTTAATATATATTCACACATTTGTTATTGTCAGCTCATTAAACTGATTTTAGAATTTTCCACATACTAATTCTTGAATGTGTAAAAAGCTACCTTAAGGAATTAAGTTGCAATTACTTCCGTAATTGCTCCATGTTTCACCCCACAACCAACATGCTCCAAATCTTCCAACATTCAATTTTAAGGATGATGTTAATCATAGCCATACACTTAACCCTTTTGAAGAGATGAATACTAGAATAGTGATCATCAATATGCAGGTATCGAGTGGCAAAGACACCTATTTTATTCGATAGTTAAACATCTTTTAAATCATTTTTCAAAGCACCTTTAAAAAATCAGCTAATTCTTGTATCGGTAAAGTCTTAATCGATTCTCGTCATTGAATTCACAATGACATGAAGTGAATGCGTTGATCAAGTCCTTACTGATATCCGAATGAACAGATTTTCCGCATAGACCCAAATAATATTTTAAACAAATTAAATAACTCCAATCATTAGTGTGGAGTCCCTCACAATCTATACATTTAACGTACACCAATTGCTGTAGCCTTAGTTGGGTTTTGTCTAGTTAGATTTATAGTTTGGTTACTAAATTTATTAGTAATTTGACTAGCTCATCAAACTATTTCAACGAACTAGGGGCCGGGTAAAAATCACCAAACCCACACATCAAATCATCAAAAGGGCAAAGTAAGTAAGAACTGACAGCATTGAGTCCAGCAAATGAGGGACTTTTAAGTCTATCATCACAAAATATCCACAACAGGAGTAATAATCATGGACTCCAGTTAGAGCAGAAGTAGAAATTTAAGGGCCTGCAGAAAAGGGATAAAAAAATTGATAGCTAGCCAAAATTGGAAATAAAGGAGGTTTTCAATAACAGTACTATATATGGGTCTACCTTTAATTAATTATCATGACTGATTAATTCCACAACCTTCTAGCTAGCTACCAGAAGGTTGTGTTAAAAGGGAAATGATAGACCCACCGATTTTCCCCCACCGCACCGCCCACCGCACGCACGCCGGGCCCACTCCGGCCACCGGACGGCCGATCCGAACCGTCTAAAAATTCTAAAAAAAAAAACCGAGTGGGCCTACGCGAGAATCAACGGCATCCGACATGTGTAGATTCTCGATCCGAACTTCCAAAAATCAGATGATCTAAGACGTTAAAAATGGAAGTTCGGATCGAGAACCTACACACGTCGGATGCCCTTGATTCTCGCGTGGGCCCACTCGGTTTTTTTTTTTAGAATTTTTAGACGGTTCGGATCGGCCGTCCGGTGGCCGGAGTGGGCCCGGCGTGCGTGCGGTGGGCGGTGCGGTGGGGGAAAATCGGTGGGTCTATCATTTCCCGTGTTAAAATGAGTCTGCTTTAGTTCATTAATTCTTCATTCCACGTCTTCTTTTAAGAGTAGTGCTATTGGTACTGACGGGTACCATATCAAAAATGGACCGACGGTCACGCCGGGCCAACTCCGGTCACTGGACAGACGATCCGAGCCGTTCAAAAATTCTATAAAAAAAAAAAAAAAAAACGAGTTGGCCAGCCTGAGAATCAACCGCATCCGATGTGTGTAGGTGCTCAATCAAAACACCACATTTTTTCGTATATACATATATATACGAAAAAATGGGGTTATATACAAAAAAATGGGGTATTTGGATCGAGCATCTACACACATCGGATGCCGTTGATTCTCGCATAGGCCCCCTCGTTTTTTTTTTATAGAATTTTTGGACGGCTCGGATCAGCAGCCCGGTGGCCAAAGTTGGCCCAGTGCAGCCGTCGGTCCATTTTCGGTATGGTACCCGTTGGTGCCAATAGCTTTATTGTTCTTTTAATTTCTTTCACCACTTGATACTAGTTTTAATTTTCCCCACCTAGATTCAAAAACTTCACAAACCTGAACTCTTACTAGTAAAGGGCACATTTTTGTGTTGTGGCTGCAATGCGTACGTCCTGGTTGCGTGAATGTAGATTGTAATTTATTTTTCTCTTATCAACCCCCAATTCAAGGCTCCGTTTGTTTCGATGTAAAATATTTTATAATGTCACATGCTTTTCATGTAAATATTTTTTTCAGAAAAACAAACTTTAAACTTTTATTTTTCAGTATTTAGTTGGCACGTGAAAAATATTTTCCAAAACAATACTACATGGCACGACTTTTCATGTGGACTCTCAATATAGAACGGATGGAGTAGTAGATTGTTGGTTTAAAAATATTTTAATCGAGTAAGCGCTCTCTCTCTCTCTCCCCTCCTCCTCTCTCTCGTTTCCGATCTATTATATGATTTGGGGAAGAATGGAATGCAATATGTGATGAGTAAGCACTCTCTCTCTCTCTCCCCCTCCTCCTCTCTCTCGTTTCCGATCTATTATATGATTTGGGGGAAGAATGGAATGCAATATGTGATTTTGAGGGGGGGCGGACGGAAAAAATGACTTACGGCCGAAATTAGAGGAAAGCTATTTCACCCCGTTGGCGCAAAATGTTTTACTTTAAAAATATTTTCCTCCTTTTTCTAGCCATACAACAGAAAACGGGAAATATTTTACGTCCAAACAAACGGAGCTCAAATGTCCTATTTTTTTCGAAACACCCAATCAAAAGAAATACTAACAAAACAAGAGTATTCAACTTATGAACAGAAATAACAGGAAAACCAACCAGCCCTAGAGTGATGGAAAAGGAAAGTGACAATTCGCAGGGTAAAGAAGAATTGTTAAAAAAAATGAACGGATCACTTCCAATTTAAGCATGTTCTGGATATCTCAAACCAAAAGTTGGACTGAGGTTTGCAGGAGCTGATAAAACCGACAAAAAGTTAAACTGGGAGCCAAATGCGAGTGCCCTTAAAATTAAAATTAAATTCTCCTAAGTAAACCTTACACGCATCCCTCTCTACGTGTGTAATGCCCAATGTCCCACATTGAAAATCTATATAGATGAGTTTGGGCATATAAACGAAACATATCAAATTTCTGAGAGAGCGATAGCTAGCGTTATAAGATGCAAATTTGAATACATTAATCATCCGAAAGTACCCCATACATATATAATCGTTATATATAAATGCGTTGTGGTACTCTATAGATGGTGGCTTAACGTAACAGGACAATACTTTCTGACGGAAGCCACGGGGTACCAGACTTGCACTGATCAGTCGCGGAACAAGTACAATGCTACAACACTTCGTCCACATAATTGGGGTCGATCGGAGGGTTGTAGCAAAGACACTCAACAACTTCATGCTATGATCAATCTTAAAATGATTACTCCGCAAGAGCCAAAAGCTAGGGTGGCCCCAATTCTTGACCAATCATGCTATTACATTTATGGAAGTAGTACCCCTTTCCTTGTCAATAAAAAGTTTGTGGGGCATAGAGCCAAGAGAAAATATTCTCAAAGGACACCAAAATCGAATTTTTTAAGAAAGAAAACATATAAATGAGCAATATTGGAGGGTGACAGCCTTGTTTGTCGCTTCATAAGTCGGGGAAGCAGGGGCTCTGCTGTGCCTCATGGCACAGCACCCCATACCCACACCCCAAATGGTACCTTTTGGGATTAAAAAAAAATTTAAGTTTTCTATTTGTAATTTTAAAAAGTAGAAATGTGATTATGAGAGCTTTAGAGATAAAATTTAATTTTGTCTCTTTAGAATAATATGATCAGAATAATAAAATCTTCACACTGGTTCAAACTGATTGAAAATTGGAACAATAAATTTTTTAACCATATTTTTTAATATATAAACGGTCTAAAAAATTAAGTGCTCTAATTTTTAATTCATTGAACAAGTGCGAAAATCTTATTATTCTGATTATATTATTCTAAAAAGATATAATTAACTTTTGTCTTTAAGGCTCTAATAATCACGTTTTTGCTCCACAAGATCCTAAATAAAGAGCAGATGCTTAATTATGAGAGTTTTAGAGACAAAAGTTAATAACGATCCTTTAGAATTATATGTTCAGAATAATAAGATCTTCGCACTTATTCAAACAGATTAAAAATTTGAGCAATTAATTTTTTAATTTTTAGACCGTTTATATATTAAAAAATATGGTTAAAAAATTTACTGTTCCAATTTTCAATCAATTTGAACCAGTGTGAAGATCTTATTATTCTAATCATATTATTCTAAAGAGGCATAATTAAATTTAATCTCTAAAACTTTCATAATCACGTTTCTGCTATTTAGAATTGTAAACTGAAAACTTAAGAGTTTTTTTAATCCCAAACGGTACCGTTTGGGGGTGTGGGTAGGGGGTGCTATGCCATGAGGCATAGTAGAGCCCCCGCTTCCATAAGTCGGTACAGAGAAGATCACAAAACCCAAAAAAAAAACCCATTAGATCCATGGAGATATTGAGTATCGCCATGTATCCTCACGAATCGAGATTATTGAACATTTGGCTTGAACGCAGAAAAATTCTTGCGTTCAACACCTTTCTGTCATATCAATAAAATCAAGATTTTACCCCGTGCCTAAAAACTTTTGGCTTTAATTACTGCATGTGTCACAAAGTTGGTGAAATAACACTTTAAGAGAGGTTTTCGTAGAGGTATGTGCAATCTAAAAGCTACTTTCTCACATTTGTGACAGGAAAAACTATTTGGAATGTAGGGGAGATTTGGCGTTAAAGAGCTCATTAATCATCAAAGAAAGTGTTTAGGGTGCTTTTCGACAAAGCCAGATATTATACTGTTGTACCAAGTCTTCATTGTACGTTAGACCCAAATACTACCGCGGTATATATCTTTTTTAATTTTTTCAACTTGAACCTTTATCACTTTTGTAAACTCTAAGACTAGCAAAAAAAACTACCCAGTAATTTTTTTTTGAAGCTATGATATAGCTTGCTTAACTGTACCAATCCTACAAAGTTATGAATAATGGAAGAAACCAGGACAAAATCGAATGTTTTCCTAAATTGCCTAGATTCCTGAAGAGCCTATGATTGATACTACTACTTGATAGAGAGGAAATCAATGAACTAAAACTTGCCTAAAATGGAGTAACTTTTTGAATCTCGGTTGAGTTGTGTTTGGTTTGTACCTTACTAGTCGGCTTCTACTTTTGGTAATATACTAGTACTATTCACTTTCATTCACAACCCCTTGTAATATAAAAAACAAAAATACTTCACTATCATTTCACTTGAGAGTTTAGGGGTGAGGGAGTCACTTTTTTGAAGATGAGGGGATGTTTTTTAAATTTGCTTAAAGTAGGGGGTCTAATAATGGGGAACCCAAAAGGAAGGAGAATGATCTTTTTTAGTATTGATATATAATAGCCCATGGATCTTTGTCCAATAATACTACTAATATTCTGCTTAAAAACAGTTTTGGGCTTAAGGTAAAGAAATGGATCCTTTTTCGACCCAGGAACTCCCTCTGGGTTATCAATCCCAAAATAGAGACAACAATTAGGAAGTCTAGATTCACAAGTTTTTCACTCCAGAACCTCATAAATCATCATGGTGATCCCTTGATCGACAACCAGCATCCCGACAACCCTGGTTTTTACTTGGGACTAATCTGTCAATTAAGTTCGACTGCGGGTGAGTTTGCCCTAAATCCATAGTTAGTAATTAAAAGGCAGAGTAATTAAATCCATAGTTTAATAGTAAAGTATGCATGGGTCGTGCACCATGGAGACTCAGGGATCTTCTATCTCTTGCTTGTGCCTTATTTGTCTGATTTGGATATTTTAGACTCATAGGCGTTCGGGTTTGTCCTATTGATAGGACTTCAGTTCATTAGGTGTTGTTGAATTTTTGGTTGGGTCTCCATTCTCTCTCTCCTCACTTGATGTACCTCTATTAAGTTTCTTAATAAATTTTTGCCGTTTCAAAAAAATTGTTGCTTATGCCATAATTTGGTGAATTTGGAAATCCTGTAGTTGTTCCCCAAATTATTATTTTTTACCTTAAACCAGCAACCTAGAAAATTAAGCTAAATAAGTAATTATTCATAAACGTTAACAAACGCATTCATTAACATTTTTTTTAACCGAATAAGAATAAGTTAGATTATAAGTACTGGAAAACGGGGCCTTAGCTATATTCTAATTTTGTTGTGAAAAACCTAGAGAGGTGGGGGGCCACGTAGATTGTAGTTTGGTGGTAAATAAAACTAGTATTGTATATATGGAACAAATTTGAAATCGTGTAAGTGACCTTTGACTCTATCCTTAATTCTAATTTAACTGCACAAACATGAATTCGACTTGTCTGCAGTTTCCCAAGAAATTGCATGCGTGCAATTTGGCCTTTTCCGGCCACTTGCCAGAACCGTCCGAAAATCAGCTCCGTTCATATTATAGATATTCAAAAGCGCATAATTGTGGTTTAAAATCATGTTAATTGGATATCAATCTATATCTGAACGAAATACAAAAATGAATCGAATCGAAGTTTTGCACACACTGAATCGTAACTGATCAGTATGTGATTTTCAAAATGAATCAAAGGCAAGCATCCATGCCGAGATTAGGTAATTTAAAAAAAAATATTTTTTCTTGCGGCCTAACTCAAAAAATTAAACCTTAATCAATTGCTCTCTTCATTCCATAACGCTAAACACTTTTGTAATTGCGTACCATTTTTCAATTACCTATGTCCTCAATTCATAACGTTTTAGTATGTGATTTTCAAAACTTTGTTTAGTAGTGAAAGTATCCAAACTTTTTTGGACAAAAAAAAAAATACATAAAAAACAAATCCACAAACCAACCGCATAACTCTGCTCTTACATCGAAGCTTTGCCTTTGCGTCATTACTCATTAATTTGCGTCATTACTCATTAATATGACTCTCTTTACTCATCATCATAGAAAGTGAATTTCCTGCCATTTTTGCTTTTTCTCAGCACACGAATAGGTACACAGTACCGACACTGCAGGAATAGTATCACTTAGACCATCTGTTATGGATCCTACGGCTATGGAGGGCTCCATCTTCCTTGTGGGACACCACCCTATGGGATTGGTTGGCTGTCATTAAATTTCCATGAAGTTGACGTGCACCTGAGGTTAATTTTCTCACTCTTAAATTATGACAGGTAAGACAACAAATTTTGGTTTTAGAGCCAACGTTCTATCAAACATAATTTTGTTATTTTATCTAATTTTTTTGGAAAGATTAATTTAATCAGTTACTATATTCATATATATATATATATATGATCAAAGTGCACTGCCCTTTACAACATAAAATATTGCAACAATAATAAATAAGAGATCATCTTTGGCCAATGCGTAGTTTGTAGAACAAAGTTACCTTAGATTCGTTCATATATAGTAGGGGTGGCAAATTGAATCTAGACCCATTAACAAACTCAGACCCATCAATTAGAAAATAGACCCAATCCAACCCATTTATTAGTTGGATAAGAATGGATTCAAATCCAACTAACCCATTATTAGTTGAGTCATAATTGGGCATCAATTGAGTTAACTTAAATGACCCAATGGGCAATGAAAGTAACTTATTAAATTTCATCTTTTAATTGGTCTCTTTTGCAATTGGGAAGTGGAGGAGTACGGCCCCCTCTCTCTCTCTCTCTCCCGCCCCCCAGGAGCATGGCCTTCTCTCTTTTTTATTCAATTGTTTTGTGCTAAATCACACGCGTCCAAAAAAATTTTGAATGGTCCGAATTAAAAATCAATTGTGACCCGTAACAATTATTTTGACCAGTCAAAATTGAAAACACATCTCATCCATATATTGCGCGAATGGACCCGTGAAATTGTGCTCCGCCGTGAATAAATTTCTCTCATGGTAGTCCCACAAAGCATTTGGATTAAAAAATTGACTTATTTTTTTGTCCTTATTCGCATTTTTTTTGTTTTGTGTCATATTTTTATGACTTATTAATTTGTTTTGATGAGAGGAATCGGAAAAGTAAAAAAATTTGATCGAAACTTATAATTTTTTGAATAAAGACAAAAAAAATCAATAAGACAAAAAAAATTACTTATTCTCATCTTTTTGAAAAAATTTATGAGTTTCGATCATAATTTTTTTTACTTTTCTAATTTTTCGATCATAATTTTTAGTATATATGTAATTGGGTTAATGGGCGGGTCGGGTTTACTTTAAAATAAATAGGCCGGGTTGGGTATGGGTAATTAGACTCATAGTTAATGGGTCTAAATGGGTCAATGACCCATTAAAAACCCAACCCATTAACAACTTACCCAATTTGACCCAAACTCGTCCGTTTGCCATCTCTAATATATAGTTAATGATGTATTGTCATCCATGCTACATACACGATTATTGACAACCTGACGATCCCTGAGACAAGGCAAGGAAGGCTTCAGTCTTGGGCCCGAAGCAAAATTTATAGCGGATGAAAAATAACTTGTGTAATAATTAGTACTTAATTTTGTAGCTAAAAATGCAAGAAGAGTGATATTTAAGTAATAATTTTATATTTTTTTTAATGATCATTACTTTTAGAAATTTAATTATCTTTTATATTTTGTATTTGTTTTTGAATTCATTTGATGTTTGTTTTGTTTACTCGTAAAATTTGGGACCAACAAAGTAGATACACGTGTAGGTAAAATGACAACAGATTCCCTATTTTGACGACCAAAACAAATGGTATCTGTGTCAGTGACGGTTTTGAAGCACTTTTAAACATTGCGAGCCATATTCATGCAATTGAGAGTTTGGGGACAAGAATGACATTTGATAAATACTTAAGGATCAAAAAGGCCAATAAGCCTTCTTATTTCTTTTTTCTTTTTTTTATACAACAATGGTGGGTGAGTGAAAAATTAGCAGTTCAACGTCTCTCCGTAAACTCAAACTCCAGATTGACCTCCCTCTTAAAACCAGGGGTACAACCAGATGGGTCACATCTTCCACAATTAATTGTACATAGGCATACAGATACGTAGGCTATTATTTTGAGTGTCGGGTGGCTACCACATGGCCATGCCCACGTGATATCCAAGCAGCCTATTTGGGCCATCCAAAAGTGTCATGGATGGCCTAGATTGAAACCAGCCCTCTCTCGATCTCCTCTTTGTCTCTCCTTTTTTCTCTCTTCAAATCCGAACCATCTAAAACCGAAATAGACAACCCGAATGCGCTGTTCGGGCACCATGTGGTGCCTAGGAGTGTGCGCGGGTCGGGCCGGTAGGTTTTGACCCAAAACCCGACCCCAACCATGTCAGGTAAGAATATTTATGCCCACAAACCGAACTGCACATGTGATAAAAATCGTCCACGAGCCCGATTCTTTACTTCGGGTCGGGTCACCAAAAAACTAAATTTAGCCTTTGGATTGGTCAGGTCGGCTCCGACCCCACGGGTAAGAAACACGCCAACCCTAACTCCGAACCAAAATCTAATTTTTAACAGAAAGTAAACCTGCACCCCTCCGAACCATATGTTCGACTCCATCCGAGACTCTTCGGGTCGGATCGGGTTCACGGGTCTGAGAGTTTTTTGCACACCCCTAACTGGTGCCTGGTCGGCCCCAAAAATTTCTCATTCAACCGGACACAAATCATAACCATTCAACTAAATTACAACTCATGCCCTCTCAAAGTCTCAATCACTCTTTCTTCCACCCCCAAATCAACCCACACCTCTTTTACATTTGAAGGTACTGCAAGACAATAAACTATATTAAGATACAAATCAATTTTACCTCTAAAAGTACTGTTAAAGATGGGTAGCGTGAGTCATAAAATAATATTCAGAAACGCTGTTTAGAAGAGACTTTTAATTAAGTGATCCACATTGGTTGCATCAGATAGAAAAACCTCATCCCCCTTACGTTTGCATGACCATTCGATCAGCAAGCAAGCATGTATACATGTGCATGAAAGGATACATGCATGCTCCCCAAAACCTGACATTATGCCTTAGCCTGAATTATAGAGACCCCTCTCTCCCTCTCTCTCTCTCTCTCTGTCTCTGTGTGTGCGCGTTACGTAGTGCTTAATTCCTATAATCATCCCAGTTAATTAACCTTACCCATGGACACCCCCGAAAATAGAAACTAAGATATAGATTATTCACATTATACCCTTTCAGTAGCTAACTAATTCAAAATTAAGCATTTTAATACAAGAACGGTTCCTCGAGTTCAGTTGCGTAGCTTATCCTTTTTACTTTATATATATATTTCTATTTTTTTTTTTCATTTTTGAAAGTGAGTGAATAGGACTTCTTCTTTTTTTTTGGAGTTTAGGCATAAGACACAAGGAGTCATATTGTGCTTTGACGAAACGGTAAAGGATATATAATATTGACGAAAGGGTACAATAATTATAAGTATCAAGAGAAATACATTGAATGTTAATGATATTATTAGAGAGAGAGAGAGAGAGAGAGAGAGAGAGAGAGAGTAAAAAAAAAAACAAATTAAAAAATCCATGATGAAGAAAAGAGGAGGAACAGAAAGCAACTTCAACTGGGCCAATGCATGTCTATTCACTTTGGCCCATGATGTGATCATTTTCATCTTCCCACCTTCTCTCTTCCTCCTCCTACCCTCCACCACTTTAAGTGTTTTTACCTATTTTCTTGACTCTCAGAAAAGAGAGAGATTGATCAAACATCATCGGCGTTTCGCCAGTGATGTCGATCGACAGAGGAAAAGATCGAGCCGAGGGATCGTCCGAATCCCCCAGCGATCAACCGGCCACACCGAGCCGGTATGAGTCTCAGAAGAGAAGAGACTGGAACACGTTCGGCCAGTACTTGAACAATCAAAGGCCGCCGGTCTCCTTATCCCAGTGCACTAGCAACCATGTACTTGAGTTCCTTAGATACCTAGACCAGTTCGGGAAGACTAAGGTTCACCTACAAGGTTGTATTTTCTACGGGCAGCCCGAACCGCCCGCTCCTTGCACCTGCCCTCTCAGACAAGCTTGGGGCAGCCTTGATGCCCTCATTGGCCGCCTCCGGGCAGCCTATGAGGAGAACGGCGGGACGCCTGAGATGAACCCTTTTGCTAGCAGCGCGATTCGTGTTTATCTGAGGGAGGTGAAGGAGTGTCAGGCGAAGGCAAGAGGGATTCCTTACAAGAAGAAAAAGAAGAAGGCGAGTCAAGGCGCGGCCGACGACGAATCGAGCTCAATGATGAGGTTTTCCTGACTCTATGGCTGCCCGGCAAAAAACAGGTAAATTTTCTTTAATATGCTTTCCTTCTTTTTTTTTGAATAACGATTTTTTTTATTAATCTTTGAAATTGTTACAAAGACTAATAAAAACAAGAAGAACGGCATCATATTTCTAAATTAGGTATTCGTTAAAAGGCAAAAACTAGAGGCATGGATTTCAATTTCATAGGTTTACAAATTCAATAGGAGAGATTTTTTTTTTTTTGGGGGGGGGTAAATAATCCAATCATAGAGATGATCATATATACTTGTATAACAAAGATATAAAATAACAGGAGCAATCATGCATTAACCTAAACTTACTACACCTCTCTCTTTCCTCGATGTACCCTATCGAGTTTCTCCTTAATAAATTTATTTTTGCCGATCAAAAAACCTAAACTTACCGGACCGTTGATTTGGTGTGATTTTTCAAAGAAGAAATTAAATGAATGTGTGTGTGAATATAGTTGAGTTGAATCTTGTTATTTGGGTAATAGAACTATTTTGAGAATTAATGGAGGATTTTATGGTCTATCTCCTGTACTAAACCCTAGGGGAACAGTAACTCAGAATTGCAAAGCTCAATTAACACGACCACTTCTAAGATTTTGGAGGAGTACTGTGTTTCTTGGAATTTCTTGCATGGCCATTCCTTGAATTCTTAAAAGACATACGTATCCAATGGGGAAAATACACTTCGCACATGGTTTACCCGAAAAAATTTATACCTTGTGCTAGTAGGATGAATCCTCTCTCTCTCTCTCTCTCGTTGATATAATACACATCTCTATTCGTGTCTGCAGGGTATGAAGATCTTAAGTTTTAAAATTCCACGATGTTTTGTATAAAAAAAAAAATGGAAGATGTTGTAGAATTCGTACATAACATCTGCATAGAAATTCATAACATTTGTTTAAATGCCTAGAATACAGTGTTATGAGTTTATATCCGAATGTTATGAATTTTTGTACCAAAGTCATGAATTCAAGATTAATGTTATTATGGATTTTAAAGTGTTATGTTGTCGATTTAAGGCAATTCTATGGGTTCAAACTATAAAAACACCTAAATAGAGATGTGTACGTTTTTTTTTTTTTTAAATCTCTATCTATTATGAAAAAACAGCGCTATGAGATGATCAAAATATAAAATTGAGGAGTGTTTGGATTAATTTAGGCTGCAAATCTTGTGAATCAATGATCTCTCGTCATTTTAGGTACCAAACACTTAATAGGCTGTTATAATCAAAATCTAATCCTATCCCCTAAATAAATGGAGTAGTTAATTAATTTAAGGTTCTTGTAAAAAAAAAAAAATTTAATTTAAGGTTTCTTTCCAAATCTATTCAATTTAATAAAATAGTTCAGGGGCCAGGGTCCATGCAATCATTTTTGTATTCTCTTTCAAATCTCCCATGTGTACGAGAAACTATAAGTTTATTAAACCCTTTCCCTGCCAACGACCCCATTCCAAGTAATGCCCCCACTTATAATTATTACTCTTTCTTTTGGAAGGGTAATTGCGGAATTTTTTATCCCCATTTGTGAGTGTCTTTTGTACCTTTACTAGATTTCACGTAGTGTGTATCAGATTTTGTGGGACATTCACAGTTGTTTCATTTTTGTCACCTTTCATTTTTATATATTTTATTTTGCTGATAAAAAAAAAATGGTCCAACTGGATTAGTTGTTGCTATTCGGAGAGAGTTAAAATTTGCACACTAACCATTAATTACTACGTACCCAAAGAAATTTCTTTTGCCGAGAAAAATACTACCCACATAATCGAATTACATAAATTCTCAAACCCCCATTTCTGTTCCTCTCTCTCTCTCTCTCTCTCTCTCTCTCTTTAATTTTCTACTCTATTGTAATTTTTCCATGTCCTTTCTTTCTTGCCTTTGTTGGTCAAATTCCATCTTTGTCAGTACTTATATGCCCTTGCATGCCTTTCTTTCAAAATAGGTGTTCAAACCTCGAATTTGTCACCCGTGCTCTGATGTTGATACTATTTATTAGCTAGGAGAGAGGGTTCAAATTGCGCACACCTATTTTGAAACGAATTTCATAAATATTATATTTCTCCTCAAATCTGATATCTTGGTTTAATTAATTTTCTCTCTTCTGGCTCAGCTCTCTCCTTTGGTCTCTCTCTTCTAATCTCTTCTCTCTCCCACGCCTCACAACATAAACATGCATACGTACATATTTATAGAGATTTGGACAGATTAATACTACATTCTTAAAGCCCTCAATATATACTTTAACAATAAAATAACAACACCACTTCATTGCTTGAATTAATGCTTGGAAAATTGTTGTTTAATTACATGTGTGGCAGGATGTACATGCATGCATAGACCCCAATTTTTCCAATAGGGTCCTCTTCATAAAAGGAATCAATTAATGCTAATTAAGAACTAGTACATGCATGTTGAAGCAGGCATATTCAACACATGATTTAGCTAGTTTGAACTCAACATGTGGTTGTAGGAAGAAGACTTTTACCAGAGTAGGTAATAATAGACAGAGATGTGCCATTCCCAATCATGACACTCCTTAGTGATCACCTGAATTGTAAGGCTAGCTGATGTTGAGTAAGTGTAGATAAATCGTTTGTCACGTGTTTTTTTTAAAACAACAAAAAAGAGAGAATTTTATTAATCGAGGACAAGATTACAGAAGGTTGAAGGGGCAAGAGCATAGGCTCCGCTTCCAAAGAACCAATTGTGAGAAGCTGATGGTGATGCTGTAGTATTAGGCATTGGTTGATAAGAAGTGTGAGGAGCATGTGCAAAACTATAGCCCCTTGCTAACTTGAGGACATAGCTAACTATTTTTTTAACAGCAAAATAGCAATTTATTAGGAAAAAGAGGGAAAGTTTCCAACCAAAAGTTGGAAACACAGTAAAGGAAAGAAGCTCAATACAACACCTAAGGGCCAAAAGTGTCCAGATAAAACAATAAACAACACAAACCCCAAAAGGCCAAAAAACCCAAATACAACAATAGAAGCACATCACAAAAGAAAACCCAAAACCTCCTAATCCTATACTGTTGCTGCCCACTGCATCTGACAGAACCACCACCACCACCGCCAGAAATACACTACCAACATCCACCAAGCCACCATAGGCCACCCACGGCAATGAAAACCAAAGCCCAGAGCGAAACCGAACTGTCGCAGACGCTGCACCATGCTGTTAGGGGAGTACCGAGCTGCCCAACGACGGCCATGGCGGGAGCCAATGCTGGACGCTCCATCCAAGCCCGAAAAAACCCAAGCTGTTAAGCAAAAATTAGAGAGCCCAGATGTAAACTCCAACCGGGAACCATGGGTAGACTAATGACCGAGATATGGGAGCAAGCAAAGGAGAGTAGGGGGTCGAAAAAAAATAGATCGAAGACGGAGAAGACGAAGGAACAAAGACATACCAGAGCAGGAAACTGGATTGGAAGAGCCGCCAAAAGGAGGGGGGAAACGAGACGGAGGAAACTGGACCTAACCAATACCACTCACCGGCAACCAAGAAACCCCAATAATGACCCGCCGACCGAAATCAGCACACACAAGACAGATCTGGAGAAGCCCACCCATAGTCAGTTACAAGCATCGGCCAAAACCCCGCAAAGCACTACCACTGTCCACTGGAACAGCTCCCAAAAATGGCAAAACCTAGAGACCAAACCGCTAGTTGCCACCGAGGACCGTTGTCGCTGCCATCTCACTACCTAGCCGTACGATTTGTGAATAACCAAAAAAAAACAAAGAGATAAAAGGAAACAGAGAGGTAGAAGGTGGAGAAGGCGAAAAGGGAAGGTTAGGGTGGAAGAGAGGTAGCTAGGGAGAGAAGGAGGAGGGGAGAGACAACGCCTCCCCCCCCCCCCCCGACAGCTGGTTTGTGAGGAGAAGGCAAAGAGATTAGGGTTAGAGTGAGAGAGAGTCTCAATTTTAATAAAGTGCAGTATTTGTTCACAACCTTTTCAAGGACATAGCTAACTGATTAGACTGAGGTGGTAAACTAGCGGAACCAGTTCCAAAATTGTAAGAAAAGTTAAGGGGGCGTTTGGTAACTTTTTTGTTTTCAGTTTTTGGTTTTTGTTTTTATTTTTTTGAAAACTAATGAAGAAAACTTATTTGGTAACAAGTTTCTACTCTCTTTTTTCATAATTTTTTTAAAAGTTTTTGTAAACTATGAAAACTACAAAAAGGTGTTTGAAAATTGAAAAGATTACCAAACGCATCCTAAGAAAATCACCATAAGAATGCAACTCTATTCAAGATACATTCTGCCTATGATAGCTAGCAATAAAAAGCAGTGTGATTGTTTTGCCCCAGATTTGACAACTAGATTTTTGAAAAATTGAGGATCAAATTCCTCCATTATTTGTATTAAAAACCACCACCACCATAATCAAATTCCTCTATTAGGATTGTTGAAAAAGTAAGGAAAATATGGATCCTGATCAGTTGATGCGTTATTGAAACATTTATCCATGACATGGTGGAAGCATTGTCGAAACGAAACTGATCAATCCCCTTGACACAATGTCGTAGTAGAAGATTCTCCTCCTTGATATGGCTAAATCTGTGAGAGCTGAGCATATAAGGAACACTCGCCCTGACATCAAATTTTCATTTCCTTTTCGTACATGCTGTGAGAAACACACTAGCTAGTTGAATCAGATCCTTCGTCTCGTGCTGATGTATTTCTCTAGGCTTCAAAATATATGGTAATTTATCAAATTTTGATATCTCCTCCTGCTCTAGTTGTAGTCTTCATCTATTGTTTGTTATAAGTAGAACAAGAACACTCCTAACTAACTAACTCCTAACTTAATTCACAAACCACCTCACCACTTCGCCTGATCTCATTTGTCATTGTATATAGACCTTAATTTCTTGCTCCAAAAATACACAAAATACACATGCCTAACTCGATGCTCATCTCATCGCCTTCTTTGTCCTACTCACAATTAAATCAGGTTGGAGGAACCGGTTTAAAAGATTAATCTTCTTGAACATACATCATAGATTCAGTATAGATGCCATGAACTACATTTCGGCCATGTTTAATTTATAATAATACAAATAACAATTTAATAACAGTATAATACTAGTAGAATTATCATAGGTTTTTTGGAAGTGATTTTTGCACTTGTACAATTTACATAAGCCAAGGGCAATAAGTACAAAACAACATCGTGTCTGGTACATATCAAACACTCATATCTGCAGTATCTAGTGTCAGCACAAGTATTCACCAAAAGTAACGGATTCATATAGATTTCAAACTTTTTGAAATTGGTAGTGCAACAAACTATACTCTTCCAGCCCTAGATAATATTTGTTGCACCCCTAATTATTGCATTTAGTATCATCATCATCAATTTATAATCAAATTCTATGTCTAGCTAATATGGTCAATCAAAGAAGGCCTTCTCATTTATATAAGACTCAAGCTCCCTTCAATAATTCTCCTCTATAGTTTGAATGGGTCCTCTTCACAAAAGGATTCAATGCCAATTAAGAACTAGTACATGCATGTTGAAGCAGGCATATTCAACACATGATTTAGCTAGTTTGAACTCAACATGTGGTTGTAGCTAGGAAGAAGATTTTTACCTGAGTAGGTAATAGATAGAGATGTGCCATTCCCAATCATGACTCCATAGTGATCACCAGAACTGTAAGGCTAGCTGATGTTGAGTAAGTGTAGAACCAATTGTGAGAAGCTGATGGTGATCATGCTGTAGTATTAGCCATTGGTTGATAAGAAATGTGAGGAGCATATGCAAAACTATAGCCACTTGCTAACTTGAGGACATAGCGAACTGATTAGACTGAGGTGGTCAAGTAGCGAAACCAGTTCCAAAGTTCTAAGAAAAGCTAATGGGGCGTTTGGTAACCTTTTTGTTTTCAGTTTTTGATTTTTGTTTTTGCTTTTCTGAAAACTAATGAAGAAAACTTGTTTGGTAATATTGTGTCTGGTACATATCAAACACTCATATCTGCAGCATCTCGTGTCGGCACAAGTATTCACCAAAAGTAACTGATTCATATATGTTTCAAACTTTTTGAAATTGGTAGTGCAACAAACTATACTCTTCCAGCCCTAGCTAATTGTTGCACAACTAATTATTGCATTTACCATTTATCATATCATCATCAATTTATAATCAAACTCTGTCTAATATGGACAATCAAAAAAGGCCTTCTCATTTGTATAAGACTCAAGCTCCTTTCAATAATTCTCCTCTATAGTTTGAATGAATCCAATCTTGTTATTCATTTATATTCGGTTAAATTTAACGGATAATGAAACTGAGAATATTCTTGCTTATGCAGGAATTGCGTGGAAGATCGATGATAGAGATTGAAATGAGGCCATTGAAGTTCCCCTTCGTCGATCGTTTACTACTTTCCCCTCAGCTAATACATATATAGTTTCTACTAAGGGGTTTTCATATGTATAATTCTCGTTGTCATTTGTTTCTTATTTCAGAACTTTGAAGATCCTTCTTGCTCTTTGCATAAGCCAAGCTAGGTTCATATGCTTAAATATGCGATTTTTGAATATTTCTCAAAATGTCAATTTTGTACTTCTACTACACAGATCAACCACGCTTTAAGTGTCTAGCAAAAGTATTTTGCATTACTATTCTCCTGGCGTTGGAGTTGTAGTAATATCCTCCTGGCGGTGGATCCTCTCAAGTCCACTTGATGAACTAGACGGTCATCATTTTGTGGGTTATTTCCGGTCTCATTTTGATGATTAGAACCGTTAGCTTTTTATAGCTCGTAGAGAACATTAATCATGATAAAAATCACGTTTATCGAATATCAACGGACATGATTTCAAATTTTATTTATCTCGTTGCAACATACCATTAATCTACATAATCAAAGATGAGAATCTTTCAACAAAACCAACCATAGATATATGAATAAATACCGGCATAAGCCTCGAGTGCATCAAATCTTACATCGTATTTGTTCTCGGCAATTTATTAATACATACAAAGGGTCGAGAGCGTGAGAGCGTCAATGCCCAATAATATTCTCATCAATAATATTCAAAAATTCAAATTTTTTTTTTTGGAAATTTTCGTAATTTCTTTCAATCAATTATGATTGGACTTTTGTTATTTGTTTCCTATTATGTTAATGATTTCGTAGGCCATGAATAGATATGGTTAATTATAAAATAGGGAGCTTGAAAAGCTAATTACGGATCAAACATTATGTTTTTCTGATGGATATTTTTATAGTAAGAGAAGAAGAAGGTGGTCGATCACCAGAATCCAGGTTTGCCGTGGGCTGGTCAAATATCAAAAGCAAGAGCTTCATCATCATCAATCACCATAGAACGATGCCGAAATCCTCGCAGAGAGGGGTCGAGGAGTTGCTGACAAGTAACCCCCTAATATTACACTATATAGTACCGGTGGTTTTTTGTACGAAAGCTTCAATTTTTGAGAGTAAGAATATCCCATACCCAATGTCCGGTTACTAAAGAAATGTTCGATCTCTAGAAAGAGATGAAGCTTTGAGGGGCGTTTTCGCAGATTAAAAATAATAATAATAATAATAATTCTATCAGCTCTACTGGTATTTTGCGTATGCCTCTCTCACCTTTTTCGTCACACCTTTCCATTCTTCACTCCCTCTCTCCAATCCTAGCTCCTCAGTACTTGATAATAAAATAGTTGGGCTTTTAGTTTCATTCATCAATGTGTGTCTGTGTACGTATGTGTGTCTGTGTACGCATATGTGCGTGGTGGGAATGGTAATGGGGTTCCAAATGTGGTTCTGTGCAATTATGCATGAACGTTGGAAATTTTTAAATGCGTAATCTTCCAAATCCTAGCTAGTTAGTTTGGATTAGTAGAAGGAAACACAAGTTTCCACATCAAATAGGACTAAGTGTTGTTGCTAACTGTGCTTCCTTCTAAGTCGTATTCAGAGGCATGCCGTATGCAACAACACTCTAAGTCCTATTTGCATACTGTGCGTAACCTTTGACCAAAAAAGGGAAGGTGGTTATGAACAGTTTACAAAACGAAGGAAACTCTGCTTTTCGAAAACCACCATTCCAGCAAGGTCGGATTGTTGTGTCCCCCTAAATCGTATTCGGAGGCAGCTAGAGAGGCTAACGATTTGAATGGTGATGCTAAGAATAAGTCAATTGCAGTGGCCGAAGTGGAATATTGTTCTTGGCTTCAAAGTAGTGCTATTGTCAAACTTAAATCCTTTCAATCCATCAGAGCTGTTCAAAACTTGTTCTCTAGTATTGGTTTTGAGGGTATACAGGACAGATCTATGGGTGGTCTATACATTGTTATTACTCTTCAATCCAATAATTTGTTAGATATATAAAATGCTCTCTGAGAAAATGCATTTTCTTTCCAATTGGTTTGTCTCCTCCTTTCGTAAATGGGATGGCCAGAGTGTTCCCACCGTCTAGGACTGTTGGCTCACTTGTTTTGGGCTTCCTATTAATGTTTGATTGTTTGGAATCGATGTAAGAAAATTCTTTTCTATTGGAGGTTTATGGGGGGATGTCGTGACTCTTGACGAGAAGACTAAAAAATGTTTTGCTTTTGTTGATAGAGGAAGAGAGTGTTGATTGTGACTGAGATTATGGATAAAATCGATGAAATTATTGATTTGATTATTAATGGATCTGTTGTGAAAATCAGAGTTACCGAAGATTTATTGGCCATCAAATATTGACATAGGGGATCTTTGGTTAAACTCCAATGTTGATTATCGCAGCTCATGGAATGATGACGGGGATTTGAGGAGCCTAGTGGTTGTTCAGAGACTATTGAAGGTGTTTCCGGGGATGGTTTAGATAATGATTTTCAATCTTTGGCTGTTATTAAGATAAAAGAATTAGCATTGGGCGAGACTCCAAAGATGATTGAAAATCATGATTTGACGGATGGATCCAAGTAGTGGTGAGAGGATTGCGGAGCATATAGATGTTTCTATACCTTGGGGGGTTAATGCAAATATTTCTCAAGTGGGAGGTCAGGGGCAAAGTCTTTCCTCCAATACTATGAGGTTTATGGCTGGCAAGCATAGTAGATGTGGAAGTAACTCTTTTGGAGATAGATCATCCCTTGATACTATTCAGAAAATGGAACGGAGGGTGAGAAGATCTAAGAGGAAGATTGGTAAAAAAAAGCTTCTTGCTGAGCTTGGGGTCAAGGCCGAAAAATTGAATCCCAAAAATAAGAAAGTCCCGTTTTGTTCGTTATTCTCCAATGACATTCAAAACCGGAACTCTATCCTTTTTAATAGAGCTCCAAAGGCCATGAATTTAGGTCTACCACTTTAGGCATTAAATTTAGAGGGGGGAGAAGCTTTAATTTAAAGAAATATGTTGAATGGAGGAGGCCAATTTAGCAGAAAGAATCGGTGCTCTTGACAATTTGGAGGAAGACACGGGTTTGGAGGATGATGAGGACTTCGAGGATGGTGCCTCTCTCTCTCTCTCTCTCTCTCTGGAATTTTAATTCCTTAGATTGGCGGTATTGAGTTGTCGGTTCTATATCTTTCAGTTTGTTGTTCGGATTTAGGATTGTTTTCTTTTGGTTTGTGGATGTTTTGGTTTTAGGTTGCTGGGCTGTTTTGAGGCTTTCATGTTTCTTGTGGTGTTTTTGGTTGGCTTCTTGTTTTCCTTTGGGTGAGGTTCTCAGGTGGCTTTTGCTGGTGTGCCCGTGATCTTTTTAATCTTTGTTATTATCTTCAAAGATTAATAAAATCTTCCTTTTGCCAAAAAAAAAAAAGTATAAAGGATTGAGAAAAGTTATGTATAAATTCATACAATTACATTTTATCATCAACTTTAGTTAATTTCTGTTAAAACAATAGAAGTTTAATCCAATTCTTTCGTAATTTTCAAATAAAAGTAATTGAGATACTATTGTTATTGTTATGATCCAAATTGTTCATTATTTAAAACGTGATTTTTCACATAATATGTATAAAATATAAAGCAGTCCAAATAGCCATACGTACGTGGCTAATCAAATTAAACTAGTGTGAAAAAAAAATTGGTTTGAAATTGGATGGGTGGCACCTATCTGGCCCATCCCCACCATGTGGCTACAGTCGATAGCTTTTTGGTTAAGATACGTTTATCTTGAAGTGTCCGACATTAAATTGACATAGACCTTGTTTCAATAGGAATTTTAAGGACTTTTTTCAATTTTGTCCTTATTTAATTTTTTTTTGCATTTGTGTCCGCATCAGAAAAGTAAATAAGCAAGGTGCAAAACTAAAAAATGTGAAAAAAATTTGAATAAAAACAAAACCAAAAAAAAAGTTAAAAAAAGTGTTAATGGAATGGGTTCATACCCTCATCCATAAAATCTAAATGGCCCAAGCCCCCTATAGTTGGTTTAAAAGAATGGATATACCTAAACGAACCAAGCCTCCCAAAAAAATGGATTTAATTGGGTCCTATATTGGATGCAAACTAGGCTCTATAATTTGGCCCTAAAGGGCTTTCTCTTAAAAATCATGAGCCATGTACAAATTAAAAAAAAACAAAAAACAAAAACTAGATCACATCATATAGGAAGAACGTTTAAAATAACATAACCAATAAAAGCTACTCCGTATTTCTTTTATTTTTATTATGATCTATTTCATCCGTTCATTTGATTAACTCCTAACAAAAACCTATTGAGCCGAGCCAAGTTGAGTGAGCAGAAACTCAAAAATATGTCGTAAAATTACAAAAGAAACCTCAAGTCTTTGTCCCAACAACAAATCAAACTATGTCTCGTTTTTCACTTCAATTTCTACTCTCTCTTCCCATCACTCTCCTATATCATTTATAATTCTTTCTACAACATCATGTCTAAAACTTCTTAAAAACATATTAAACATCTATATCACTTAATTAGTTTGCACTACCTTCTGTTACTGCAACCACACGACCATTGTTCTGGTTTTTGTTCCCCCAAAATGATACTCCCTCCGTCCTGATTTATTTGTCCCTTTTTACTATTTGAGACCTCTTACAAAATTATCTATATATTTCAATTTATAATTTTTTTATATGCAGTATGGATCTTGTTTGATAGATCTCAATTATATCTAAAATATGATGTTTTCGAAATTATGTAAAACATTATAGATTGTGAGATATAAATAATTTTTTAAAAGGCACGTATGTCGAAATTGGACAAACAAACTAGGACGGAGGGAGTATAGTCTATTGTCTACATAGAGAAAGTAGGGTGTTTGGGAGTCAACTTTTTGGCTTTTCATTTTCAACTTTTTGCCTTTTTTGCTTTTGAGATTATGATCAAAATGTATTTTGTATTTTGTAGAGTATTTAGATGATATGTGCAGAATGCATTTTGTAGTAGGAGTAGTGTTTGGAAGATATGAAATGAAAATGAAATATGGATTGATTTTTTACTATGTTGCCCCCGGTTATTAAGAATGGTGTATAATGTATATAATAATATTTTAATCAATTTTTTTAAAATTTTACTTCCGAAATTAGTTATGTACATGAACTGAAAGTGTCCCCCCTTTTTTTAATTATATTTTTATTATTTGAATTATTGTTTGCTGTTATTTTTCCATCAAAAATATTTTTGAATTATAAATTAAATTAATAATGAAGTTTAAACCAAAGTAATGGAAAAACCAAACAATACAACATTATAAAAATTTATAATCTAAACATTACAACATTACAACACAAAATATTATTTAAATCCTGATTAAACCAAATTACAAAAATTGAACAAACATAATACTACAAAATACATTACAACACCAAATATTACAGAAATTCGGATTAAAAAAAATTACAGAAATTGAACAAACATACTACAACACCAAAGAACTTATCTAACGGATACAGTGAGCGACAATCCAATCCTGAATTGAAGCCCTTACATTTTTCATGTCCTGATCATCGCCAACGAACACGTTTCCATGTTGACTATTAGATGCTGTAGTTTTCACACCAGCATCTGAAGGCAAGAAATTAGGTCACCGATCATAGAAGCCAAAAGGAATATCGGGCATGTTACTACTTATGAAATTGTGGATGGCCATTGTTGTAGTTACAAGATCTCTCTGCATTTCCATGGTGTACCCAAAGGGAATGTCGCATACCAATGGCCAACGCGCTTTCCAAACTCTAAAAGTCCTTTTGATGGTGCACCTAAGAGACGAGTGTATTTTGTTAAATTTTTCATATGCATTCCTTAAGACGGCTCCATTACGCCATTCGGGAGTATGATATATATAACCTTTGTATGGTGCTAGAAAATCTTGAGTATTTGGATACCCGACGTCTACCAAATAAAACTCATATGCACTCATTGTCAATTTTATGAGAACCAAGTATGGAAATAAATATTAACAACTTATACAGGATGCAATAGTTGGTGGACTAACCTCCTCGTGGGGCCGAAAAATTGAAATCTGGGTTCCTTAAGCAATCATTGAATATCCTTTTGTCGTGCGCACTTCCCTCCCATCCCGTTAATGCAAAAGTGAAACACATATCAAAATCGCATGTCACCATTATGTTTTGTGTTGGATATCCCTTCCGACCAATCCATCGCAATAGCTGCTCTAGATCAGGATGGGCCTTTATGTGAGTTCCATCAATTGCTCCAATGCAATTCTACAATATATGTTCATATATTAATGCGAAATATTAGGAAGGAAATTAGGCAGATGACATTACAAAAAGTGGATATGGAGAAAATTTAGATAGAAAATTACCGCAAAATGTGGGTAGTATCTGTTGTTCCCTAGTATTTTTGAATGCACTTTTTTGCGAGGCCATGGTCAAGGTTTAATCCACTCGATAGCCATGGCATTAAAGGAATGTAGTACATTATGGAAACGCCTAAATATCGTCTCCCCTGAATGTTGAAAATGCTCTTGGACATTTCTATTATTCGTTTGTTGGCCCACAATTCATTAAAAGGTAGCCACCTGCTCTTGCACCAAAATTCTTTCCCCCTCTTCCAACCCATACCTGCTCTCCAGTAACTCAAAAAGTGTGAAAAACTTGGTTTTGCTCATGCGAAATGATTGATACATATGTTTAGGGTGACCCACGTTCAACTCAGTGACCCACGCCGCACCAGTCAATGCGGATGTACGACAAAGTTCCTTGCCCATGTACGCATCATTGTGGATGTTTATAATGCCTTGTGCAGCATCTACTCTCCTCTGCTGCCTTGCAACATCTAGTCTCTGCTACTGCCTTGATCAAGGTTTGGGGATGGGAACACTCGATCCTTCTCTTGTAGAGTATGGATCCCAATTGTATTCATCCACATAGTACGGGTCTTCATCAGCATACATATCTTCATCATATATATCGTATAGTCGTATTCTCCGTCTCCGTCCATTTCAATAAAATGGGAAACAGAGGATGATATTGGGGTGATAAATAAAGGATGGACTGGTGCAAAGGTATGATATTTCTTTTTGGCTAAGTCGATATTGCATATATATAGAGGCCTAAAAAAATAAGGTAAAGTCATATGAGACAATGAAAGGAAGAAAACAAAACGAGCAATAGTTCCCCGTGAACAATTATGGGAATAGCTGAGCTGTGAAAGGAAGATAAAAAAAAAATATGAATACATCAAAACTTCTGCTACAGCAAGTCACAAGTGGTGAATATGTAGATGGGGTAATACAATCCAAAAAAGGAATAGGTCCCCGTGAACATACATGGAAATAGCAGAACCTGTTGTAGGAACAAAACAAAAATGAGTTACAATATAGAAGATGATAACAACTCACAAGTGGTGTATATAAAAACCAAATATGCAGAACAAGAAAAATAATAGAAATGCCCGGTACCAAAGTGATCACGGGTAGAAAACTCATGAAATCTCTGTTGCACCCCTATTGAAAACCAGAATTTGAAGAGAATAGAGATCACCAATTCAGTCAATTATGTTCGTATGAGAAACCAAGAAAAATACGATGTATCCAATATAAGCGAGGACGTGGGCTAAACTTAAATGCAACAACAAAGGTCTAATCACCACTACTGGCACCCTAATAGACAAGTGATAGTTTGTTAGCGCATGCATAAATTTAAGTGAGTGTGGCTTTTCACTAGTTTAGCTTTCTAAATGCACGCCTGGTCACAGAAGATAAAAAGTGTATAACCCAATGTCCCAGTCACATGCTTGAGCAATGAATTTGTCTACCCATAGACAGCAAGGCAAAATAGAATAAACCCGAATGCTCGACACTGGAAAACGCTAAGCAACTCAGTCTTACCCATCAAAAGGTCGATAGCAACCAAATGAAAGTGTTACAACTCACTAAACAAAACAGCAGCCACACTAAACAGAACAACAGCTCTCAAAATAGCAACCAAATGAAAGTGTTGGCCATGACAGATAGAAGCCGTGGGTAGTAGTAAGCAGTAAAACCCCTCAATTGCTGAACTGGACATACCAGACCAGCCTAATAGAATAACAGAAGCAGCAGTACTAACAACCAGTTTTAGTAGCAAAACAAGAATGAGCTGCCATTCCAAAACAGAACAACAACCATAATAGAACAACTAAACAATAGCAGCAAAGAGCAGTCAAATGAAACTGTAAAATCTGGATTTGCAAGAACAGTGACACAACAGAATAGCAGCATCATTTGAAGAAAACACAAGTGTCCAGTCGTAAGATACACAAATGTGCTACATAAGTAACCGAACTAGAAATAGAACAGCATAATTAAACTCCATCTAAACCATGAACAATCCATAACTCATCAGAAAAATTCAGCAGATACCACAAGTGCAAAGTTGTAATAACATAGTTAAAACAAAACATAAACATCTTTGTTAAACACCATCCAAACCAACTTACAAACTCAAACAACATAACACCTAACACCAAGTTCTGATGAATGCAAATAAACTAGCCAAGTGTTTGGACCATACTAGTTAAACTATCACGGGGCAGGTGCAAATCAAGTTTTGGCAAGCTTAGCTATTCGTGCTCTGTTTAATTCTTGGGTGATGAAGTGGTACATCCTAAGATCGTCAGGGCATGACATGAACATTGCTCGGATTTTACTATCCTTGAAAAGGTTAAAGCCTTGTGCCCATAACTCAGCATCCTCGTTGAACTCATGAAGCTTTGACAAATTGTTTGCGTATTCTTTCATGGTAGGAATTTCAGCAGCAACACGCTGGACAGATGGAAAACTAGCACTGTCGGTTGAATCACATATTTGTTGCATACAGGCTTCAAGCCTTGACGTGACTATACATTTTTTCCCTTTGCCTTTCTTTGTAGCAAAACCATCAACAACCACCTGTTTCTGCACTTTTATAGGGTGCACCAACTATTGAGTTGCATCATCATCCAACAACTCGTCAATGTTGTCCACATCAACCACCGGTGGTCGCTCTTGGGTTCTTGGCATAACTCCTGAATTTTGGAGCATATGATCCCTCCCTAGTAGCCGTGTTGCTACCAAAAAGAATACGCATTTCTTCCTCCAATGTCAAAGGCTTCAGCTTAAACTTATGACAATTAGGATGTCGCTACAAAATATATAAAAGACTTATAGTTTAAAACATGAACTATATTTGTAAGTTGTAAATATTCACAAATAAATATAAACCATAGAAAAGTGAAAAGTTATGAAGGATGTCGTAGTACCATTAGCTTCAACTCCCACCACTCATCTGATGCTGTTATTGCACCAGTGTCAGGATCCCTACCCAATCCACTTTCACCTAACACTAAGTTCTGCCACAGCTGCCATTCTTTTTTCAACACACCCCACTGATTCTTTAGTTGTTCCTTTTTTCAATCCTTACCCAGTCACTCATTAAATTTTGGGACAACGTTGGTCCACCCAACCTTTGTAAGTTGGGTTCCTGATTTGTAGTTAGCACCACCCAACTCTTCTATACATACGAGGATGAAGCACCCCCCCACATCTTTGTCCCAAATTACTTTACTACCTACACTTGAGGGGGTTTTGCCCTTGGATGCACTAGTTTGAGTCAAAGACATGTCTCCACTATTATATAAACACATGCCGTCGATAAACATATGTTCCATATCAGTAAATAACAAGATGCATTCAAGTATAGGAATCCAATGCCAAAGCATTAGAGAAAAAAGAAACAAACATAATTTCATTAAGTACATTACAAATTCCCTAATACAACATTCTCTAACGTGATCAAAAACGGAGAAGTTAAATTACAATGCCATAAAATATACTTGTAATAGTCATTCAAATAGTACGACAAACTACTACGTCATTTGAAGATGATAACCACCATTGCGAGGAGGAGGCACGCGATCAACCCTTTTATAAGCAAGTGGCAATGGTTCAATTGTTGGCCAAACATCATAACATCTCTCTCATTTGCTAGAGCTTCATCACTATTACTTGTGGTTACACGGGTACGTTCGTTAGACACATGCTCCAATTGTTGGCGAAGCATCGTTACCTCTCTCTCATGTGCTACAACATCATCACTGTTAGTGGTGGCACTTGCACGAGTAGGTTTGTTAGACACCCACTCGCCGATGTTTCTAATGCTTGGCCACCCCACAGGTAGACACCACTTAAAGAACCCACACCTCTCTCTAACTGGCTTATAACATAAGTAATACAATTCTCCCCTCGTATCCCGGTTTAATTTGACAATCTTAATTTTAGCCATCATCCCACAACGGCATTCCATCGGTATATACACGAGTTTTGGGGTGTTGTTAAACCCTTTCTTAGCCTCATTCTTGCCTCTGTAAGAACTACAGCTTGATGACATTATCCTTCAACAAACAGCCTGAAAAAAATTGTCATTGATGACATTATCCTTCACCACCAGTTTGGTTTTCACCTCTCTGAAAATAAATAAGGGAAAAAAAGGCGTTTGGTCTTCCTAAACTCTACTCCAGTTTTGTATTCGTAAAACCACTTTTACTTCATGAACCATCAATCTTTGTAAGCAACACCAGATATTATTATTCTGTAACCTTCATCTCTTCTCTAATGATTCAGTATATTATTAGTTAACGATTTCTTGTGATATTTACAACTGTCACATCAAATTCAAAGGCTAAGCAATCTATCATATAAAGCACATGCCCATTTCAAAATTCATAGTATTTCATTGCTTAAATATGTCGGATCTAAAAAAGGTTGAGAAAAAAAATAGGACAGGAAAATAAACCAGATCTCAATCAAGAAAGATCAAACATTAGACAACAATATAAAACTCAGATTGAGTCGCAGAATGAAGGGTTTTACCAGTAAAAAAACTTAATCATGCACGAATACCCAACACATTACTTACGGTTTGGTAGGGATTGAAGAGAGATTTTTCGAAGCTTTGAGGACAACGATTTCCTGGACTTTTTTTTGGGGGGGGGTTTGGGTTTTGAGACAGAGGTGGAGGAGAAGAAGGAGAGGTTTGAGGAGAGAGGTGGTCAAGACTTGGGGTACTTCCTTCTACATGCAAACCCCAGATCTAAATCTCGACAAAAAAAATTTCAGATCTGAAATTGGAAAGAGACAACCTAGGAACGATTACTGGTGGAGGAGGTGAAAAAATACCTGAACAAGAGGCGATAACAGGAAAGAGGTGAACGATTTCCCCACTTTGGTCGAAACTCCAGTCGTCTGCGAATCTGTCTTCTCTCTTCTCGTGTGGTATGTGAAGAACTGGTGTGAGGTGAAGGAAAATCAGTTGAGAGATAAAGTTAAAAAACGAGGGCAAAATGAAAATTATCCCAAAAGGGAGAGGGTAGGGTTGTTTTTTTGGCATGGCAGGATTCCAAAATGGAAAAATGAAAATTGAAAAAGCTCCTCTGAGCCTCTTTCTGCGTTTTATTTTAGAAACAAGAAAATGGAAAATCCATTTTGCCTTTTCCTGCCAAACACCTAAAACCCAAAAATGAGAAGTGGAAAATATAAAAAGGAGCCATCCAAACACCCTCTAAATACCCTAATCTTTAAAGAGAAAATGCATGATTTGGATTGCAAACTGAACTGTCTTTTTGTTCTTTTACCTTAGCATGTTCATTTAATGGGTGTGATAGCAGAATAATTGCCCATTTCTCACCATGTTTGCTTATGGGGCGTTTGCACCGAGTAATAAGTTGTTGACAACAATTTTTTGATTTTGTTCTTATTCAATTTTTTCCGTATATGTTAGTTTTATGCCAAACTTTTATGTAATGGGTTTGTCTCGACAAAAAGAATATGAAAAGTATAAAAATATGACTTTTATACAAGTATTTTGAGAAAAATTCAAGAAAAAACAAAAAGCTTTTCGGGGTTTTTCTGCTAGTTCCAATTAACGGAAATAGAAAGTGATTTAAGGTGGTGTTCCGGTTTACCCCTTTAAAAAATAAGTACGCATTCGCAATTTTCATACTTAAAAATAATAGACTTATTGAAATAAAAAAATATGCAATATGGATCTTGTTTGAGATTATCAAACTCTGCAAAAAAAAATTAAAAAATTATTTTCATAAACTCATTATTTTTAAGCTTGAAAATAAGCCATTATTTTTTAAGTACTTATTTTGGAGTGTGGAACATCATAGATAATGGGTTGGGGGTATTTGAGAACCTACTTTTTGGCTTTTCATTTTCAGTTTTTTTGGTTATTTGACTTTTTGGATTATGATCAGAATGTGTTTTGGAGAATGAAAGAGTATTTGAGAGATACATACAGAATATATTTTGAAACAGTAGTAGTATTTGGTAGATGAATGATGAAAATGAATTATTGATTAATTTTTTACCAAGTTGCCCTTGGCCTTTATTAATTTTTTAAAAGGTGTACAAATATTTATTTCTTTTTGCCTTGGGCATTTATTATTGTGTTAAAAGAGGTAAAAAAAATTTAAAGGTGAGGAAGATAAGAAAAATTCCTCTCTGTGTGTATTGCGTCTACCGTCTGGTAACAAGTGAGGAAGATAAGAAAAATTTAAGATAGGGCAAAAAGTGATAAATAAGTCAAAAAAGTATGGGTATTTTGAAATGGAAAAATGGGAAACTTGGAAAAGGAGTTTAGAGCATCTCCAGCCTTCACCCATATTTTTTCTCAAATTTGAGTCAAATTTTGGGTAGACACATCTCCAACCATCAAACCCAAATTTTACACATCTTCCTCTTTCTCACTCTCTCTAACTAGCCGTTGGAGAAATGGGTCAAGGCAAAAGTTGTCTCAGATTTGGGCAAAAAAATGGGCAAAACCCAAAATGGGGAAGGGTATGGGTTAAAGATTGGAGAGAGATTTTTGTAATTTTTGCCCCATTTTTAAATTTGAGTCTTAAAATGGGCCAAGGCTGGAGATGCTCTTAGGACCTCATTTTGGCTTTTGCCCTCTTTTGTTAAGATCTGATAATTGGATTGTCAAACACCCACAATGCAATAAGTAGAATGCAAAAATGCAAAATTGAGCTTCCCAAACACCCCGAAAATATATGGTTTAATATTCCCTTCGTCCTTCATTGTTGGTTTCTTTTTGGGATTTAAATTTTTGAGGGGACAAACATTAAATGCATGTCATATTTCAAAATGAGCACTGATTTTCACTACTACCCCCGAAAGCTCATTTATAATGTTATTTTCAATTATTTAAGAAGGATAACTTTCGAAAATCCGAACACTTTTTTTGGTTGATTTTTCGAGTATGACTAATTTTATGAAATATTCCAAAATGGAATAGAGGAACAACATTACGGGGCATAGGGAGTATCACAAAATTAATAACATAAGGTCAGACTTGTCGCTAGGGTAAAACCTTAGGGTCCATCTTGTAGTTTCAACAGAAAGTCTACTGGCACAGTAAATTTGTTCACAGATTTTTATGTGGGGCCTACTAAGAGTCTCACGCAAGTGATCCGAGTCGTTCATTATGTTTAAAATATTTTTTCAAGGGCCTCCACGAAAAATCAACTTTATCTGATACCTATAAGTGCTTAATTTAATCTTCAATCTGATATCTATAGATGATTAAATCAAGCACTTATAGGTATCGGATTGAGCTGATTTTTCGCGGAGGCCCTTGAAAAAATGTTTTAAACATAATGAACAGCTCGAATCACTTGTGTTGAACCAAGATTCGTAAAAATCTGTACACAGATTTCCCGTGCCAGTAGACTGGTTCTAGTTTCAATTATTCTACAACTACACTTAATTATACACCAAAGTATACATCCACACTCAGAATACTCCGGAATTACCGTCACATAGCACTCCATACTATTTTACAATCACACATTTTTGTAAAATCTATTACTATATGTGTAAAACTTACAAAAATATATGACTATAAACTGATTAAAATATCACGTGGCGATAATCCCAAACTATTGAAAAATTAGTAGTAGTAGCATTTTGCTTCTTTGTTTTTCCAAAGGAAATATTTCCCCCCCGTTCGTCGGCGCGCACGCGAAAACTCAAAAAAATAAAAACCGCAAAAAAAGAATGCCCCGTCGACCCGACCGTAACACCACCACCACCTCCTGACTCGCCCACATCACCCACATCACATTCTCCTCACGCGTCCTTCGTCATCTCTCTCTCTCTCTCTCTCCACCGACGACACACTCCAAACCTTCCCCCCTGCCCTACTCTCAAACCCGAAACCACCACCAAAACCGTCTTCAATGGACGACGACGTCGGATACACCACCGCCACTCCACCGGCCCCGCCCCCTCCCCCCACCCGCACCCCATCTTCCATACCCATACGCGAAGACTGCTGGTCCGAACACGCCACCGACACGCTCGTACGGGCCTGGGGCGGCCGCTACCTCGAACTCAACCGCGGCAACCTCCGCCACAACGACTGGCAGGAGGTCGCCGACGCCGTCAACGCCGTCCACGGCCACACCAAGAAGTCCCGCCGCTCCGACGTCCAGTGCAAGAACCGCATCGACACCCTCAAGAAGAAGTACAAGGTCGAAAAGGCTAGGGTTTCCGATGACGCCGGCGGCGCTTACGTCAGCGACTGGCCCTTCTTTCCCCGCCTCGACCGCCTCATCGGCCCCTCCCACAAACCCTCGCCGCCCCTACCGCCTCGTCGGAAAACCCCGCCGGCGCCGGTTCCGGTTCCGGAGATGCCTCAGTGGACGGTTCCGGTGGGTCCCCGGTCGAAGCGGCCGGCGCCGGCCGCTTCGACTTCGGCGATCGTGAGGAGGAATTTCTCGGCGATGGCTGCGGCTGCCGCCGCAGCGGAGGCAGAGGAGGAGGGGGAGGAGGCGGAGGAATCGAGTGGCGGGAGCGAGAAGGAGGGGAGCGGGGCGGAGTGGTACCGGGGGGTGGCGGAGGCGATAGAGAGGGTGGGGGAGGTGTACGGAAGGGTGGAGGAGGCGAAGCAGAGGCAGATGGTGGAGCTGGAGAAGCAGAGGATGCAGTTTGCTAAGGACTTAGAGGTACAGAGGATGAGGATCTTCATGGATGCGCAGATACAGATGGAGAAGATTAGGCGGGGGAAGAGGAAGCAGAGGAGCCCGGAATCTGGTGAGAAATTTTTTCTCCCTGATGTTTGTTCGTTTGTCCAAGGTTTGAATGCATGCTGGTAGTTGGAGAAAAAAGGCCATTTATTGTGTATCTTGGACTTGGGAGTCTTGGATTGTGTTTAGACGTTTCTCTTAATTTGTCTCTTTGCACCATGCCTTTTGTGTTGTTTCTTTTGACATGGGAGTATTATAGTCATATTTTCATGGCCCAAAACTATTTTGTTGGCTTGCTGTAGTGTCGAAATGGATTCCAATTGTTAGGGAGAGAGTGAGAGAAATTTGGTTTGTGCCATTTTTGTGACTTCCAAGAGAGCAAGTGAGTGAGAATTTGGGTGAGCGAGCCTGTGCTGAATAGAATTCAACGAAGTCATTATTGCCAATATGGAAATGTTGTTCCAATTGTTAAGAGCAATATACGATAGTGAGAGAAAATTTTGGTGGTGCCATCTTTGTGAGCTCCAAGAGAGAGAGAGAGAGAGAGAGAATTCGGCGTCAGCTTCCAAATCCTGTGCCAAACTTGTCACAGGATTTTGACAGGCATTACTTGGCTATGGGTTTGGCTCGCTAGGATTGGACATGGTTATTTGAGACTTTCGCAAGGGAAATGACATAGGTTCGAAGCCCTCATGTGGTTCTCAACAGTTTCGGAAAACCCTTTCAACTTTATACAATTGGTTGGCAGACTGTTGGTGCGGAGGTGGTTGTGAAACTTTCTAAGTAGTTGTTTGGACATGTTGGTGTGGGTTCATCTTTGTCTTGATAAATACTATTTCCTTAAATAGAACAGTTTGAACTTTCTTTCCTTGTAAAGGAGGTTGTTAGTTATTACCGCTGGACAATTTGTGCTTGCAAAATTGTGGAATGGTTATCCTGGGATGTACAAAGTTAGTTTAATCTGAAGTGAGGACGTTGGTAGCTGGCATAGACTTTATAAAGAGAAATAACTTACCTTCATGCTGGAGAATCAAGTATTTTGTTACTTCTGAAGACTGATATAGTCCATCAGGTGTTTAAGAAAGCTGCATCCAGCCAAACATAAACAAAGCCTCTCTTGATATAGTTCTACAAGCAGGATGCCAACTTCAGTTTATCAGTTACTTATCTACTTATAATGTGGAAGGTTGCTTTGTGACAAATTTTGGAATGCCATTTTGCAAGGCACACTAGCTCTGCTCATCTCAAGGCATGGAAAATTTAGAAAGAGAGGCTAGATGGGGATTTTTAGAAGTTCTACTTATAGTGTCAGCTGTCAATGCTTAGGTTACAAAAGGTGAACATAACTCAAGATTTGGATTCCAGATAGTATACAGGAATTTTTCTAGTCTTGTTTTGAGAAACTAAATAGTGATAGAAATTGAAGAGTTCTTCTGCTATATTAGTCCCTCTCTAATTTATTTATATATACTGATTATATGTTTCTCATCTAGTGAATTTTTGAGGTTTTAAAGTGATGAGGATATTTACTGGCGTGGGATGAATCAGTTCAAGTGGAAGGTGTAATAGCATCTCCAAGCCATCCTTGACGTCTCTATTCAAGAGTACTGTGTTGCTCTAAACCGTCCTCTAAAGCTCTCTTCTAGTTGAGAGGATGAGTTTTGATACCCAAAATATTGAGGATGAAGATGAAAATGGAGTATGATCATGTATTGTGATATTGTCTATTCTAGGTGATGGAAACTTCATTTATAAAATGGGTATTGTTCAAATGGTGCATATATTTTAGTATGAGACCAGTATTGAATGTTTTAAACAAAAGTCTAGAAAATGATATTAGAAATTTAAGGAAAGTGGGGTATGTTCAAGTTTATAGTGAGTTTTTTGAAAAGTCGGGGAGGAAATTGAGTGTTGGGTTGGAGTTGGCATGAATAGGCCCTAGGGAAATACTCCAAAACTGCTTTTTAACAGATCATAATTTTTTGATTCTCTAGCCTAGAGTAGGTTGGACTTTGTAGAATGGAGATGCTCTGATGCCTTTTGAGCTCTTGACAATTGCGACGTCAGTTCTTCGGTTGTTGACTTGTTGAAGAAAGGGTTTCTAGCAATTTGTTTTCTCATTTTGATGTTTGGTGATCACGGCATGCTTGAATTGAAGCCATGACTTTTGATCACCTGAAAAACAAATGAGAGCTTTTGTTGCATTCTTTTTTTCTGGGAAGTTGGGAATTGGGATGAAGCCACGAGCTAGCTCAATTTCAATCCAAAATTATGATGAAGTTTCTTCTATGTCAAACAGAACAAAAGTCTGATGAAATTCTGTATGGGATATTCCTTTCTTTTTAGTGGTTTTTGCCTAAATTGAAACCATGACTTTTGACCACTTGCTAAATTATAAAATGTGAGCTTCTGTTGTTTTTGTGTTATTAGAGAAGCTAGGATGAAGCTACTGCCTAGTGGTCTTGTTCTTATTTCTGTCATGGCATCCTTTTTATTTCATGGATGTCGAGGTCCAACTGTCCAAATAGCCTTTCTTTTTATAATTATTTCCTTGGATATTTGAGTTGTTTCCTCTGTCACAATTGATGAAGAATAGTGTTAAGTGACGATAATTTGTAGTGCATATGCTTTCTTATTAGATGTGAGTTTATTGGATACTTGTTAAATCATGTTGTTGAAGTCTTAACAGCTGAAGGGAATAGTTCTTGTACCTGAAACTCTTGTTTTGTGGAACTCCGGTATTCGTTTCTTTGACACTTATGGGCCATTTTATTTGTTGTTGATATCTTCCTCTGCTTTTGTCGGTGATGCGAAAAAATAAGATGGATTTGCAATGTTGCTTTTGGGATGATATTCTTAACTCCTTTTGATATGTTTACTTGTGTGATTATTAAAGTTTGCATTAGCACATCAGATATTGACGTTATGTCTTTTTCGATTGGTGCTTGACATATCTATGTAAGCCTAACAATCCCAAAATTTTGGATGGACGTCATTTTCACAATATTAAAATTGAGTTTGCCTCTTGCACCCCTTCCCCAAGTTGCCTTTGCGCGAAGTTTGTGCAAATTATGTGAATTGCTTCCTTTGTGGTGTCTATGAATTCTGAAGACATGCCCGTTATGTGGCCCATTGGTTGACATGGAAGTTGATATCTGCAACTTCAGCAAAATGTAATTGCAGTCAATCTTCTTGGACTCCTTTTGTTTTCTTTCTGCTTTAGTTGATAATTTGAAAAACTCTATTGTCTCACACTTTTTACATGTGGAACAATCCATGGATGCGTTGAAAAAATGTGCTTGACTTGTGTATCACCCGTCTTCTCCACTTTTCCTATTATTCTTAGTAGCCTCACTTTGATTCTTTCTGTTTATGAAAACTCAAGAATGTTGTTTGACATGGATGGTAAGAGTGGTGTACACTGTACAAGGATGAGAGAAGCGAATCCTACTTGATTAGGAAAAAGTTGGGGTTGATAGTTGTAATGGGAATTGATATTCACACTCCCTTTTTTGTTTTTTAGATTTGAAAGTGTGTATTTTGCTTTTTTCTAAAAGACAAAAAAGGAAGTGTGGATAACAAAACATGGAGTGTGAATATTAATTCCCTTAATGTATTTGTTTTGAACAGTACAACCATTTAATATGAGCAGATAGTTGCTTGTACTATGCAAGCAACAAAAGGGTTCTTATTGTCAATTAAGATACTTTGGACTAATATTCGTTCTTTATTCTGTAGAACACAACAATAGTTGAAGTTAAGAAGTGAGTAAAGCAGTGACTATTGATTCATTCAAAATGAGTTTAGATGTCTTGATTCATTTAAATATGATTCAGAATTCTCCATCATGTTGTGCTTACTCCCAGACCCTGGTTGATTTTCCTTGTTCAGGTTACTCCATCGTTCATATATGCTGCATATGGTTTATTCTTCTCAGTCGATATTTACGTTGTGCCATCACGTTTTACTATGTTACAATTTCATGTGTTTTTTCTTATCACGTCGAAACCTTCTATGATACTATTTGTTAACAAGACTGGAACTTTTGACATTGATTTCGTTTCTCCGTGTTGCAGACAGTTATTTGTAGACGATCATGTCGGAAGAAAACCTTTTCGAGTGATGCTGAAACTTGTTGGAAGGTGTAGGAGGATATTTTGTTTGGCCCCTGAAAACACATTAGATATATACTACTAGTGATTTTGCAGGACGAGGATATCGCATGAGTAGCAGTAGGTTGTGAAGTTTGGATGATGCTTCCGTAATTGTGATACTTCATTTCTATTTGCTGTTGGGAAACTACAGAATTAAGAATAGAGGGGGTGGGTATATATTCTGGTTTAGTCAACCGGTTGGGTAATTTGTTTTCTTGTTGGGTGCTTCGGAATATCTTTGGCAAGTTTATTACTACTGTTAAGGATTGTCCGATTCCATTTTGTTGTGCAATGACTTGTGTGTTCAATTTCGAACTCGGCTGTCTTTGGACCCATGGTGCATAGATTGTGTATAGATGGGTGTGTGGAGCCACGCAAAAGATTTGAGCAAAAGATAGGAGCTGTTCATTAGTTTTAAAATAATGTTTTCAATTAGTTTGTAAAAAATCAGTTCAATCGAATAGTTGTAACTGTAAAGTATTTGATTTAATCTTCAATTTGTCATTGAGAATCTAGATTTAGCTGTGATCATTTGCGTGGGGCTCGTAATGGACCCGACAAGTCAACACACCTATACGTGCAAAATATTATTAGAATGAAAATCCAAAGATTTCCAATTTTAGTACTCCGTATATCACAATGCAATTAGAATCAAGACCCAAAGATTTCCATTTCTTTTTTTGACAGAATAAAAATACATTAAAGAAATAGGAACATGGTAGTTTAGTATACACCAAGGTTTTGAATCTCGCACTGGCTGGTGTGTATCGATATTGACCAAATTTAGTATCCTTTACTTTTAATCAGTTAGTGCAACTCCACACAAGTTCGGCCTTAGTCACAAAAAAAGCCCTTCCACACGTATTGTAGAAAAATAACTTTTTGGTCACTTTTTGATTTTTTTTAGTATCTTTTTACTTTGGTATTTTTGTTCTTATTTTCTAAAATTTTGTTAGATTCACTTTACGTAATTTTGGATTAATTATTCATCTTAACAAGAAGAGTCTAAAATGTAAAAACTTATGATTAAAAAAAAATGTTTACTAAAGAAGAAATCAATACCAATAGTAGTATTTTGGTATTTTGTCGCCTAATACGAACTTTTTCAAATATGGTCCACAATTTTATTGTTATGATTCCTCTCATCAAGACAGATGATTAATATCAAAAATCCTGACAAAAAGCTAAACAAAAATTATGAAAAATAAAAAATACCGAAAAAATAGAAAACATAAAATTTAGTGAAGTTTTCATCTCTAGTTCTTTTTCTTAACTACCCATGTTTAGCTCGTTGATACAACCCCAAAAAGTAATAAATTCAAGGTAAATGATTTTCAAACTTTTTTTCTTTTGATAAATGCACTCCATTTTTTGTCTTTTAGTAAAAAAATTACACATAAAAATTTCATTAAAGGATAAAAAATACAATGTATTTATCAAAATAGAGAGTGTGAAAATCACTACACTAATTTTAAAAGTAAAACACTGTCCGAAAATAAAACTGGGACTTGTTTCCTTCAAGTAGTGTATCTGAATATGGAAGGTCGAATCCATACAGAATTGCAATATACAGACGGTAATTAGGTGGATTAACGAGAGCTATTATAACTTGGGTTTTGGTTTGTTTTTTTCTACTGCGTTTGTTTTTTGGTTTCTCACTCCTGATGGAGTTGTTTCCTCCCCTTCGGGCGTTTCCTTTGGTTTGGTTGGGCGTTTTTTCTGCAGCGTATGTTGTGTCTAGAAGGTTTGTGTGTGGGGAGTAGGGTGGTTTCATGTTGGCCTCTCTCTTGTGGTTTGATTCGCCCGTTGTGTTGTGGGGATCTTGCTCTTCGTGATGTACTATTTCTCCGATTAATGGAAACTCTTAACATTTTGACAAAAAAAATAAAAAACTTAGAAGCAACAAAGGCAGAGTTGGCATGGTTCCATTGGCTTTGTGCACAAAAGGATTTCTATTTCTTTATTTTATTTTCTTCTTGTTAACCTAATAACTCGGATCAAATTTTAAAATTTGTCACATTATCTATCTGCACTTGGCTTTCACCCAGTTTTCTCTTCGTTCAGCCTGGTTCAATTTGGGCCGTTAGTGGGCTTTTTTGAGTCCACAACAATGATCGAAAATAGTTTACTTTTTATACCTCTTTTAGAACACTGACCATGTCAAAATCCAATTTTATTGGATATCGTTTGATATAATTTTAAAATGCAAATCGTTTTAAAAAACTGGATTGCAACATATTTGACACAATTATCTGAAGCTTAATGCATTTCAAAGTCATATCAAATGGTATCTGAACAATCTAATTTTTGACATGATTGTTGCTCTTTGTGAATTTAAAAAAGTGAATAGTTCCAATAATTGTTGCAAGTCTGGGAAGTGCCCACAAATGACCCAAATTGAAATGGAGAGAAAACTGAATGTGAGCCGAGTGGGACTTGAGGGCGCTCTTCTCCCCATTATACAAGCGTGTATTGAGTAAATAATGGGGTGTTGAGAACCATTTCTAGTAAAATTGGTTGCTCATCGTCCTTTCTGCAGTGGTGACTGGAGTTCGAGTCCCATTGAAGACAAAGCTTTGGGGGCTATCTATAGCCTCTAGAGATTTTTCTGTGTTAATTCTAATACCTCCACTAAACCCCACTTATGCATAAAAGATACTCCATCCGTCCCTTATTTATAGTCCGGTATTTCATTTTGGGCTGTCCTTTAATAATTGTCCATTTTGTAAAGTTAGTGGATAAAAGTTGGTGAATTATCTATTTTGTCCCTAAAAGTAGATTCTATTTTAAAAAGTAAGTGAGTAAAAGTGTAATGATGATGGGTAAGTAGGAAAAGTGAAAGAAAAAATTGATGTGAAAGGTATAATGATGATGTCTTTTTAACAAGTTGGAATTACGAAACAGGATACTTAAAAAAAGACGGAAGGAGTAATAATAATGGGGTGGATGTTAAAAAAAGGACAGAGTTATAATGGGGTGCAAATAGCCAACGGGAGTTCGGCTCCTCTCTGAGACTCTAACTGTCGGAGAGAACCCTCTTTATAATTTTGGCTCATAATTTTTTTTTTACCATCTCACTTTTAATAGAAATAATTCATTTTGTTATGCTCATTGAGAATAAATACCAAGCACGTCAAAATTCATATTTCTTGAACATCATTTAATATGATTTTGTAACACATTTAAAACATATTATTATCGTACAAAAATTAGATTGCAACACTAGAAACAAAAACTCATTTATATATATATTTTTGCAATATAAATAAATTTGTCTCGAAATCATATTAAACGATAATCGATCAACATATTTGAAGCTATCCGTGAACTCAAAAATATGAACGGTCCTGATTATTAAGAAGGGGAGAGGAGCCGCTCTCACCCTACGCTCCATTGCAAGTTTGAAGCGGGAAAGAAGACCCGGAAAGAGAGAGAGAGAACAGAGAGACAGAGAGAGAGAGAGGGAGAAATGGCGCCAGTAATACAGAGCTCTCAGCAATGGGTCGAGAAATAGTAAATCGTCATTCCTCTTCATCTCGCCTTATTGTTCACAGCGTATTGTATATACTATATACTGGCTGTAACATTGACAATCTTTTTTGTTGGTTTGTTTTCTGATGGAAACATCAGTCGACCGAAGCAAGTGAAGGACGTGGCTCACCAGGACGAGGTCGTTCGCGTCCTCACTAACACTCTCGAGACCGGCAGCGTAAGTCGGTTTTTACAGTTCCAAGTTCAACGCATACATTGTTCATGTCCAGTCCAAAACCCTAGTTATTATGAACTAACTAGGGCTAGTCTAGTATAGGAGAGCAAATGTTGGCGAAACCTTTTGTAACAGTCTTTGATTTGTTTGTGTCCCGTGTGAACTATTTCTTGTGCTTCTCTCAGTTTTTTGGGCGTTTTGTCCTTATAATTCCGTGTTTATTAGTTTGCGCCAAACTTTTGTAGATTTTTTACGACGAGGAAAAGTAAATTTTTTTACTTGACCCGAATGTTTTTTGAATATCCAAGATAAAGCCCGGATTCTGACATGACTGATTGGTGTAGTTGTGTTCTAGTGTAGTTTTTGTGAATACATAAACGTAGCTCTCCTTCATCTATGGAGGACCCTAATTTAGTAATGGCATTTGGGGTTGGTATTTTTTTTTCCTCCCTTGACTTCTATCAGAGTTCAATCTGGTGAACTTAATGGATGTGGAGGAATTAGAAAACTCAAGCAATTTTTATCCATGATTTTGAATTTATGCTTATTCTGATTTTCTCAGCTTTGATATTTTGCAGTGCCCACATATGCTGTTCTACGGGCCGCCCGGTACAGGCAAAACCACAACAGCCCTTGCCATAGCCCACCAGCTTTTTGGGTACAACTCTATGCACACTTATGAACTATGTAGCACTGACAAGGACATGTGACACGACTCCGACATGTAAATTTCAAAAAATTGGAGGACGTGACATGTTTTAAAAAAATGAATATACACAATTATATGAATAAAAACTAAAACAAGTAAGGCTCTAATTGTAAATGTGCAACACCACATATACTTCAAATTTTATTCATCATTATGTCCTGCACAAAAGTATGTCAACATAGAGCATTTCATTACACGTGTCTTACTAACCAATAAACCATCATCTGTCACACAAAAAATACGTCTTCCGACTTCCCTAAGTTTTAATTCTATGTTAGTATTTTGTTTATCACCCTCGACTTGTTTTCCAAGTGTCCGAGAGTGTCTGGTGTATTTTTTAAAGTGTCCAACCAGAAAGCGTTGAGAAAAAATAGGACACTTTGAATTTGAGTGTCGGACATGTGTCCGGAGAGTGTCAGTGTCCGACACTGGTACGTGACCTTTGTGAAGTGTCCGTGCTACATAGCTTATGAACTATATATAATCAGAATTACATCTGATTTGTGACAAAATTGATAAATGGTTCTAGACTGTTAAAATCTGGTGGGGTGTATTTTTGTGGTTATACCTTGAGTATTGCACTTGTTATATGATTTCAGATCATTTGAATATTGTAGAATTATGAGTGGTGTAGTTAATAACTTTTACTGGTCTTGTCCTGTACCCGTAGACTAAGTTCAATGTATTGTCAAGGCATTTTTGGTCTCATTAGGAAGTAGCTGTTGCCAGGCTTGTGAATTTTCTTATTTGTGGAAGATTCCGTTTGGTCATGCACGGAAAAAAGTAAGTAGATCCGTAGATGCAACATTACAGAAAAGAAATAATATTACAATTAATGGAAATGCTAAGGGGAGGGGAATGCTGATATTGACATGGAATGCTGCAGGAAAAAGGATAAGAGTTTATAAACTTGGTTGATTGTATGGCTCTTGACATGTCACAGTCAAGAAAAGTGTTCATGTAGGCTACGCCTATTGATTGGAACACGAGGCTTCATCTGGACTCTGAATCGAAAATTTGAATCTGTTGATTAGAGCAAGAATAGTGCAAGGAAGAGAAAGAGGAGTTGATTAGTTTTAAGATATTCATAATGCAGGGTATTAGTAAAGGGGACCTTTCTCTCTTTTGCCGGTTATTACGGTTAGCAAGGTCTTTGTAAGGGGGTTACCTTTGGATCTAGGATATACTTCATGGTTATTGAGGCTGTTAGTAGAATGATCTTGAGGGGATTCTAGAGGGGATCGGTAAGAAGGATGAAGGCGGGAAGTATGTGAAGAAATGATTAGTTTATTGGTAGTGGAGTTACTGGTTGTGGACCTGTGGCTTATCTGGTTTGGTTCGGTAATAATGAGGTTGGGTTCCTTACATGCCTTGACTGCCTTCTATGTAGGGTTTGCTATTAGGTTCCTTCTTCTATGCCAGGGTGACTAGTGACATGAGACTTTGTTGTGGATGGAGAGTAAGACATTGGTGTCATATCCTAATGTGGTGAAAAGACTTTAAAGGCAAGATTCCCTGATATGATAACATACCAGTCTTAGCCTCAATAGGGTATTACTTGGAGAAAGATGGAGCAAGGTTGGTTGAGCTTCTCACCACGGATTAGCCATGCAAGGCTAGGAAGTATATATGATTTTTATGCCCTTTTCAGCCGAAGGTATGTTTTTAAAGTTGGCCCGGGGCCACCTTCTCTGTGTTGTCCACTCGGTTGAGTCTTCTTAAGTTGAAGTTCTTAACGTTGCATTAAAAGAACACAGAGAGAAAAAATCTCTGTGTTTCTCATATCGTGTTGCATTCTTTGCCATGGAAGGCCTCAAAGAGTCTAAAATCTACATTCATGGACTATTGGTTAGTGAGTGTCTTCTTGAGTTTCTTCAAGGAACAAAACAATGTGCATTTGAACTTCATTTCATAGTATCATTTCTTGGTTGGTGTCTGGTGCTGGAAAGAATCTTGACTATAGATGATCTTGTTAGGATAGACAACTTTCTTCGCATCGAGTGTTGTGCAGGCTAAATATTTGACATATCCGTTCCCTACAAATTTTCTCTTCAATGTACTGGGCTTCTTTTTATACCCTGACAGAATTGCAGTTTGGCTACCTGGTGAAAATATGGAAACCTCAATTATATGTTTGCAGAAAGCTGCACTTTTTAAACGAATTGTATTTTTGTTTTCTGTAACATGTTTTTTGATGAATGGGCTCGGTTTTTTTGTCCCTCGATGAATTTGTTTTTTTTGACATGCCCAGCTGAATGTCTATCAAGATTGGGTTTTGTTTGGTTACTTTTGACTACTTCAAGATAGTGACTAGTGGGTGCTCGGTTGTGTACTTGTTCAGGTTTTGCTTTGAAGAAATCTTTGGCTTCTTGTTTTCTGTTAGAGACAACAATCTTACCTTAACATCTGCTTACTAAAATTTCCTTCTCAATGTTCTCTGATACCTGATATTTGCTGGGTTCCTTTAAATTTCTTTGCTACTTCAAATATATATGACTCGTTGGCATCATCTGTTGTTTTGCTTCCTTTCAATGGCACCGTTTTGTTTGCCAGACCTGAACTCTACAAGTCTAGAGTGTTGGAACTTAATGCAAGTGATGATCGTGGAATCAATGTAGTTCGCACAAAAATAAAGAACTTTGCTGCTGTCGCTGTGGGTTCTGGACGTCAAGGGTATACGATTCTATCTTGTGATTAGTTTACTCTCCTCATATTATCTTGTGTCAGCTTCTTTCTGTTCATTTGAATGCCTTTTGTTAACTCAGGGGGTACCCCTGCCCGCCTTTTAAGATTATAATCCTAGACGAGGCAGATTCCATGACTGAAGATGCTCAGGCAAGTTTGTGATTTGTACGGTTTTGCTAATTCAATCTTGTTCCAAATTAAATGTTCAATGATTTACATTTTACTTTACAGAATGCTTTGCGGCGTACCATGGAAACTTACTCCAGAGTCACAAGATTCTTTTTCATTTGTAATTACATCAGCAGGTGCTTTTTCTGATGCCTTTTTCCAGTAATGCTTTACCTACCTTCCTACCTATCTACCTTTTTGTTTTCTGTGAGGTGTTAACAGAGTGATACAAATATTAGTATTAAGTGTTTATCCTTGCAATTTTGCTCTGATTTGAAGAAAAACTGTGATAAGGAAGAATACGTGTGTAAATACATTTAGACTTGCTCTTGTCATGCATTGGAGATTGTTGCATCTCCTTATTGATTCATTGACAGTTTGAAGTTTTGCAAGGTTTTGGATATGCTATCTTTCTTGTTGCTAAGTAAGACATCCCGGCAAATGCATAATACAAAACAGTACTACATGGCACAAAGGATCATTTCACATGTACATTTGTACCTGGAGAAGGATAGAATTTTGAGTTTCCCAGTTGTATCTCATCGTAAGAGCAAAAACATCGAGTAACCTTTTTGGGAAAACAAGACAAGGTCAGACAATTTCTTTCCTTGCAAACTTTTTTGGATTTTTTCCAACTCAATTCAACTTTCAACAAGATATCGAATTAAGTGAATTGGGTGCATCACCTCACCTGTATTTTTTTTCCTCCTATTTTAGAAGTGGTGTTAATTGTTGGGGTGCTCTGATCTAGTCACTATAAAATGGATACTAATATGTAGGTTTCAGCTGTTTTGCAATTTTGTGACAATTCCTTTAATTATTGAGGGGAACAATTTTAAGAAGGGTATGGTTAATCTGGGGAACTCAAACTCACTGCAAATGTGGTTAATTTTGCTGCAGTACCTTAATGATCAAAAAGAAGAACTTTGAGAACTTTATATTTTACTTTGTCCTGTTCTTTATAGGATCATAGAGCCCCTCGCTTCTAGATGTGCAAAGTTTAGGTTCAAACCACTTTCAGAAGATATCATGACTGGTCGTGTATTGCATATTTGTAAAGAGGAAGGCCTCGATCTGGATTCAGAGGTAAGGATACAAGATTAGAAGTTTGTTTTTGGAGAATAAGAGTTTGGGCTTTTGCTAACAGGCTTCATTTTTGCATTCTTAATATTTTTGTTTTCTTTGCAATTGTAGGCTCTTTCAACCTTAAGTTCCATCTCACAGGGTGATCTTCGTCGGGCTATAACGTACTTACAGGTAAGATTAGGTTTGCCATTCTCTATGCATCGTCGTGTGGTTCCTTTCCGTTATCTTTGATACTTTTGATTGCTTTATGATATAACTTTTGGTTATCGTTATGTAACTGGAGTATTTCGCTGATGCAAGTGTATTGTTGTGAAACCATGACCTCTTTGCATTCCCGTGTTAACTAAAATTGCTTGCATGAATCTCACGCAATGAAATCTTGGTTTGGTGGCATTCTTATATGAATGGTGTTAAGTTTAAACTTGCCAAAATTCAGGGCTGTAGTATTGGTTGAACATTCTGGGCTAGATGATATGAGATGGATAGTCCAACGTCAACAAAAGAAACACAATAACCAGACAACCAGACAGTCAGTAGAAGGAATGGAAAGGATTGAAGGGTGCCTTAGTGGTTGGGGAGTAGGAAGCTTTTGATAGAGCACTTTTGGATTGGGTGGAAAACGTAGTATGGATTGCACAGCAGCATACAGCTAGATGATTTGAGACAAGTAATCTCGAGCTGGATTGACTACATGGGAGCGGGTGGCTTGGTCAAATGTTGCTATGTCAATGTCTGAAGCAAGCTCAGGAATACAGGCCAAATGGTTTGCATCAGGTTAGGCCAATTGGCTTAGTGGGTTTCCAGTCTGGATGGTGTTGGAAATATTACAGCTTTTTAAAAGAAGGTTTGCTTTAGGCCAACTGGTTTATTTTTTTGAATGGGTTTGGTTGTGTGGCTTCTTAGATGACAATAAATCCAAGCTATTTCATGTTAGAAGAGCTGGCCTGTGAGGGGACAATGCTTGCACCTGACATGATAAAGTAATTTTTGTAAAACAATGGACTGGTCACTCACCCAACTGTATTAAGAAGTAAGAACCAATCAACGTTTGGTACTACTGTAAATGGTATATTCTTTCATAAAGCGAAACATCTATTTCAGGTACCTTAGTCACAAATACAATCAAGGGCTGCTCAAAAAAACGTAAAGCCAAAGGAAGTTCAAACAACATCGTTTCATTAATACTAGTGTTGCTGTCTCAAATGTATGCTTGTGTGATGAAACTTCTGTTTCAAAGTCCAGCATAATAGATATTTCTTCACGATAACTTATTTTTTCAAATATTCTCGTTGGTTGTTAGTTCCAAATTCAGCTTTGAATATGGATCTTCAAACTTATTTCTCTTGCATTAACGAAGATCGAATTTATGTTTTGTGGTTGTAGGGAGCTGCTCGATTATTCGGATCATCCATCTCTTCCAAGGACTTAATCAGTGTTTCAGGGGTTAGTTTTTCTTTTCACTATCTTGCTTTTGGAGTTTGCATGTAGAGAAGATATTTTATGAGTCAAGATATGGAACGATCGGCTAAAAATTATTCTAGCATGATTAGTTTTTTTTTTTGAAAGAGTGCTCTCAATTTGTACTTAAAGGAATTGTTTCCATTGTGCTTTTGCTTTTGCTTTTTCATGTTAGGTTAAGCAATACATTTTGCTGACGTCCTCCATCCTGTGTAACCTATGTATTAACGGAAATGCAAATATCTTTCCAGTTTTGGAAAGGAGGTTTTAGGCATTCACTACATGAATATGCTTTTCAAGGAACTCTTTGGAGGAGCCATCAAATCAATTTTCAGATTTGCTTTTGCTTAGTTCATGCCTTAGATATTGAAATAGGAACTTAGGTCCTGTTAGGTATGGGCCTATGGTTTGGCACTGGCAGGATAACTCTGAATCCGATTTGGGTTAGTTTGGCAATTCTTTCTCCCCGGATGAAATTAATCTAGTGGTGAAAGTCTTACAGGACTGTTAAGAACCAAACCGCATTTGTGCTGCTAAAAAGTTTCAAATATTAGTGCAATTCTTGGTTTAATGGTGAAAATGAAGTCCTAGCATGTTTTTATTTCATTGTTATCTGGATTATTCTGGAGGGCTACAACCTTGTTTAGCTTCATACTCACTATTTGCTCAGTAGGCGTTCCAACATCTTAATAGCCTTAACAAATTATATGTGAATCTAACTTTTAGAAGTTCCGAGCTGATTATGGGACATTTGAAGTCACTACTTTTGTCATAATCTGGAGTTCTCTGCTTTGTTGTTCTGGTTTTCTTTTATGGTACAATTGATGGTTTTGTTGTAATAAGCACCAACACTTCATCTAGGCTACCATGCTAGTGTGAGACACTTTGGGCCCATTTCATACTTCAGGAAATTGAGTTTTGGTGCATTGAGCGTGTCCCCTTAAGAGGTGTCCCTCCACTCCGGAAAAATATGTCCAAAGTATTAGCGTTCATTTAAATAGCACTGACTCCAAATTGTTCAATCTTCATTAGTCACTTGCAGGTAAAGAACTATTCAGCTCCCGCCCCCACCCCCTCTTCTCTCTCGCACCTCTGATTGACGCCCCTCCGTCTGCAATGCTTAACAGAGAAAGAAAGACAGGTCTCATACTTAGAAACAAACATTTAGAGAGATGAACAGGATAGAGAGAGCGCTGTTGTAACTTTTGAAATGGACTTTCTGCTTATCTCTCGCTATTGCATTCCCTCATTCATGCTGTTGATCAACTGCATGCTTCTACACGTCCCATGGGATCGTTGTATTGTACTGATTTTGATGGCTTTGGTGATTGAGATACCCTGCAGATATTTGTTTGCTTTTTTTGTTAATTAGTTCGACTTCAAAATCACTATCTACCTTTTAGATGTTGTATTAAGTACATTTTTTAATTTATTCTTCCTGTGTCTGTAACGGTGCTTGCAGAGTTACTTTGTATTACTGTGTGCATGTTAAGCACATTGCAGTTGCATATAAATGATGGAATGTGATATTTTGTGTTTGGAAGATAAGCATTCTAGAGAAAAAATGCCTAGAGGTGCTCAACCTTTGTAAAAATCTACAGATGTTAAGCGGAATTCGTATCCTTGTGTCCTCATTTCCTAGTTCTTGGGAAATCACCATATTGGCATGTCCTTGACGTGTTTATGTCGCGTCCTATACATGCTTCTTAAACATGTCTTTGATGTGTTTATGTCTCGTCCTATACATGCTCGTTAGAGTTGGGGTTTGATATTTTCCGCAGTCTAGCCTGCCCATCTGGGCTTTCTTTGGTGCCTCCTGGACTACGCATGAAGGTTGCCCACCTTAGAGTAAAAGCATGGTAGGAAAAGAAACTATTTGTCTTTCGATTTAGGGAATCTTTCGAAGCTTTCTTTTAGTCACTTCACCTAGTATGGAACTCTTTGGGGAGTTTGGGTATGTGTCTCTAGCATATAGAATGTTGGAGAACAGCTGGTGATTACACCAGGAGCCTAGGAGTATCAACTGTCTTCTTGTTAATTAATGATTGAGGTCTATTTCGGCTGTCAAAATTGATTAATCTTGTTCTTGCTTCTCTGCATCCGTTTTTCACCTTAGGTTTACAGAAACACCATTTTGTTCACATTGCAAGGCCAACCAGAACTTTCCAACTCTTGAGCGGCGACTTAGGCTTCAAGAAAACCAATATCAATAATCTCTTATGTTTGTTAATGCTGGCTTTAAATTGTTATGAGATAGGATGGTGGCTTCATTAAGGCTTACAGAACTCTTTAAGAGATTTTATCAATCTCACTCGAAAGGAAGGATGGCTGAGATTGTGACTGCCAGTTTTTTGAAATGTGTCCACAAACTTTAACTTCTTGCTTCCTGTGCTGTTCAAGTATAGTTGCCATAGCAAGGGATTATATTGTGGCCAACCAATTTCAAGCCTGAAATCTTTCACTTTCTTACCTGTTACCTTTTACAACCCACTGATTGAAGTGTGTTTAGTTTTGAACGTTTGATGGTACTCTCTTTTCTCAAAAGTGTCTGTCCTCTTATTTACGTTCCCTGCCATTTGCTGACCCAGGACTTGAAATTAATCAGGTCATCCCCCAGGAGGTTGTTCAGTCTCTTTTTGCTGCTTGCAAAGGTGGTGATTTTGACATGGTAAACAAGGAAGTCAATAATGTAATTCTAGAGGGATATCCTGTTTCTCAGATGCTTTCTCAGGTAATACAGTAGTACATGATATTCAATGTTTCTCAAATAATTATCGTAAAGAACTGAAGAAGTAAATATACCGCTTTTACTTTTGCTCCAGTTGTTTGAGGTAATTGTTGGAGCTGACGATATATCAGATGGGCAGAAAGCGAAAATATGCAAGAAGTTGGCTGAAACAGATAAGGTTGGTGACATTAAACAATTCATTCCATTGCTAGCCCAGTATTCCGCATTCAGCAGAAAAACTTCTTCATTTTGGGTTGTTTTGATGTTTTAATCATATTGAAATGAGGTTTGGTAAATGACGTAATCTCCAGTCAAGTAACAAGGCATCACGCATTATTCTTGTGAATTTTGAAATTGATTGATTTTCGATGAAAATGAATATACAAATACACAAACCTTTGTATGAACCATTGATAAAGGTCTTAACATGTTCAATGGATCTCATAGACTTATGAAAAAACTAAGTGGCTGGTACCCACTGGCGACAAGGGAGGTTCGTGTCTTGAGGATGGGATTTTTACCGTGGAGGTTTGTGGAGAATTGCTGCGCTGAAAATACATTTTAGTTTTGATAAGCGATGTGAATTCAAAAGATGAGTAAAAAATGAGAAAGGAGCAACCACAAGGCTGTCGTTTGTGCCCTCCAGGGAATGATACCTTTATGTTAAACCAAATTCGGGACTGTTGTTGGCGTCATCCCATCTGTTGGATCCCTTCACATATGAGGTGTCCTCATCTTATTAAAAGCTCCAGAAATGGTTGACAGAGACTTCGTTATAGCAGATCTGAACACATGGTTTTCATTTTGATTCTGAAAAGTTTGAAAAGAGGTGAAAGCTTTAATATTTTTTTTTTTGGTTTCTACTTTTATTTATATCCAAGAAATTATCTCCCATAGATCTTTTTGACAATACATGTGGTATTATATTTATCAATTTATGATAATCCTTTCATATTGACTAGTTATCATTTATAGTGAGTTCTCACAAAAAATCTTCGATAAATTGATGATTAAGTGATAATTTATCAGCATTTGCATTATGAATTTTGGTAAATTCCTCATGTTTGGCATTTTCTGAGTCTTTTACGTGGAATTCAATATCTATTACAGAGTTCTATTGTTAGATTCTTGATGCTATTTTAAATTTGAAAGAAAAGATATTCATTATGTACTTCACTTGGTAGGGAGAGATTGTAGAGAGAAGAAAAGAGATAAAAGGAAAGGATTCAAAGTTCAATAATTATTATAATTCTATATTATTGGAATTTTTGGACAATATAGTAGCTATTTGGGACATTGTAGGGAATTTTCGTGTATTTAAATACATTTTAGAAAGTTATCAATTGAGGTGGAATGTACTTATAAGTTTTTTCCCAACTTAGGAGATAACCCGGAATTTCCCTCCATTATCTCTCCAGAAAATTGTTCTCATGGCCCCTCCAAATGTTTAAAAGCCCCTAGTATTTTGAAATTTTGAAAAAACTCTTGTTTTAAATCTAAAACAAATGAAATAAGGCCTTGTTCTCTCACAAAGCCATGATGCAAGTGCAAGTTTAGGGATCAATACCTAGTTTTTTGTGCATATTTTTGTAAGATTTTGTTTAAATATACGTTATACAATTGAACGCTTACTGATGGATGTTCAGTTTATTGTTATCTCATTTTATGTTACTTTGGGTAAAGAATGTCAGCGTTAGGATTGATGGGTGCCCTTTCTGAGTTAAGTTCCTGGATCTGCCACTCTCTCGTATCAATTTGTCTTCTTGATTGAAAATGGTTACTCAAGACCACTTGAAGAGATTTCGCTGTATATTGGTGATGTTCATTGTCTATTTTTCCTGGTATCGTTGCACAAAGATTTGGGCATTTCCACCCGCCCAAGACACAAACGCCTGAGAGATTATTTGGTTGATCAACTAGTAGTGGTTACGATTCTTATGTTTTTTAATATTTAGGTCTTCAGCTTATACTTGAATAACTTTCAAAAGAGAAAAATAATTCAGTAATTCTTTTGCCTTGTGGGGTTGGCAGTGTCTTGTTGATGGAGCTGACGAGTATTTGCAGCTGTTGGATGTGGCCAGCATTACGACGCGAGTACTTTGTAACATGCCACTAGAACTTTCTTATGAGAATTAGGTACTATGATACAGCTTTTGTTGCAAATCGTGAAGGGAAAAACCCGTCCAGAATATGTTAGCTGTAAATTTTGTAATCTTTACTCTTCATGAGACACGGTTTTCCCTCTTTTTTCTTTGCCATCTTTGAAGATGGATATTTAATCTTGGATTTTGTCTAGGTGTAAGCTTGCAAACTGGACTCCATTGGCTCCTGAATATATCATTCGTCTGGGGGTTGACGCTATTTCCAGGCCATGATAAACTGTAATTTTTTTTTTCTCAGATAAAACTGTACTTGGTTTCCAGTTTTTCTGCTCCTCTTACATTCATTTTCTGATTACGTTTCGTCTTTTTTTTGTGTGGAGGAAATCAGCTATCCATTTCATTTCTTGTTCTTTTGATCGCCGGATTCGCTTGGGGTTTGATTTTGCATCAGGGGGAAGTCCGTACGGTGCAATCTGGACATGACTTCTAAATTTCGCATGACAATAAAATTGCTGGGAGTATGATTGTGTTCCTTTTGCAGAAAGTTCCTCTGGGTTAATCTTGGATTCACTGTTGGCTTCAGATCGGTGTTGCCAGTGAAAAATGTAGCCCACCCCTGATCCGATAATTAGATTGGAATCGTTCGATTTTTCAGGCTTGCGTGCAAACAGCTCTTTACAAGAAGTCAGATCGATCTAGTTTTTAGAGACTAAGGTGATCCAGTCGGCTCTAAATTTCTGCCAAAAATAATGTGCCCAACAAATCAATGAACTTAGATTCTTCAAGCTTTGTTTGGATCAGGGTTTGTGGAGGGATCAGTGTTCGGAGATTGATTGTCTCCAAACATTACCGACACCGTGATGAGCTGCGATGTGGTTCTTCGAGAGTACTGTCACATGGTGTTCCAAACTATTTTACAATCACACGTTCTTGTGAAATCAATATACTTAGTGGTAGATCCACATGAATATGTTGTTGTAAAGTCGTCCAGAGTACCATGTGACGGTACTCCCGGACTATTGTATAATTTCACCTAGACTTGAGAGTTTTCGCTCTAAACAAGAGTATTTGGCAACACATTCCAAAATTTAAACCCCATTTGGCAGTAATTTTTGCGTGCCTCAATTATATGAGTAATGCTTGGAATATAACATTAACACGTAACTTCGGACACAACTGCATGTAACCATTCATTGCACGTGAGTTCACATGCATCGGGCGGCTCAGAAATATAGTTGTGTCCGAATGTTGTGTTTGCCACGTGGTATTGGAAGGTAGTTGGCTCTATGGCAGGGCTCATTATTTGTATGTTGATGTTTGAGCCAATATAAAACGACGGTTGTTCTGCTAAATAAGTTAAATGATTCATTTTTGTCCTTATTCAAATTTTTCCCGTATTTGTTAGTTTTTCGTCAATTTTTTGTAGATTATTGATTCTTAACGAGAGGAAGCTAAAAAGTAAAAAATTACGATCGAAATCTAAATTTTTTGAATAAAGACAAAAATAAGCCAATAAGCCAATTTTTTCGTCTTTATTTAAAATAATTTGAGTTTAGATCATAATTTTGTACTTTTTAGAGGAAGTAATAATCCACAAAAAGATGACAAAAAACTAACAAATGTAAAAAAAAAAAAAATTGAATAAGAACAAAAAAATAAGTCATTTGGCTTATTTAGCCAAACAAATGATAACATTTGTCAAGTCAAGACAAGTGGTTATCTCTTTTTTTGAACTGCTGTCAAGTGGTTATCTGCCTAAAAAAATCCCCCATTTTCATTCTTGGTAGAATAAGATATTCTTCACTATTGGGGAGCCTTTCTAGTCTTTTCTATCTTCCTCTGTTTTTTTTCAGACACGGGTATGGACTGTGGAGAGAAGCAGAAGGAGGAAACGAAAGAAAGAGTTGAAATCAGACATCAGAAATAAGGAATTAGAAAAACTTCTTTACGGGGCTTCCTGTGAATAAGGGTTTACAGGCGCTCAATCGCGCAGCGTTCGAAAGTGTTGTGAACCGTTCGGATTGAAAACCAATTGTGACCAGTAACAATTAATTGTGACCGGTCAAAATTAAAAAGCAATCTCAACCATTAATTGCTAAATGGACGGCCGAAATGTTGTGAATAAATTTCTCTCATAAGGAATAGCTCATGCCTCATGGACTAGAGAAACTACTGTTACCAAGGCATGTCTAATCAATTCACAAAAAGTTTGAAACCCACGATTACAGTGTATGAATCTTGCATAATATTTTTCTGTTGTGTTATGTCCAAAGCACGGAATAATCCCGGAATTTCCGTGTAACACATCCACGAGCAAGAATAGAGGAAAGAAGACTGAAGTGACCCTGCTGAGATTATAAAATCACCAAGAGTAGCTGTCATTTTTATTAGGTTTACTCTCAATTAACCCCACATTTATCAAAACATACCTCAATAGTAAAAAGCATTTCTCGCCCTTTATTATTGCCAAACTCAATCAAATTTTAATAGCTCTCGGTGTTGACTTCATTACGTACAAATCTTAGCTCCGCCTCTGTTTACGTCAGATTCAACATAAAGCATATAAAACCTGCATAGACATATAATGATATGAGTGGTTGAGACACCATATGATGATGCCGAATGTTTGCATTATTAGTCAGTTCCCTCCACACCCTTAATTTTATGCGATGATGGAACCTAACTTTTGGTGTTATTTTCCCTACAGAAGTCAAGTGATGAAAAAGTCTATACACGGACACACAAAGCTCCACTCCACTGGCCCACCCAAATCCACTTCCCTCGCCTCTAATCTCGCTCATGAGACCAACAATAATCATCTTCTTCATCTCTCTCTCTCTCCTCCTCCTTCCAATCCTACCTATATATACATCATTACGCTCTCACACACACACACAACTCAAGTAAGAGGGAGAGAGAGAGAGGGAGGGAGAGATGACTATAGATGATTCTTTCAAGAAACCAGGGGCCATCCCATTTAAGTGGGAGATCCGACCCGGTGTTCCCAAGCTCCATCACCAATCCCCATCATCACAACAATCACCCTCGTTTAATCTCCGCCGTTCATTGCTCCAACATCACCAACAACAAACACAACAATCCATCAATCACCACCGTTCGTGCCCAACCACCCCAATAAAGCTCAGCCCACCACCTTCCGGGTTCCGCTTCCGCCATCCACCTCTGGAGCTCCGTTCCCGCTCCACCCCACGTAGTAGACCCGATCGATCCATTTTTGCCCCACCCGACATTGTAGGTTCAGGTAGTTGCTTTCCAAGTCCTTTGGTACTCATTAGGCGAAAGGGTGACAAGAAAAGAAGTCGGAGGCCCAAACCCGAGTCCGACTTCGAGCCCGATTACACTTCTGACCTTGAAACCCTGTCCAGGTGGTCCGGGTCGACCCGGAAGTCTGTGTCTCTGTTCCGTGACTCACCCTCATCATCCTTCTCTTCCCACCGGTCTTCGCCCCAGCCCGTTAGCGATGATGAGTGGGCCTGGCTTGGGCTTTTCTAAAGAAATTCACAATAGTCCATTGTGAAATATTTTCTAAGAGTACAATATTTCAAACAAAAATGCTACGAAGACAGATAGAAGTGTACAAATCCGTTTGATGTGTGTACCTCACATTTACTATGGGAGACCCACGTACATCAAGTGGGTTCGGATATGTGTATTTTTGTCTTATTTCAAGAGTCTTTTTCCATCATAGGTTGGTGTGAAATTTACACACTCTATAGGAGATTCGCTTCTCATTTTGTAGTGAGGCAAGCGTTCGGTGCAAGAAATAGCTCTCGTATATAGAGCAAGATGATGTGGGGTTGACTATTTGATTTTCTCCATGCCTCCATTTGTAATAGGATGCTGGTTGTGAAGCACCTGCATACATAAGTGGAGCGCGAAAATCAATTTCTTTTTGTAATACTCCTACTTTCTTTTGATCGGCCCCTTGGTAGAACCTTTTATCTAAAATCTGTACGAAATATTATTCTAGTTCATCTTTGACGCTGTGAGTTTCATCTTTTACATTATGAAGTTGGAGAGTGAGTGATTTTTAAAATACTCCTCCCTTCTTAATGATGGGTTACTATGCCTATTTTAAAGATAGTTAGTTCCTCAGTTTTTCCGTCATAATTTATTTGTCTATGTATAAAATTCAAACTTATTAAGGGGATACAATAATTACCGTTTAAAGATTTTGATTTTTCAGGAGTACCCCTCCCTTTGTCGATATTCAATGAGAGTGTGCACATCTTGTAGTTTATAATTTTGCAAAAAAGAGACGTCATTGAGGGCACTTTATAAGTTAATTTGAAATTGGACAAACTTTTGAGAAGCGTAAAAGTCAAAAAGTATGCAGTGAAGTTCGATAGAGTTAGTTCAGGAGACCGTTAAATTACATTTGTGCTGCCTTTGGATCCCCTTTTTTTCCCACTTTTCAAAAAATTTTCTAAAAAAGTTTTTCAAAATCGGTCCAGCCTTGGACCCACGTCTCTAATGCCCCCCCTCCCTCCAAAAAAAAAACAAACCAGGCCATCAAACACGCCCAAGTTCGTCCCATTCGGATCGGGTAGATAGAAATCCATCGCGATTCTGTGGTTTTTTTTTTAAGCTAGCCCTCGGTATAACCTATATAAAAGTTAAGAAATAGATTAAAGACCAGTCTAGAATTTGTGCCCAATGACTAATCTCAAATTATATGATTATCTGCTGCTACTTTTTCATCATTCACCGCCTTGCCAACGCCAACAATTCAAAGGGTTCATAAATGTTAACCCCGTCACTGCATGAATCATGTTACTCTCTATCAATGATAATACTAGGGGCTCTCATTATTGACTTACACAAATTTATGCTGAGAAAAAATTATCGAAAAAACTATTTGCACCGACGGTTTCCGTAGGGAAACCGTACCGACGGCCACGGGCGGCCTTCTCCGGCCACCGGACGGCCGATCCGAGCCGTCCAAAAATTAAAAAAAAAAAACCGAGGGGCCCTACGCGGGAATAAATGGCATCCGATGTGTGTAAGGTGCTTGATCTGAACACTCTTTTTTTGTGTATATATGTATTGCGGGCCCCCTCGGTTTTTTTTTTTTTAAATTTTTGGACGGCTCGGATCGGCCGTCCGGTGGCCGGAGAAGGCCGCCCGTGGCCGTCGGTACGGTTTCCCTACGGAAACCGTCGGTGTACATAGTCGGACTCAAAAATTACAGACCTCACTTTAGGTCTTTGCCACTTAAAAGATACACGGACACAAATTCGGACACGTGACGCAATAATTTCAAATAAATATAAACACGGTGGCTAAATGCTATTTTTTATTTTTAATATTTGTTAATACCAATGTTGTATACTTGTATTACAAACACCCAAAACTAATAGAAACGAACACTAAGAACAAAAATAAAACCCAACACTGCCTCTATATAATTAGCAATATATTTGGACCTAATTCAAACCCAACATTGACTTCAGTATTCATGTTCTTCCCAAATAAGAGCTCCTTTTTTTTCTGATCAGAGACACCTACTTGACGATTTCTTAGTTCTAAATTAATGGGTTGTCCCAAGCGTAGGGCGGAGATCGATGTAGCACAATACAATATCCGGTAAGACCGGAGTCGAATCCACAGAGGCGGCGATGTATGCTAACTAAAAACTCGGGTTATTACTTATTTAAACTGGTTTTTAAGTAGCCACTCCTTGTCGACTGATTGGGATTAATTAAAACTAAGAAATAATTAGTTCTTCAGAGAATTAAAAAGGAGGCACGGTCGTAGGATTCATAGCACTCGCAACCAGGCCGAATTTATTGCTCCATTCGGTGTTCTGAAAAACGTTTTATTTTAGAGAGAAAAAGATACCCCAAAAGATGCGAACATTTATGGTCGCTGTTTACCTATGCGCAGTGGAGAATGAGTTTTGGTCTCTCATTCCTCCATTCACATGGGCTCCGACAATAACCGGATTCGTCTAACGAAAGTACTTTACTAACCTAAAATTGCCTTTTCATTGTTAGTTTGAAATAGGAGTAGAACGTATCCGACCTGGCTACGGTGTACTAATTATCTCGTGACCCTACCTATACGACTACTCACTATGCATTGAACGAGGAACGAGAAAAACCCTAGTTTGAAATATGCTTTCTATTACTTGAGATGAAAAATAAATGACAGATCAATACTAAACAAACACAAACAAATAACTTTAATGAAGAACAGAAATCGATACGATTTACCAAATTGTGAATACTTGAACAAAACTCCAAGAATTTAAAAAGAAAAGTGCTATGAAGAAAAACACTATAGTCTAAAGCTGCAAAATAAAATTGGAACAATCCTCCTGATGGCAGCAGTCGGCAGCCCGTTCCTCCCTTTTTTGTACCGTGGGAATCAGTCCCTTTTTATAAATGTTGTAGCCGTCTCAAACCTGTTGTGGAAAATAATAATATATGCCGCAGCCCTCTTCATTTCCTAATGAACCTACGTAGAACTTAAGCCTAGGTTTAGAAATTCAAATCAACTAGATATCTAACTATCTTCAATGGGGCTCTTATACACCTTGACCAAATCTCCAACCATGTCTGGACTGAAATTCGGTGCTCTCTTTCTTTCCAATAACAGCTTGGGCCCATGTTCAAATTTATCCCTTTTATTATATTTTCCTTCAGCGAAGGTCTAATCCCACGGCCAATTTGACTTGTGAATCGTTACTCCGTACAGCAATTCCACTTGATTGATCTGAACGATCGAGTATCAAACACCGTTTAATATTTTCATTTTGTATATTCTTTTATCAAATTCTCCAAATACCTACAACACAAAAATTAAGAATTAAAACACCAAGTAATAAAATAAAAAAATTTAGCAAAGATAAATTAGAGGGCGCTTATGTGAACATTTGCGCACATATCTACACCCAAATAGCAGATTGCATGCTCGATCAGTATACCCACACAGCTACATATACGACTATGAAATTAACTTTGCATACAAACAAATTGGAGTAAGTTACAAAGTAATGCCTCTATTTCTTCGAATTTTGGTTGGTCTTAGATCCCACTGCCCACAGCTTACTGAATCAGGGACTCTCTTTGTTGTGGGTACCTTGACTTGTGGCCATGGTTTTCTTTGCCTCATCCATCGGTGCCTATTGTAGGAGAAAAAGGCGATATATATTGGCTTGAGGTTAGGTTTCCTTCATCAATACCATTTCAAATCTTCAACGTAGGCTGAGATGGGAAGGAAATAGGGCTGACAAATTCGGGGAGAGAGAGAGAGAGAGAGAGAGAGAGAGAGAGAGAGAGAGAGAGAGATATCTGTAGGTGAGATTCGCGGAGAGATTGAAGGTAGGGGTGATAGATTCGAGAGAGAGAGAGAGAGAGAGAGAGAGAGAGAGAGATTCGCGGTGAGTTGTGTTTCCTGTACGTTGAAAGGAAGATGATGATAAACAGGATTAGCTGGAGAAGAGTGAAGACAAAAGTAGGTGAATGTTGAAACTACTGTGTAAATAAACGGTGATATGATAAAAAAACAAAAGGGTGGGCCATAGGATCCGAACACGGCATCCGATCACACTAGTTCTTTTTAAGTTCAAAATCTGTTTTTGAAATTAATATCCGAACAAGACATTGAAGACTCTAATATTTTACTGGGAATCAAAGTGTCTTTTGTGAGTTTTCGTCAATATTTAATTTGGGGAGCAACGGTAAAAACTAAGCCAATTTGGAACCATAAAATTAGTGACAATTCTTGTGAGGACCTAAATATTTGTCCCAAAACACTTTGTGGCAAAATAACCATTTCTGGCATAGTGTGTTTGACTCCTGTGTCCATCTCCCACTTTTCATTTGACTAAAGAGATTATTTTGCAGTAATTCATTAAGAACTATACAAAATCCAAAGTGACCTACCTCCTAGAGCGTAACCACGCTGTTTTCATACTTATCAAATCCGTACTTCATTTGTCCCCAAGCAAAAGAGATAATAAAAAGACAAAAAAATAAAAAAGAAGAAAAAAAAGTTCAAGAACAAAGCCATGAATGATTCATGTCATTACCTCCACGTACAAGAAAACTAATCAAAGTCTCAGATGCTAGCAATGAGTAGGCGACAACGTTCACTTGGATTTCAAAGAAGTAATCGAGTGTCAGTCTCTGCACTTGTGAGGCCGAATAAGTGGCTAGCTGCTCCTTCATGTGTATGTCATGCGATGTATTAGGATAAAAATGGATCCCACAAGTATGTGTTAGACATTGATAACATAGAAGTGCGCTAGAGCATCCGTAATGGGTTTGTTAACTATTGTGTTAATTGTGTGTGCTAAGACTTAGCAAACAAAAATGTATTTTTTGTGCCATAATGTTTGTGTGCTGGAGTGTGTTACAGTGTGCTAATATGTGTGCCAAGTTTGGCAAAGATGCTAGCAAACAATAAGTAGGTCCCACCTCTATAATTCAAATTTCAACCTTAAAATATAAATATCTACTACTTTTAATACATACTTGTGAGACCCATTTTTATCTTAACAAATATTTTAACATACAAATTTACCAAACTCATTGTGGATGTTCTAATGCACTTCTATGTTATCAATGTCTAACACATATTTGTGGGTCCCATTTTTATCCTAATATACTTTTTAACAAATATTTTAACACACAAATATATCAAACTCCATTGTGGATGCTCCAACAAACATTTTAACACACAATATATCAAACCCCATTGCGGATGCTCTAAGGAATTTACTAAAGGAGCTTAAATATTTTGCACAAGAAAAAGCAACGAAAATATTTGTGGATAATCAATCCGCGATAGCAGTAATTCGATCTTTCATGATTGTAGCAAGCTGATTGACACCAGGTATCACTTTCTAAGAGATTGCATGGCTGATAAGCACCCAATATTGTATAATCTTGGTGTGCGGCATGATTGGAGCTCTGTCCTCCTACGTGTTCGATTAATTAGTTCAAATGCGTAATTCGATTCCGGTTAATTACATCATTTGACTTAACGTAGTCTTCAAACCTAAATCTTCTGAGTGTGAGTGCCCTGTCGTGACTCTCATTTGAGTTATATTCGAGAATTGATAACGGCCTAAGTCACGGGATGGATGATCCCTAGATTTGCATCTTAATTTTAGTTCTTTAAACTCATTTTCAGTCTTGTCGCCTTAGTATTTCCACTTTCAAAGCAAAATCGACAGTTGGCCGACTAAACACCACAATCCTTACATAAAACCTTCAATCCGAACAAGCTATTACCGATTCCCTGTGGTACGATCTTGGACTTACCGAGTTATTCTGCAAGCGACTAAAAGGCCTATATATACTTCGGGCTAAACATCCAAGAGTATCCCGTCTAAAGTCGTAAGCAATGGCATGGCACAAAGGAAAAGTTCACCGATATTTTCGGAACAAAAAATCGCATGTGTTCACTGATTTTGTTCCATCTAATTATCCATGCCAATGTATCTTCCTAGCTTCTCTTGAACCACTCCAGAAGAATTGAGCTGTGCATTGAACTGATGGACTTACACAGGCCCTTTGGAAGTTTCACGCATGCCATCACAAACGTAGGTACCGCCAGAAGCACTTGTTTTGTCAGACCTCTTTTCTAGCCGGATGTGCCGAGCGGGCACCTTGTGGGATATATCCACTGGGCACCGAAAAATTTCTCGGATTAACTGTCTTCCACTTCCAACCTTTTATTCTGTCTAGTACCTTGTCCTTAACAGACTTCATTTCAACTTCCCTTGCCTCTCCCTTAACTTTAGCATTACTAGACAAGCATTTGATGATTTTATGGAATTCCATATGGCAGGTGGGATTGCCGTCATGTGTACTACCAAAAAAAGGGGGTTTGTTTTCGCTTTCATTGAGCGAAACTCATAGTCCACGAGCTCACTTCAAAAGTTCCAACTCAAAGTTCAAATATTTTTTTTTAACTGCAAATAAATAGATTTCAAACAAAATGAATACAAAGACTAAAAGGAGCAAAGAGACCCGACATCACAACCAAGGATAAAATATCTGAACTAGATTGGCACATAAGCCCCGGACGTCATACACCTTTCAAGGCACCATGGATGCCGTCCAAACCCCAACTCCATCACAAATTCATGTGGTGTCTCACCCTTTTTCTTCACCACAAGTTTATGTGGAACACCACGTGACAGTGCTTTATAACCACAAAATATGTACTCAAATGAGCTCACTTCTAAATTAAGTTCCAAGTCAATGGTCAAATTGATCCATCGGTCCATCACATTTACTAAAAAGGAAATCAACAAGATGTGACAGTATGTCCAATCCTATTTGTGATGATGAATATGACCAAGTTTCTTTTTTTGTTAACAGCAAAAAATTATACAACCTAGATTTTTTAAATCGTTGAATAAATAGTACAAAGATTAAAAGGAAAGGAAGCACGACGGCATGACATCTGCATGGATTCGTTAGTTGGCATTGGAAGCTTGTGGGAAATTGCAGTAATTGACGTTGAATTGTTTTGCTTATTCGGTAAATACAGGGGGTTTCGACATACTTGTCCTCAGCGGCGCTATATTATATATTGACTTTTCAAAGAGAGATCGGAGGCATCACATCACACGCATTTGCTGAAATTGGACAGCAAAGACAACCGCGGCCGGGAGTTCAACGTCGGCTGAAACAAAGAAGAAAAGAGAGAAGAAAAAATTTGTAAGCTTTATTTTCGTTTACGGAGTTCTATTCCTACATGAGCATTGAGCATATATATATACTAGGAATTGCCCGTGCCTGAAGGCACGGCTCGAAATCGGTACTCAACTAATATCCAATTTTGAAGGCAAAATATATCCACCGGTTTACTTGAATCGGCACATAAAAAAACTAACAAACTATTAGTTGTAGCGCTTGGGCCCGAAGGCACTTGTCGTCAGTCATTTAAATTCATAACCAGTTCGACCACACTTCAAACTACGGATCACAATTGGCAAAACTCAACTATAATCACAAAATCCACTTTATGTCCTTTAAAAAATCAAGCTTCAGAATATAAGAATACAAAACCAATAATTAAACTTAATAAACCAGCAATTAACCTTAATGATAATATAGCAACATCTAGATTTTATTCATCAAGTTTTCTAAAATCTAGAAGAAAAGACAAAATATAATAAGCCCTTGAATTGAATATAAAAATGTAATTCCACTTCTATTGAATCATTGATAAAGTTGTAGACTTTCTAAATGTCAAGCTCCAACCAACTTGGTATCTTTTACTGGTTAGCTGATGTAACCTGCTAAAAAAACAGATGGCGCTTCAGCTCATATACCATTTAAATTATCAAGAAAGGAAATTTAATATCATACAACCTGTCAGAAAAGAAGTAAACAACGGCAAACAATGACAACAGAAAATTATTGATTTTTTTTTTCCTCGATCGAGAAATGTGTATTCAAATTCTGAAAATGGTCCAACTTTCGAAGGTTTAAAATCTGAGGAGTGCAACTATGCTCGTGCCAAAAGTCACTAATGCAAAAACATTAACATAAAACAATGAAAAACTTTCATGCACCCTCACAATAAAACTGCTTAAACCCAAAAAAATGCAAAATTGTCATTCAAGAAGAAAAACCACTCGTACAATTAAGATTCCTCCTTCATCTTCAAAGCATCAACTTAATCACTTGTGTACGTAAAATAGATTATCAAGGATAACTATTTTTCTTGCAATAACATGAAGCCAAAATAAATTATCAAGGAATATAAATCCTGCACTTGAGAAGTAAAATGGCGACTAAATTTACCTTACTATGATATCCCCATTGAAGTAGTCTTGTTGCATTTTCTATTTCATTTTCTCTTTCATTAGCAATGGGTGCCTAAAAGGGAATATCAAATGTAAAAATATTCGACAGAAAACATATGGTTTGGTAAAGGATTATTCTCATCTAGAGGGGCTGCTCAATGCTTCAACTTTAAGAAACTAAAGAACATTAGGATCATGCGAATTCCTATTTCCCACAAATTCATGCAAACTCTATATATAGAAAAACGTATTCAAAAATTAAAATGGCAAAAAGAAAGCTAGAAAATTGGATGAAGATACGAAAAGAAAGATAGAAAATACCTGTGAATCGCCATAATGGTCACTATTTCCTAGCAAACTTTGGCCCAATTCTACAACGCTTTGTTTTAAATTTCTTTCTCGTTCTCGACGTGCACGTTGCGCCAATGTAGTTTTTGATAACATGTTACCAGATTGGGGCTGAAGCCGAATTTTTTTTAATTACAAACACGTAATGCACTTAAAAAACTAAACTATTTGCACGACGTTGTTAGATTAGACTCAAAGAAGATGCTTCAGAGTTCGCTATTTGACTCTGGATAATTTTTAATACTACCAAAAGAAAGACAAAAGATACCCTTGAATTTTGATTTTCATTCCCCCTGGATGACATTGTGGTCCTGCTCATCACGGATTACTATTCCAATATTTTTGTCGCAAAGAGGTTGAATCTACATGTACAAAGTCGGTTGAGAAACGTTAATAGAAGCATTAGAATATGACCTGTCTATTTGTTTCCAAAGAAGTGTAGAGAAGTCATACCCGTTCATTTGCGTTTCCCATGGCATAGGTTGCCTTTTCTTTTCCTTTGTTTGACATTTGTTTTGCCTGAATGGTTACGGGATATTGTCAGAATTTACCAAAAATAATAATGAATATATGGAACTAATGGATTTCTTTTTTGTTTTTCAATAAACTGATGGACTCACCTGATTGATACGGACATCATTGACGTTTTGCTCGTCACGTGCCACAATCCCAACATTTCTTTGTAGAGGATGTTGATCCTGCATAATGTTAATAGAGAGACTTGAAAGAGGTCGAATGATATTTTTTTATAAAAACTCTATATAGATTCAAAGAATCATACCGGTGCATTTTCCTTTCCCTTGGCAGTAGTTTGTGTTCGTTTTTTTTGTTGGACCATTGAGCCTTCTGTTTCGCAATAGATGTAAGAGGCAAAATAATGAACAAATTTTCAAAATCAGATGCAGTAAATAGTTCCAAATGCAGGTAATACGTCAAAATCGAGTCAAGAACAAACGTACCCCGGCTAGCAAGGACTTTTTCCCCTACGAATTTTTTCCCCCAGAATTCAAAGTTTTAGAAAAGAGGTCAGTAAGAGGACCTAGTAATCGCTAGTAGGATAAATAACTTAGTTACTCCCTGGGTGGGATAAGATATTCGAATTTGAGATATGGAGAGAGAGGTACCTGAATAGTTTTAAGTTTTGGATTCCAGAATTAGAGCTTGGATCGTCGGAGATCAAGCAGCGGATGACGACGGTGGGGCAAGGACAAAGAATGACAGGCATGAGGGAGAGGGAGAGAACAGAGGTGAGGGCTGTGAGAGAGTTCACGATTCAATTGTACGAATCGGTGGCTGAAAGCCTGAAACGTTAGGGCAGTCAAGAATGTGAGTTCAGAAACGTGCGTGAGAGGGAGAGTACACTGTGTGGTAGGGGAAATTTTTGGGTGCACATTGGGCATTGGTATCGTGCTATCCATGCAGCACATTCAGGCTGTCCTACAATGCAATTGACGGTCCAGATGCAAGGTACCAAACAAATTTTTTAAAAAGGATATTGAAAAAATTGTTTTCATTTGAACTGTAGGTTGTTTGACTTTGACGGCTCGGTTGCGATTTTTTTACAAACAAAAATTTCTTGTTTGAGAGAGGGAGAGCTGTTACAAATTTTTTTTTGGATGGAATTGTATGTTTGTTTTTTTTTAATCTCATAAGGCTTGTCTTAGAAACAAAGTAGGAGAGCACATGAATTTTTGTTGGATAGAATTGTAAGTTTGTTTTTTTTTTAATCTAATTAAAGTAGGAGAGCACATGAATTTTTGTTGGATAGAATTTTTGTTAGAAACAAAATAAAGATCGATTCACCCATGAACCCATACTGAAGGCATTGGTGGGCATTTTAATGCTTTACCAATATGTGGGTCTATTTGTATATTTTGTTCTTCGACTACAACTTGAGCATCCTCACGTGTATCCACTCGTTTAGTCACTTGAACCATCTTAATTTCATTCTCGCTATTCATCCTGTAATTTTGGAGACATTAAAAAAAAAAAAAAAAAAGAGGGAGTCGAACAAATGGTGTCAACAATCGAATAAGAAACTAATTTTTTGTTTAAACTTTCCATAATCAACGTCTTCGTGCAAGAGACGATTCATTGAACGAAAACCGTGCTAAAAAGCAACACTAACCATTGATGCAGGCCATTTAAGTGCAACTGGAAAAAATAAAAAAAAACTCTAAAAAGGAGAAATATAAAGTAGTACCTGGTACCAAAATGGGTTAACGTTTTGTTCTTCTAATCAACTGATCAAATTTCAAAACATGGAAAAAATAATAATAATAAGTGGAGTAACATACTTCTCTCATGACTTTGCACAACACACCATTTTCTGATTCACAGCTCTCCCAATCGTTTTATTAAAAAAATAAAAAAGAACAAAGAGACATACCTCTGAAGGGAGAACTGGAGAGAAGGCAAGAGTCAGGGAGAACAGAAAAGAGGACTTGTTTAGAAAACGATTAGGGAGACTGTGAGAGAGATAGAGAGAGTAATTAGTTCACCAAAATGATTAGGGAGAGAGAGAAATTCATTCACCGTAAATTCATTACCAAAAACTGATACTATGAGAATACTTTATTACCAAATTCGTTCACCCAATCAAAGCAGATCATCTATTTACCCGATTAATAGCATATTGTCTTCAAGTCAAAACCAATCACCGGCAATTTCATAAATCACTACCAAATTTAATAAACCACCAGCAATTATAGTACACCCAATCAACGGGAATCAAGTATTTTAGCATGTCATTACCCAATCAGTCATCATAGTCCTGGACTGAACCTCATTACCAAAAAATCGACTGAAACAATATCGAACAACTCAATGGCTAGGATTTATGCAGGAAAATGTGTCATAAATCCAACGGCCAAGATTTATGCAGGGAAAATATGTAGGCCACCACACCGTCGCGAATTGTATTATAGATGATGATAACCCTTGGATGGATATTATATTTACAAAAATGCCATTGTAGAATGAATGGTAGAGATTTATGTAGGTGTTAGGATAAATCTAGAGCGTTGGTTATCTTTTGGATTCAAACACAGCTCTGTTTTATTATATATATATATATATATATATACACACACACACACTCCATGAGAGAGAATGAGCTTTTAAGGGTTGAGAGGGTGAGACCTCATGTTCCATTGTAGTTACTCCCTCCTTCCTTAAATAAATGTCCGGCCCGGACACAAAATACAAAGAAAGTCTAGTTTTAATACATAGGGTTGGCATGATTCAAAATCCTAAACTGCAAGCAAACTCTAAAATGCCTCAAAATTATGTGTACATATATCGATAAACCATGCATGTAGGGCTTTATGTGAGTACCTCTTCCTTGTCGATGTCAACTCTTCAACTTTGTTAATTTAATGTTGTTCATCACAAATCTTTGATGCAATCAAATCGAATACTTGACACCCCCATGCATCATATGAGTACATGAGAAGCGGATATGACAAGAGATGACTAACTTTTCCATGTGAGAGAGAGAGAGAGGGAGAGAGAGTGAGTGCGCATGCATGTGTACCGGTAGGGTTCTTTGCTATTGGGGTATAATGAGCGCACGCATATAATAGGTGGTGTCATTCTCCAACTTTGAAGGTGAGGAGGTCTTAGTGATACAAGGCAATAGATGAAGAGGCATCCATGTAACATAGCCTTTATTTGCCGAATTCATAGTTTAATAGAACAATCGTTTCGACTCATGATTTAAGTTAATAATTCTGGATACGGATTTCAATGATGATTTGGAATTCTTAGTTAATTACTTTGACCATTTTATCCCCAATTTTTTTTTTTTTTTAATTTCAAGCACTATGTGTCTTTCGTGATTTGTTTTAAAAATTGATACATACGATTTTCCATGGTAATAGAAATGGACCTCCATATTATTTTTTACGAAGAGTAAGAAATAAATAAGAGTCACTCAATAATTATAACGAATGCATGAGTGTGGATTTGAAACCTTCATCACTTTGATTTGATAAATTGTGAGGGCGGTTTGGAGCAAGTGCAGATCCAGTTTTGGGAAGTGCTGGGCTGGCTTGTGGTGGCGACAGAAGCTGATTCTGTATGTTTAGGGTTTGGGCGTTGGTATGGGTTTGGACTTTGGCCCTTTGGGTTCCCGTTGGCTCCTTGCTAACGGGTTTGGCTGTTTTTTCTGTTTTCAAAAAATTGTGACGTGATTTGTAATGATAGGTTGAGCTTGATTCTTTTGTGCAATGCTCCCTAGTGTATTATTACATGGTTTCTTTTTTGTATCAATATTATTAATGATAGGGAAACCCTTTTTTTGTTAATCAAAAAAAAAAAAAAATTGCACACAAATTGCTAATTTATTTATTTTTACAATTTCTTTGTTTAGTTTTCTTTGAAAAAGAAACCATAATTAACTTTTGTTAACTAGGTTGGGATCCATTCAATTTAGGTTAGTTTTTTTATCCTATAAAAAAAAATCACAAGCCTTTGCTAGTTCGACCTTGCTCTCGTCATACTCTATTACAATACGATTCGTGTGTTTACAAGTACGGTTTTTTGGTAAGGTTTGGGATGTATCTATTGATGGGTTGGTTTGATGTGTCTTGTGCTGGTTCGGTCGTACCACTACAACAAGAAATGGCTATAGCGAGGAAAATGGATTTCGTTGCTAAAAGTATATCAACTGCGAGAAAATTCAATTTTGTTGCATTTTCTAGCGAGAAAACAGATTTCCTCGCCAAAAGGTTACATTTGGCAAGGAAATCTGTTTTCCTTGCCAAATGTAATTTTTGGGTGAGGAAATATTTCGTCACCTTTTTTAGGACTCTAATTTTTAATATATAGTAAGTCATTATTAATTATGTTCATATGTATTTGTAATATCACGATGGTATGACATAATAAACTACATAGTTCAATACCATTATCAAATTTATTAAAATAAAAAAGCCATACACGGGGAAAAATAGTTTCCTTGCCAATCGCATTGAGTTAGTGAAAAAAACTCATATTTGTCACTTTTCTTTTTTCTAATTGGCAATGAAAGATATCTCGAAGTGAAGATATCGATGATTTATCCCATAGAAAAGAAAAACTCAACAGAAGATAAAGTTAAAAACATCTTGAAGTGATGTCGTATGGAAAAAATATATCTCGAAGTTAAATCATCATAAATCTACTTTCAAAACATCTATATAAAATACACTATTTCATATCTATTGTGGATTCATGCTGTAAAGAATTTTTTTTGTAAATAGTTATTAATTTTTATTTAAACCAACTTAGGTGATTCTAATGATATTCCTTTATAACCAGATAAAATATGTTAAACATTAATTTCAAATGCAATTTTGTAGTATCATGCATATTTTTATATATACATATACATATTGTGAAAATAAGAGTGATGCCTCTTGTCATTCTTAATCTGATATTAAAATATATCTCAAGCTTATGACAATAAAAATCTCATTCCATAAAAACTAGGATAATTCCATCAAAAAATTAGAATAATAACACATATTATATTAGTCCTTCAAAAGTGTCAATTAGATACAATACACTTCTTCGTCCATTTTAAAATGTCCATTACTGTTCTGCGTGTCATTTTTTAAAGGTTTATATCTCTCCATGTATATTATATTTTTAAAATCATTGTCTTGTAGAAATGATTGAGATCTATGCTTCGTCCCAACCTAACCGTTGAAATAGGTTGATTTACTCCGAGCGTAGGGCTAGGTCGTTGTCAGCATAATATCCGGATGTCCGGTATCGTTCCCACTGGGATGATCTTTATAGCTTGCTAGGATTTTTAAATGTAAGGGTTTGCAGCGTTTAGAAAGCCAACTTTTGGTTTTGCTTTGAAAGGAGAAAAATGTTCTTATGAAAAAGACTAGAAATGAGTTTTAACTAGATTAAACAAGCGACAAGGTGTTGGAGTTTTTAGCGCCCAAAACTTAGGTCATCGAACCATTCTCAACAAAAACACGGTTGAATTGCACGGCATAGGCTATCAACCGGAAGATTTTGCTATGAAACCATTAAAGACTAGAAATTAAGTATGGAGAGCAAGCGAACTCTTTTACTCTCTTGGCAAACATGAACCGAGACATCGCTCCGAAACCATGTGAGCAAGCACATGATCATCGGAGATTAACATCGGTAAGTTTTGTTACATAAAAGGCGAACCACACTCATTTTTCATACCGAACCTCAAGTATTTAGTTGAGAAAGGCAAGATTAACATAAGTCACATGGCGTTAATCACTCCGTGGCCAAACCTAATCAACTACTCACACATAACAAAAAGACTAGAAATTATGCTTGGAAAGGTAAACATGACTAACTGATACAAACAGAAATAAACTTGATTTATGAGTAGATCCAACAAGTAGCTATAACATTAACTATTGAGAATTTAACATACAACCACTACTTACTTGAGTTGTTGAAGAATTAAAGACAAAGCATGGAAGACAATAACTATGAAGCTCTCAAAATAAAAAGACTTAAAGTGTAGGAAGTTACATAATGGCCAAATATGGCATGAAAGGCTATTAATAAGCCTTACAAATCAGCCAAACATAGGACGAAAAGACACCCAAAATATCCTAAAAGCATGCCTAAAGTAGAAATTTTTCATAAATGGAAGGTTGAAAAATTCAGCACAAAAAGCTAGTCGAAGGGCATTGGTACCGGTACCACAAAAACAAGGTATCGGTACCAATGCAACTGTCTTCCATATCAGCAACATGGTACCGGTACCACAAAAACAAGGTACCGATACCTCTATGTGAAAACTGCAGAACAGGTAAAGCTTGGCCCATCATGGCTTGTGGTGTCCCGTCGGCCTTTCGACGCTTCATTGCTTGATCCATGGAACTTAGCGGAGGTGTGCCATGTGGCCTTGATCTCTTGGATACCCTCAATAGCCATCCTCCATGCTCATGCCTCGCTTGAAACTCTTTGGCATGCTCCTCGCCATCTTCTCCACGGAACGTCCTTCGAGGCTCATTATGATGCCGTTAGGATCTGGTGACGATAAAAAATGTATCGCCGAGCACTTGAACACTTGGTTACATCCCGGAACGACCCTTGGCGTTCAAAACTGTCTTATTAGCATGTTTTACCTGAAACACATACAGAAATACCTTACGTGCATTATGGGATAAAAACGACTACTTAAATAGAACAAAACCACAAGTTAGAGGATTTGAGCACCAAGATTATACAATCTTGGATGCCAATCAATCTATCAAATAAGATTCATGTGGCATATTTTTAACAATACACATTGAGAGATATAGACAATTGAAAATGGCACGCAGAACCGTAATAGACACTTAAATAGGGACGGAGGGAGTAACATGTTTCAACAAAAAAAAATATTGTGCTAGTAAAAAAATTAAACTTGTTCAAATAAAGTTTAGATACTATAAGAGTACAAAAAGTCGAAAGACCATAATTAATGTTGAAGAAACTAATTTGGAGAATGCAAAGAGATGCTAAAACTACAATATATAGAAAAAAGTTCCCTTGTTTCCTGGAAGTGCAGCGTGGTTAGGTTGGTAAGTGTTCCGTGTCATACAGAAGAGGACGGAGATTCGAGTACTGAGAGTTGCTGAAGATGTAGAGAGATTGTTTTTTTTTTGGATCTCAATTTGTTTAGCGAGGAAAAAATTCCTCTCAATAGTGTTAGAATAGGTGAGGAAAAATTTCCTCCTAATACATTTTGTGAGGAAATCAGGTGCTTTGGTGAGGAAACTAAATCCTCGCTATAGCCCTTTCGTGTTGTAGTGCCTTATGGTGTTTTTTCATCGAGCTCTCCTATTGTTGATGTAGTTGGTAGTTGGGTATGGTTTTTTGGGGCGATCTTGGGGTGCTTATGATAGTTGGTCTCCTTTGTCTGCTACTTAGGTATATCTTGGTATGGTTCTGGTTTTGTTGGTGTTTTTTCATGGGCCTCTTCGAAGGGGTGGTTAGTTGTTTCTAAGCTTGGTGTAGTTTGGTTTTGGGGTTTTTTGCTGTAGTTTTGGCCAAGGTTTTGGAGTGTTTGGGAGGTGTTTCTTCTGCTGTCAAGTGCAGCTGGTTTTTTCATGATGTTTTGGATTGTACCGTTGTGGTTTTTTTTTTTTCTTGCTTTTCTCTTCTTCATTCGACCGTTGGTTGGATGTCCCCCTCCCCTTTCCTTGATGTACCCTATCGAGTTTCTCTTTAATAAATTTTTTGCCGTTTCAAAAAAAAAAAAAAGTATAATCAAATTCACAACGAAGAGTGACGTTACTTTGGGTGAAGGGTTGTTTAGGTTGTGCATGTTGTTTAGTGCTCGGCAATATGGGAATAGTGTTTGGCTTGAGTCATGGGTTGACCACGTTCCGTTAAGATTTTTATTTTTTAAGTACTCATTTCCCGCTTTACGAGATAGGTCATTCATCACCTCTAATTCAAAAAATAAGTCCTTATTTTAGTTAGTGAAACACACCCTAATCACAATATTGACGAAAAACCATTCTAGTTTTCTAATGCAAAATACATAGTTTTGGAATGTAGGCATCAATTATGAACTGTTTGTTTACATTTTAACTACGAATACCTTAATTAGTCAGTCAATTCTAATATATATATGTTTTTATCAAAACAAACCAATCTCTACATTCTTTCCACAAGCTTTTGTTCTTTGCATGCATCCATGTCTTGTATAAAATTGTAGACTAGCTGGCTAGTTTACTTCTTTGCTTGCTTAGTGGTTGAAATTAATAAAATTTTATGGACAATGTGTCATATCTGCTAGTAGTACAATGGCTTCCACAAACAAGTACCGATGCATCGGCTTCGCTGTGCTACTCATTTTGGGAGCTTTGGCTTCTCAAGCTACATCTCGTTCCATCAAAGATGCATCCATTTCTGAGAAGCATAGGCAATGGATGGCTCATTATGGACGTGTATGCAAGGATACCGAGGAAGAGGAGAAACGATTGAAGATTTTCAAGGACAATGTGGAGTATATAGAATCCTTCAACAAAGCCGCAAACAAGTCATATAAGCTTGCCGTTAATCAATTTGCAGATCTTACGAATGAAGAGTTCAAACTACGCAACGGATTCAAGAGCCATGGTTATTCCACAGTAGCATCTTCTTTTAAATATGAAAATGTGACTGCAACGCCATCGTGCATGGATTGGAGGAAGGAAGGGGTGGTAACACCTGTTAAAGACCAAGGCGATTGTGGTTAGTAGTTTTTTCTTTGTCATGATGCTAAAAGGGGGAAAAAATGGCACATAGATATTGCATATATAGATTCTAACACTTCATCTATAATCAACGCATAGGAAGTTGTTGGGCATTTTCTGCTGTGGCAGCTGTGGAAGGAATAAATGCATTGAAAAATGGCAAGTTAATCTCATTGTCTGAGCAAGAGCTAGTTGACTGTGACATCAATGGTGGTGATCATGGCTGCCAAGGTGGTCTCATGGATTATGCATTCCAATTTATCCGAAAGAATCAGGGCCTTACCACCGAAGCAAACTACCCTTACAGCGGAACTAATGGCACATGCCAAAGAAACAAAGCAGCTCAACATGCAGCCAAGATAACTGGCTATGAAGACGTCCCAACAAACAATGAGAGTTCTCTGTTGAAGGCTGTTGCGAACCAACCAATCTCTGTGGCCATCGATGCAGGAGGACCTGACTTTCAGTTCTACTCAAGTGGTGTCTTTACAGGAGAATGTGGCATTGCCCTTGACCATGGTGTAACAGCTATTGGATATGGAACTAGCGACGATGGAACCAAGTATTGGCTAGTAAAGAACTCATGGGGTGTAGGCTGGGGTGAGGAAGGGTACATGCGTATGCAAAGGGATATTGATGCAAAAGAAGGCCTTTGTGGTATCGCAATGCAATCTTCATACCCTACAGCATAAACTTGGATATTAAAAGAAGTGACAGCTTCTATGATATAAGAGACCACTTGTTACTATGGCTTTTTTTTTTTTTTTGAGAGGAAAAATAAATTTGGTTAGAGATCCTTGCAAGTTATTGTTATACATTTCCCCCTTGTCCTAACCATGACATGTTCAAACTCTTCTTCCTTTTTAACTCATGTGATATCCATGCAAGTTGTTAGGTGTTTCTCTTTCGGGAATGCAACAATCATATTTGGTTTATAGTGATTTGTCTTCAAAACTTAAGTTGTTTGGAAGCTGATCAAACAACACACTCTTCCTCGGGTACAACCTTGTCACACTTCTAGTGATGCTATGAAGAACCAATCGGCTTAACTAGTCGCCGTTTCCGTATCAAACATGTATTGGACACCAGCACGCCTCAGACATGTCCTCCGTGGAGTACCTGAGTTTGGAGATGTCTTCATTAAAACTTCAGGTGTGTATTTAGTCTTGATCCGTGGGCACAACAAGACATACATTGCCCAAATACACACCTGCATTCGAAACTGAGTAATCTCTGAAGAACGTCTGGATATCTTCATTGACCAAATACTCTCTCTTGTAAAAAACTTGAGTAATCTCCTACACTGTATAAAATTGAGTAATCTCCTACACTGTATAGCAGGGTGTACCGGAGGTTTGAAAAACCGCTACGTAGCAGCTGGTTTTTAAATCTATAGGTAAGTTGCTTGATTTGCCTTACCTTACATAACCCATAAGTCTATTATTTGTGAAACTAAGGAAAGAATAATGCAAAGGATAAATGTTACAAAAGATATGCTATACCTGGAATCTCCGCAAAGAAACTACAGGTCTCGTACCCAAGATTATAGCTAGGTGTCAAAATTCTCCCTCCTATCTTACCAACGAAGTACTTCGGAATCTGTTGAGTAGACCCTTGGAGGCAATCGTTGCAATCCTTTCGGACAAATCAGGTGTGCACTGCATTAGTCCATATATAGTCTGAAAATCTGGAGCAGCCGTGTCCCGTTGCAAACTTGCGGCGGCTCCCACCCGACGCTGCCTGGCTGCGGAGACCGTCCAACAAGCTTCTCAGCGCCTGATTGAATTCATTCAGGCTTGATGCATTTCCGAAGTTCCACATTTCATGACTCGGATCGGTTGCGAAAATGCCCTTTATGGACTTGTCCGAGTAACGCAGCATACAATAGTCATACCATCCGATCCCCCCCTTGTAATTAGGAAGCAGTTGTGGGAGCTTAACAGTGGAATTTTTAATGCAACTACGACAGGTATCAAGGTCAACGTCTCCTCGATCTGCAAAGCACAATTGCATTAACATTTAACTCTGTCTGGATTTTCGCCAACTGAGGAGCTGTAAAACCCGTTAACTATCGGTACAGGAGGAAAGGGAAGAGAGGAGGGTTTCGAGGTTCGTCTGGGAAACGGTGAGACTAACAATGTTTACGAGAATGAGATGAAGGAATAGAAGCTATCTCCATGAACCCATGTACATTCAGTTTCCAATTTGGTTGATGCTCACAATGGCAAAGAAGAGCCACGAATAAACTCATGGACACAACCGAAGCATGATCCAAAGTGGATACTATTTCCAACTTTGCCAGAACAGAATTCAACGAGGAAGCCATTGCTTGTGTTGTTGAGTTTCTAAACTATAAGAGCTCAACCAAGTAACTGTAATGATAATCAATGCGTCATTCCCAGCACTGGAAATTTGCTTTATAGCGAAGGGATATACAAGATGACTGGGGGAGCTGCTGTCCCTTGAAGGGACAGCGGCGTGCTGTCCCGGCCGAAGGGGTCCCGCTCCGGTCTTGCTCCAGTTTTGGAAGCCTCCAATAAGGCACCGATTAAACCAATTCTGCTACCAAATGAAAATTAAGTCATGATTGTAATTTGTTTGTAAAGTCAATTGAACAAACAATAACCTCGTTTCTTCAAAAGAATATATTACACTGCCAATCTCGTATTTGGCCAAGGCTTCTCAGAAAAATATGTGCCAAGTGCAGAATTCCCAAGGTTTTAAAAAATGGGTTCGGGAAACGTAACAGTAACGATCGTTGTATAATGGTACAAGGAGTATACATAATGGAAATCAGTTATAGCGGTTGTGAATTTTTTAAAATTATTTTTTCAGAACAAATTAATTGCCTTAATCACCCGTAATTAATTGCCTTAATCACCCGTAACGGTCGAGTAGTGGCCGTGAACTGTTACGTGGAATGGGAATTGGTTGAGGTTCTAGCGGTTGTGAATTTTTTGAAATCATTTTTATAGAACAAACTGATTGCCTTAATCACCCATGACAGTTGAGTAGCGGCCATGAACCGGTATGTGAATCGGAAACAGGTCGATACGAAACAGAAACTGGCCGATACGTATGTGATTTTTCATCTCACCAGTATATCACATGTAACGGTCTCGGCAGGCTAAAAACTAGTTACAAGCCCAAGAGGATTTCGGGAGGGGGATGGGTGCTTACGGAAATCGCACCCCGTGCATGGGAAAATAAGGAGATACCAGCTGCGCGCACTCCACTCCACTTGCAGAGACCAATAATGTAACGAGCCCAAAAGTCTTCTGTTTTTTATTTTATGCTTTGTTATCTTTTACTCCGTAGATCCTAGCTCTTTTAAGTAGTTTTTGTAGGAACTCGGAGTCCAAGTCATACGGGTCTCCTATTTTGTGGTTGGTTTTTGTAGCTATTTGTCCTAACACTCTTTAAGGCCCTAATTTGTAGCTATTTGTCCTAACACTCTTTAAGGCCCTAATTTGTAGCTATTTTTCTAGTTAGTTTACAACCTCTATATAAGATACAGGAATTGATGAATAAAGGAAATTAACGTTTATCTTCGAACACATGTGTTTATTGCTTCATTTTTTTTTTACCTCTTTCCACTAGGGTTCCCACAAACAATTAAAAAATAAATTCTTAATTCGTACCAGAAAGTTCAACCCCAGGCGGCCGGTTTAGTCAAGTTGGATGAGAAAGCAAATATGTGATTGTCCTCCATGAGATCGCATGTTCGAATTTACGGAGGCCAAAAATTCCAAACCTTGGGACCACTAGAGAGTAACTTCAAGATCCCAGGTGCACGCAAACTGGAGAAACTTATTGTCAACACCACCATGTCCCGATGTCCGGTTTCTCTTCTGGTGAAACGGTAGAATGCACCTCAGGAATTGGACTGTCCCTAGATTTTTTAGAACATGGAAAACCTTACAGTCAAGAAACTTACAGAAAGCACAGGTAATTCTTTTTTTTTTTTTTATCGGAAAAAGCATAGTTAATATTATATTATAGAATGTTTATTCGACAAACAAGAGAATCGAACACAATAATCAATGGTAGGATCAATGAAGAATTGTCGTACATCCAAGCGTCGACTTTTCCATGGTGGTTTGGTGAGATTGAGAAAAATGGATCCATTAATAACTACGTGAAAAGAAAGTTCGATTCTTCTAAACTGCAAATGCGTTGGGACTTCACAGAGATCTCTTGTAATAAAATTACCATGACATTCAGTGTCGATTTCCCTGATTATAGTCATGGTATCCACAGCCATTTGGAATATCTTCTCAAGAATTACAAATAACTATTACTACCTTTTTTCTCCTCCAACTTATTAAAGGGAAGAAAAAGATGTGAAGGCCCACAAATCTTACAACGTTCAAAAAATCCTGAAGTGTAATAGAATTATTGTTAGAAAGATTACACAAGATTGGTGAGTCTCATTGATTTATAATCAAAAGCTGAACTATTCACCACAAGAAATTACACAATTCCTGACTAATTTTCCCGACTAAATAATATTTAGTCAACAATAGTTACACAATTGGAGACTAACCACTATTTAGTCAGCAAAATGTAAAACTATCACCAACTAATTATTTTTGGTCGCCAAAACAGTATTTTTCCCGACTAATATTTATTTTTAGTCGGTAAATATGTGGCACAAAGGAAGAAATTTCACGCCAGATTGGGGAAATTTTTGGCCGACTATAATTTAGTCGGTAATTGATGAAAATAATGCCGACTAAACTAAATTTAGTCGGTAATATTTTTTTTCCCGGACTAAAAGTAAAGTTAGTCGGTAAATACCATTTTTTGGATTTAATAAAATAGAAAACGAAATTACATTTTCCGACCAAATATATTTTAGTTGGGTAATATTATTTTGTCCGAATTAAAAAATTAAATACATTTCCCAATTAATAGATTTAGTCATGGAATATAAACTTTTCCCCTTTTTTAAAAATTTCGAAGAAAGGAAATATTTGTTCCAACTACATTGATCGCGATGCAACCTTTTCGATCACTACCGCTCAGTTTTTTTCCCTTCTTAATCATAAGATTATCGTAAAATTTTTGCTCGATCGGGCCAAGGAAGCCCCTTTATCGGTTCAAAAATTCTCAAATATAAAGTATTTTGTTGTCCGATTAAGTGTCTATCCATATACGGTTAACTTCATTCTTGGTATGAATGTTCAAATTCGTATTACATCAAAGATAGATGATTTCGATTGTGAAAAAACACCTCAGGCGGGGCTCGGTTAGTTCACTATAACACTTAAACGTCTCCAAACACATTAAATATATTTTGATAATGTGGTCGCCAATACCAAATGATCTCCGATTTTAGTGACAATGCTATAATAAGTAAGACGTGAAATCCTAACGGTTCAGATCAACCATTATAAAAAATGATTCGGCAGTTAGCTTAACTATATATATGTTTGATGTATTTGATAGTTAACTAATTCTTATGATGTACTTGTTATTGCAATAGCCACAAGATTGCGAGACAATCTTGACGATCAAGATCGTTGATTTTCTTGCACTTGTTGAATTATTCATTCCCGAAAATTTGCGGCTCAATCAGGTTTAGAATATCCCTTTTTCGAGACGTGAATTCATTAGAAAAATAGTATTTTTTGTTTGATCAATTGTCTAATGGAAAACAATCAACTGTAATATTAGTAATGATGATCTAACTGATAATATTAGAGAAGATAAATGGTTCTGATCACACAAAAAAAAAAAAATCTCAAGTGGGGCTTGGGTGGTGTATTATAAAACTTTAATGTTTTTGAACGCTCGAGATGTGAATTCATTAGAAAAATAGTATTTTTTGTTTGTTCAATTGTCTAATGGAAAACAATCAACTGTAATATTAGTAATAATGATCTAACTGATAATATTAGAGAAGATAATTGTTCTAATCACACAAAAAAAATCTCAAGTGGGGCTCAGGTGGTGTGTTATAAGACTTTAATATTTTTGGACGCAGTAAAAGTCATTCCGACTAAATATTTAGTCGGCCAAGACAAAAAATACCGACTAATTAATTTTTGGTTGGGAATGAACAATTTTTTGCGCCAATCTAAAATTTTCAAGAAAAAAATTGGCGGGATTTAGGTAATTTCCGACTAACTATTTAGTCGGCAAGTCTTTTATAATACAAAACGGCACCATTGCACCTTATCATACCCATCCAGCTATACACTTCCAATCTCCCTCACATCGTCATTCAGTTCACCCCATCCTAATCGACGCTTTGTCCCTCTCTCCAGCCGTGGTCCTTAACCCATCTCTCCAGCCGCGGTCTCCACCGCTCAGCACCGCCACCGCTGCCACAACCCCAACGAAAACCCCTCTCTCCTCTGACTGTGGTCTCAGATCCTCGTGCTCCTGTTAATCAAACCCCCCGACGAAAACCCCTCTCCTCCGACTTTGCATCTCTAGCCGTGGTCGAGCCGCTGTGTCTCTCTCTCGCTCGCTCCTGCTAGGTATTCACACACTCTCTCTCTCTCTCTCACTCTCTCTCTCTCTCTCTCTCTCTCTCTCTCTCTCTCTCTCCGCTACGATCTGGGTTTTTAGTGCTCCAAATGAACAAATCAATTTGGGTTTCTAGCGCTCCAAACGAAAAAATCAATTTGGGTTTTCTGAGTTTTTCAATTTGGTGGTTGGGTTTTCAGTTCTAGTTTCTGATTAGAAGGTGAGACTATGGTTGAAGTTCTGACAGTGACTGTACGGAAATGTACGATAGTTTTTTTTATTTGATATGGATGTGTGAAATTGATTTTGTGATATTGATTTCTTTTTAAAAGAGTTTTGGGATTTGAGTAGGCATTTGCTTAGGCTGTATTTTTGAATAATCAAAATAAAATTTTTGTGTTTTGACTAACGTTGCCAATACAGTTACCGCATGTGCCAAGCAAGAGCAAATCGGAGGACCACGCCTAGACCCACTAATCGTTAACCGTACCCCCCACAATATATACTCAGTGGGCCATTGGAATTCATGCATTATCTGACCTATTATTTGAGCCTGAACAAAAATGCTACAACATCGAAAACTTATAACATGAGGCTTAGATTAGTATTGGCCGCTCAAGTTGTAGTCCATGACTATGAGCCTTAACCTGAAATTTATGTTTTATAAAGCATGCTAAAGGCTTCTCACATTATAGGATAATCTAGCCTGGAAACAATCATCAGTGTTTAGACTTTGGAGTATGGAGGCATGTTCACATTATAGGAGCCTTTCGTATATATGGATTTCAGGAGATGTCTAGACTGACCCATAAAAGCTTCTCACTTCTTCTTCTTTTTTTCTTTTTAGATCTTAGGTCATTGAATTGTTGTACAAGCTCTTTTTTACTTATTTTCTGTTCTTTTCTCTGTGAGTGCTTGCCTTCTGGTGGAATGTGTCCAATAGATTCTACATTCTTGTTCTTTTCAAAAATGTGTGCGGCTTCCTTATTCCTCTTCTATTCCGTAGAGTTGAGTCATGGTTCTGGTGTATGCAGGAAAGAACAATCAAGAGATAGATGTGACTTCAGGATTTTATGTTCTGAGGGGTTTCCCTTGACAAATTCAAGGTGTGTTTCTATTATGCTTTTTTATTTTTATGTTTAGAACCGATCCATGCACAAATCCTTGATCCAAACACAACCATAGAAAATCAAATAACTCTGTACCCTGGATAACAAATATGCACTATATATTGTTTCTTCAATATCAAAATACTTCTCTTAGCTAAAATAGTTGAGTTACCGAAGTTTGTTCTTTCACCTCTCTGCATGTTTTACATGCCAATATTACTCATTTTCAAAAAAATTCTTTTTTCAGATCGTCATAATAGCGCATATAATAATTTTGTTTTAATCTTAACATTATTATCACTGGAGTTGCATGCTTCCAAACCACCATGTTTCATTACTCTATCATGAACATTAACTTGTATAACCTTTAAAATTATTTATAGGTCATAAGAAATGGATAAGGATTGGATGGCGATAAAAAATAGGTGGTCAGAGCAGTATAAACAAGGGGTGGAATCTTTCATAGAATTTGTGATGACGAACTCAAGAGCACAAGATAAGATTCGGTGTCCATGTATTGATTGCCTAAATAGCAAAACACTTAGCAATAAAGTTGTTAGGACCCATTTGATACTAAAAGGAATTGACTCTTCTTATAAGACTTGGGTGTACCATGGGGAACCTGTTCTTGCACGTCAGCCTCAAACACAATATGACGACTATCACGAACACAATGAAGGTATTGAGGATGAAATAGGACGGGAGGTCCCTGAGGATGACAACCAATTGCGTGATATGTTGGAACAGTCTATTGTTGGTGGCATCTTGGATGATGATGTCAATGGATTGCCTAATCTTGAGAGGGAAAATGTGCGGAATGGAAGGACTTCAATGAGCATTTTCGGTACTTACCATTGACTCCGAGACTACAAAGGCTATATTATTGTAAGAAAACAACTCCTGATATGAGATGGCACAAAGACAAACGTGTAGATGATGAGGAATTGCATCGTTCGGCTGATGGTCAGGAATGGAAGGACTTTGATGAGCATTTTCTCGATTTTGCTGTTGAACCGCGAAATGTGAGGCTCGGAATGGCTATTGATGGTTTCAATCCTTTTGAAAATATGAGTACATCATATAGTATGTGGCCTGTTATCCTGGTGCCTTACAATCTCCCACCTTGGAAGTTCATGAAAGAGCCCATTTGCTTCATGTCGTTACTTATTCCTGGCCCATCGGCCGTTGGAAGAGATATTGATGTTTACTTGCGCCCGTTAGTTGATGAGTTTAAGGTGTTGTGGAAGGATGGTATGCGAACTTATGATGCCTCCACTGGACAATATTTTACAATGCGTGCATGATTTTTATAGACCATCAATGACTTACCTACATATGCCATAATGTTTGGGTGGTCTACAAATGGTTATTTAGCTTGTCCCATTTGCAACGAGGACAACTCATCAGTCAAATTAAGGAGTAAGATTGGATATTTGGGTGCTCGTCGCTTTCTACTCGAGCACCATATTTGGCGAAGGAGCAAGTTCTTTAATGGTAAATTTGAGGATAGGACTAGACCTTTGGAGTTGTCGGGCGAAGAAGTATTAAAACAAATTAATTTAGGGACATACCCGCTGTGGGCTCCCCGACTGGCGCGCACCCGAGAGAGTCGCCACCCAAATTTTCGAGATGGATGATCCGAGAAACTGATGATTCGCTTTGGAAAAGGCTTTTGGTCTAGCGAAAAACGTCGAGACTTTGGGTCCGGGAGCCATGTTACGAATGGGGAATGTTTTGTTGAAAAGCACCTCATTCGCCTAGTGAAACCGATCTCTACTAAACATTTTCAAATGGGAAAGTTTTCATGGACATTTTGGAAAATAAAGCTCTTTAATAAGCAAGTAAGAGGGGAAATGACATGAGAAGATATATCACATTGGCGTGCGCGTGGTGCCATACAGGAATGATAAGAGCATGGTGTCATGGAATGAAAATATTTAAACAACAAGCTGTCCGGATCAGAATCATCATCACACGGCCTATCTCAAAACCACGCACGGTTTTGTGATATGCCGTGCGGTCTACCTATTTTATTGTCTGACTGTTAAGTGCTCAAAATAGCGCCCGGTGTTCCAGATATCCCGTGCGTGACTCTGTTGGAGACATCAGGGAATATCCAGCCACTGACCAGTTTCAGAACAATACTGTTTTTCCTTAAGCCATGGGCGCAAAACAACTTTTAGTACGTTTGATCACTTAAAATGGTCAAGAAAACCTTGTTTATAAAACGGGCCATGGCTTGTAGATGTGATCCTGTTATGAAAACATTGACTTCTAGTTTCCTCAACAACAGAAACAGGCCTTATAAAAGATGGATTTAATTCGGACAGTTTGAACAAGAAAATTAGTTGCTGATGAAAGACCGTGCATCTGAATACACTACGTCGCGCGGCGTGGTGCCTTCAGGTCAATGACTGTTTTGTTTTCCAAAAATGATTTTAAAGTCAAAACTTAACCAAATGAGCGTTAAGTCTGACAGTAGAAGAAGCTCCCTCAGGGTCAAGACGGAACTTAACCCAAGGAAACTTGGTTTTTACCATTGATCTTGAGCTTGAATGAGGACGGATGATGGTGGATGAGCATTGGTGAGGTTGGTTGAAAGAAAAGATGTGTGAATACATGTAATAGATGGGTATATTAGGTAGTTGAGATCTTAAAGTGAGCAAAAGGATTTACTTTTAGTGATGAGAAGAAAAATGGGGGACTTTGAGAAAGGAGAAGCCCAGAGAATGTTTTTAGAGCAAACTTTCTCAAGGCTTGAAAGTGAAGAGTGGGTGTGAAAGCATGATGAGAGAGAAAGAGAGTTCAAGGCCTTTTTCTCTTGAGTGGAAAGGTGTATTTATAGGCAAGAGCCAAGGATTTTGAATTCAAATGGTGGAGGTATTTTCTGGGCGGGCCAGAAGTGCCTTTTCAGCGTAGCCAACTTGTAGCTGTAACTCAAGTGGGCGTGGCCGACAGCTAGCTGAGACAGTCAGATTTTTATCCAAAATGCCGTGCGGTTAACCTTATGACCACGTGTGGCATAATGAATTCTATTATGCCGCGCGGTGTAGAAGTGTTCCGTGCGGTATTCTAGGTCCAGTCCAGAGTTTTTGGGCTTTCGGTTGGGGTTTTGGGCTGAAGGGGTCCTTTTTCCAAGCTTTCGAAGTTATTGCTTCCTTTATTTCATCATCGGGACATTCAAAGACCCTTCGAGGTCCGGATTGGGGTGTCTACACCCGCCATTTGGAAAACATCCAAACAGGAGCAGGAAAAGAAAAAGGGATGAGTATGAGAACAATTTGAATTGGGAGAAGAAAAACATTTTGTTTGAGCTGTCTTACGCTCCTTTTCTCAATCTCCGACATAGTCTTGATCCTATGCACATAGGGAAAAACATATGTGACAATTTGGTGGGGACATCTTTGGGCATAGATGGAAAGAACAAGAATACGGAAAAGGCGCGGAAGGATATGGAGGATCAGGAAATACGAAAGGAGTTGGACCTAAAGAGGCGTGCAATTGGGACATTTGAGAAGCCCCAAGCCACGTACACATTGTCCCCGAAAGAGAGAGAAGGCTTTTGCGATTTCTTAAAATCTATCAAGTACCCAGATGGCTATGTAGCAAACATCTCTAAATGCGTGGACACTCAAGGTGGTAAACTATCGGGTCTCAAAAGTCATGATTGTCGTGTCCTTTTGCAACGAATTCTCCCGATTGGGATGCGTGGCTATTTGAACAAGGAAATTGGGACTGCGTTGTTTGAGTTTGGTAACTTCTACCAACAGTTGTGCTCAAGAACAGTGAAGCTAAGCGATTTGGATAAATTTCAAGAGAACATTGTACTTGTACTTTGCAAGCTTGAAAAGATATTCCCTCCCGCTTTCTTTGACGTTATGGTACACGTAGCTATTCACTTGCCTCATGAGGTTAGGCTTGGAGGGCCGGTGCAATATCAATGGATGTACCCGATTGAGAGGTATGGCGAGACCATTCTACTAACTATGTCATTTATTTATAGTTGTATTTATGACACAGTAAAGTGGTATTTTTTTTTATAGATTACTTAGAGTTCTGAAACGATTTGTAACCAATAAAGCTCGTCCCGAAGGTTCAATTGTGGAGGCTTATATATCCAAAGAATGTACAACTTTTTGTTCTATGTATCTCAATGGAATTGAGATAGTGTTTAACCGCGTAGAAAGGAATGATGATGGTGGTGAGCACACAATGGGGTTAGCGGCATTCAATCAAAATGTTCGTCCCTTCGGTCGAATCTAAAGAGCACCTAATGTACTTGTCAACCAAAGAGACATGGCTCATTGGTTTGTCTTATACGATAGCCCTGAAGTCAATCCTTATCGAGAGTACGTATTTACATAAATGTATTCTAAATTGAGTTGATGTTTTATCATTATTATTAGTCTTATATGTTAACTAGGATACACAAGACTTTGCTGGAGGGTGACAATACCATTGATATTGCAAAAAGACAACGCAAAGAGTTTCCCCAATGGTTCAAAGGGCACGTAAGGCATAGATCATTGAATTAGTCATGTTTCAGATTAAGCAATGTTTTTTATCTAGTGTAGCGTAATACGAACTTTTTTTAATGTTGTTGAATGAATTGCGGAACCAAGGGTCTCCAGAAGCAACTGAAGAGTTGTGGTCATTGGCCAATGGACCTGATGCATTAATGGACACATATTTAGGGTACATTTCTAATGGTGTTCAATTCTATACTATTGAACATGACAATCGACATACAAGTCAGAATAGTGGGGTACTCGTGGAAGGGGAGCATGAACAACAGACAATAGACTTTACGGCTTTTTAACCAAAGTATGGGAGTTGAGCTATTTGTTCAATCATCGAGTTGTTTTGTTTCAATGTGAATGGTACAATACTGGTAGTAGTAGAACTATGCGATGACTCTCTTCATTCTTAAACCCATACTCGAGAAATGTTGTTGTATGTGCATGTATCAATATCATGGTGTTAGGTTTCTTTTCTTCCCTTGATGTACCATTGTCAAGTTTGTACCAATATCATGGGTCTTATTATTGTGTTTTGTTTTTTTCACGGATATTGGAATATCTGGCATCTCGTTAAGGACTATATATGAAGAAATTGGATTTTTGCTGTGGATTCTACCATAATCTAGTTTTCTCGCTATTAAACTTTCCTATTATTTTGCGCTCTAGGGCTTAGATATGATATGTTTGATGCTATGTACACTTTTCGTGGTACGATTTTTTGTTATTTTGTACTATGCGAATTCGGATACCGTTTATTAAGTATTTGGTGAACACTATTTATTTATGGAAGTTATGAATGAATTGTACTTGAATTTCCTTATTTGATTACAGTATATTGGTGAATACATGTTGCTTACTTTAATTTATTGTGAATCACCAAAAAAAAAAAAAATCTAAGCAGATTTTAGAATTAGTTTTAAAATATGTAATATTATATTTCCCGACTAAATACTTAGTTGGTAAAAGCTGTAATGTGCCAATAATAAATGTTACATTTGCCGACTAAATAATTAGTTGGTAATTTATTAAATATTTTCTGACTAAATAATTAGTTGGTAATATTTCAAATATTTTCGGTAATTAATTAAATATTTGTCGACCAAATAATTAGTCGAGAATTTATCAAATATTTTCAGCAATTAATTAAATATATGCCGACTAAATAATTAGTCGGTAATTTATTAAATATTTTTCGACTAAATAATTAGTCGGTAATTTGTTAAACATTTACCGACTAAATAATTTTGCAGACTAAATACTTTGTCGACAATAATTAAAATTAACCGACTAAATAATTAGTCGGGAAAAATCATTTTATGCCGACTAAATGGTTTTTAGTCGGTAATTACCTTTGCCAACCACAATTCCCGACTAAATTGCCGACCAAATTTTTTAGTCGGGAAATACTTTTGCCGACTAAATTTCTACCTTTTGTAACGACCCGAATTTTTGCCCGATTTTTTTTCGATAAAGAAATTATTTTTAATCGAATAGTCTATAGTAATCGATTAATTATTTAAAAAGTGTTATTAATAATATAATTATAATTCTTTTCCTTAATAGATTTATACAAATATAATTATCTTAGTTCTATTTTTTCAATTTACATGCACACTCTTTCCGTCTCTTTCTTTCCTACTCAGTCTCTACTTCCTCCATGACCCTAAAACCAAGCCAAATTCGTCCATTCCAAATCCCATGAACCCAATTTCATTAAATTCACTCTTATCTAATCTCTTTCAAATTCACCTATATAACCCATCTCCATTGACTCACAAAATTTATACCACAATATTCTCCAAGCCCTACCAGTCCAAAAGAGAGAAAAATCAAAGAAAATCAAGCTCCAATTCATGGAGTTTTAGAGAGAAAAAGAAAAAGAGAGAAAAGTGGGTTTCATAGCTACGCCCAATCGAAACCCAATTCAACCATCCCGATCATCTCCTACAACCCAGAGCATCCCCGAACAAGCCTCAATCCGATTTCAAAGTCTCCCGATCAAAGAACTCGAAGTCTTCTTCCCCAAAATTCAAGATTCGTTTTTAAATCAATTTGATCCTATTAAAGATATTATAATCCTATCCAACCTCTTCTCTAAGTATATTAAATGTTTATATGCTTAACCTTATGTCCCGAACGAAAAAAAGTTATGGTTCACTGCGCGTTTTTTGCCGTATTCACCAATATGATATTATTTTTGAGCCCGACACTTTATTTGTAATTATTTACAAAGAAGATGACCCTTATGATATTTATTTTAAAATTTGTACGATATTAATATTTTGAAAAACTACTGATTTGATATTATTTTCTTACAATATAATATCATATTAGTATAAAACGTATTAATTATATCAGTTTAATTTATTTTGTAGATTGAGTTGGTTTTAAATATTTCGAAACAACTTTGCGACCTCCCGAACACCGTTTTTGACCCCCGAACTATTTTTCTTAGACTTTTAACACCTCAAAGATCATACCTTGTTAATTTCATAATTTATTTATTTATTTAGATATTTATTAATTATTTATTCGTTATCTTTCAAGATTTTATAAACGAAAAATATTTGCGATTTTCCAAACAATATTTTTAATACCCAAACTATTTTTCCTAGATTCCTCACATCTCAAAGATGTTATCTTGTTAATTTCATACTTTTTAATTTTATTTACCATTTATTAATATTTTTATAGTGTTTCCAAATAAAATTACCTTACGACCATATAAACCCTAAATTCCCGAGTAATTTTATTTGGACTTTTACCTTCCAAAGATGAAACATTGTTAACCTCGACCTATCTTATTTATTAAATAATTTATTATCCATTTATTTTTTTTCGACAACTTTTATTAATCTTTTTATTTAAAATAATCTCGCGGCCTTCCGAACCCAACTTTTGCCACTCAACTGGTTTCATAGGACCTTTAGGACTCTTATTAAGGTCATGATAAATATTCTAATATTTTTATCTAATTAATGTATTTAATTAGTTTTTAATTAATCTATTATCTTAGAATAAATTAATAAGAGCCCAGAAAAATTTTCTTTTAATTTCTTTTAAAACTCTTACTTTATTATTGACATTGTGACCATACAAGATTAAAGGCAACTGCCCGTTCATAATAAGTTGCGTGATTACATTGTTTATTAATTGTTTTAATTATTATTGATTTGTTGTATATTGCACCGATACTTGATTTGAATGCTAGATTGGTCCCTAGAGACATGGGGTGGTATTGCGAAATAGAACTCATCTAGACGATGCTAGATAATGGATAAATTGGAAAGTTTTATTTTTAGATTGCTTGCAGGCGAGATTTTGAGATGTGATGAGTTGGATGTGATGGTTTGAAACTGGCAAAGTAAGTCCAGTGTTGATTGATGAATTGAAACTGGCGGGTGTCCAGTGATGTATTGATACTAGCAAAGTAAGCCCAGTGATGAATGATGATTTGAAACTGGCAAAGTAAGTCCAGTGATGATTGTGAAGTGGTATATAAAATAAGCGAATCCTAGCTATGATTCGGACATGATAAGTTTTCTTTTGTTGTAATGAGAGGGATACACGCTAGGTACATAACTGAGGTGAAATCCGCGACAACAAAAGAAAGTGATCTCATGGGACAGGGCATGGCTAGCGGTTGGGGAGGAAAGATGCCGCGGAGGAGATCTTAGATTACACGTCAAGTTAATGGATAGTAATAAATTGGTTTATGTGGAACAAACTCTGTCTTACTTTTTCGCACCACTATTATACTGCTGCTTGCTAACTATAAAGTAAGGGGGGTAGTTGGGTTGGATTATTCTACTGGGTGATTTATCACTCACAGATACGTCTGTATCCGGCAAATCGTTTGCTTCGGCGATCAATTTGCAGTGGGCGCAGGATTCAATGGAAAGGATTCAAAGATGTTGCAGTTCAACACGAAAAGAATATCAGGAACAAAGATCGAGTATGTTTCGGATTTGTATCAAACCTAGAGTCAGCTCTGAAATTAATGTATTTTGAATCAGTAAATTTATCTTGTGACTGTAATAGCTAAACTTTATTTTGAAAAATTATATTTATTTAGCAAATTTTCTTAAGATTTTATTTTATATTACTTCCGAAAAGTCGGGGCGTTACACCTTTTGCAGACTAAACTGTTAGTCGGGAATAGTGTAATTTCTTGTAGTGATTCTTATTGTCACCGGTGATCTATAGAACTAAGGCACCAGTGATTATTGCATAAAGTAACAGATCTTTCGTCGAACAGGGGAATTCCAGATAATGAAGGTAGGCTCGAAAAAGAATCATGAAAATTCGAGTGTTAACCCTTTTCATGAGGGATTTAATGAGATGAGCAAAATAGGATTCATTTAGTAACCAGAAAACAAGTTCTGCAATTTTCTCAATAGATACGAAGTTGGTGGGTTTTTGTCAAAATTAACTTCTAATGAGACTCAGGACTCGTGACAGTGCATCAGCTTAAGGTGGAAACATCAATCCTCTATGATTAGGTAGAATGATCATCAAAGCAAAGCAATTCTAGCCGCCAGGTGAGCTATATTATGATAGTCAATTTACTCAATTAGCATTCCTTTTATAGAAATTAATAGAGATATGCTTATTGTTGAAAATTAATCACATCTTGGTTCAAAAAGATTTGCTTATAGCTGATATCACATCTTGAGAATTCAATGACGATGCAACTTAGTAGCTGATACTTGATTTAGAGAATGACCCGACACAGCCAATTCAGAACTATACAGAAAAAATGGTAGCACTGACGGTACCGGAAGGGTGAGGGAGGAGCTACTAAGCATGAGAACAGCCAAAGCCATAGTTGGTCTTTCCATAACATTCTCCTGGACGCACAATAACCCAATATGAATACATCTTATCATTTCCCGCATGGAACCCAAATTAGCCCTTAGTGTGGGGTCTATGAGATTTGAAGTTATTGCTTCCCTCCAAGTTTTCCAAGCCTACAATATTTCAACATGTGACTTAGGGTTTCATGGAATACTACATTCTTTCATGAAGTGTAGTGTCATGCATTTTTCCTTTTGTGGTAAACATTGTTTCAAGAAATTTTCATACTTAAGTAGCTTAAAAGGTCCTTTATGATCTCTCCAGTATGGAAAGAGTTGTTCTTCTAGCCACTCGGAATTTCAAGAAGTAAGACACCAAAGCTAAAGACATTTGATTTGATGGAGAATTGCCCATGCATCGCATACTCTAGAGCCATATATCCACTACAATGGTAAATGCGTTGGTATGAGTACATAAATCATAGATGATTTTACCATTTGTTGTGTCAAATTTGACTTGAAAAATGGTTCGTCATTTTTTAAGCTGAGAAATCACGGAAGATTGTTGTTTAAGGTTTCATGCCGAATGAAAATACTACAGATCACGTGCATATTTGCACGCACACTCATAATGGATAAAGCTCATAAAGAGGATATTGTGTAGAGATAATGTTACGAGCCTAAAAGTACTCTGTTATTATTTTATGCTTTGTTATCTTTTATTTTCTAAACAATGGATTTATCGGTTAGTTGTCCTAGCTTTTAAGTACTTTTTTAGGAATTTGGAGTCCAAGTCTTACAGGTCTCTATTTTGTTTGTGGTTGGTCGTTTGTAGCTATTTGTCCTAGTCTTAAGGATCTCTAAATTTGTAGCTATTTTCCTATTTTTCCTAGTTTGCTCACGACCTCAATATTGGTTGGTCATTGTACCTATTTGTCCTAGTCTTAAGGATCTCCTAATTTCTAGCCATTTTCCTCTATTTCCTGCGTTAGTTTACAATCTCTATATAAGATAGGCAACTGATGAATAAAGGAAATTATTGTTTATCTTTCAACACTTGTGTTTAATCAGAGGCCTAGGTTTCTCAGTCAACCTAAATTACTATCTTATTGCTTCATTTTTTTTTCCCTCTCTTTTCACTATGGTTCCCACAAACAATAGAAAAGTAAATCTTTAATTCGTACCAGACAATTCAATCCCAAGCGGTTTAGTCGAGTTCGATGAGAAAGCAAATAAATTATTGTCCTTCATGAAGTTGCATGTTCGAATTCCATGGACGCCAAAAATTTCAAACCTTGAGGCCATTAGAGGGTTTGCTCGGTCAGTAACTTCAAAGTCCCGGAATCAGTCGAGATGCACGCAAGCTGACCCGGACAACGAGGTGCGCGCAAGTTGAACTATCAAGGAGTTGGGGCAAGGTGTTTGTGTTCTTATTCACTGTTGTTGTGAACACAGCATTGTATTTGACCCATTTGGCCAAGAAGGGTGACAAAGTGGTTGAAAACAACGACGATTTGTGGGCTAATGTGAAGGCCGGGCTCCTGATTCTGTCCGTAGGAAATCCCTCTACGAAGAGAGAAAGCAGCTTCCGCATTGGAAATTAATCTGCAAATGGTTGTTGAACGTGCAGGGCGAGGGCTATGGGAAAGGAAATAGATCATTTCATAATCGATGCGGCCCAGGTCGATCCTTGTTGCTGTTCTGCGCTCCTTCTGATTGTCATTGCAAAGCGCTGCTGTTTGAAAAAGAAAAGGGGTTGCTATGAGGATGTGAATGGCACCGACACATGCATTGTATCTGGAGTTGTTTTTCTGGATTTTCTGAAGAGCCTGAAGATAATGAGGGCCCAGGAAAAGCATGAAGTTCTGTTCTTCATTGATGCGGGTATGCTCGTAATTGATGTTGTCCTATCGATCATTGTGATTCATGTCAGCTGTTGCCAATGTAACGTACATGCGGCCGAACATGAGCAGAACCGTAACACATTACCACGCCAGAGGGATATGTTGCTCAACGGAGTGTTTTTCATCATGTTCCTGTCGACAACTGCATCCATAGCAAACTCTCTCCACGAACTAAACGAAAAGCGAAATCGTGGAATTGGTTCAAATTCCTGCTATCTTGATGGCTTTGCTGGTTGTTAATTACTACATCATCAGGATTGTGCACGCAAATAAGTTCACAATTTGTGTATGTCCGCAACATGACGGGTAGTCATTGGTGTGTATGTCATGATAAAATTAAATCCATATAATAAGCTAGTTCACTTTTTGAATTTTATGTACTACATAAATCTAACGATCTAGAGTGGTCCATTGAATTCAGCAGCGTAGATCCTAGAGTTGGCCATTTTTGAAAAGATGCAAATCAATTAATCTTTCTCTCATATTTATTCCATATCGGATTCCAAAACACACTCTCTCTCTTACTCATTCTTTAAAACCCAATTAGTAATTTTTTTTTTTTTTTGGGGTTTGAAAATTTTTTAGGCTTTCGGGAACTCTAAGAATTTTATATAGCATTCAAGGTGTTTGTAAGAATGCCTAGATAGAATAAAGAAATATATATCTATCTTTTGTTTACTTTTCTTTCGGTCATTCACCTAATAGCTGGGTCTAACTTCGTCATGGTCAATAGTAATAATGGATAATTGATTTTAAATTGATCTTGATTATATTGCATCGTGCCTTTAAATACAAACAATTAAAATTTGCTAAAAAGTAAATTTCGAGTCATAGCAATTTATTGAATACCAATGTTCGAGTTGTGCCTTTAGGCACGGGCATCCTCGAGCCGTGCCTTTGGGACAATCAGTTTCAATTTTCCTGATTATAGTCATGGCCGGTATCAACAGCGTTTTGGAATACCTTCTCAAGGATTCCAAATAATTCCAAATGCATATATGTGTGGAGGCCTTTCTCTCCTTCTTGAAACCTTGTAGTGCATCAATTTAATTCATTGTGTCAAACAATTCAAAATGCATTTGCAAAACTCAAAATAATTCAGCATCTTCAATGGTATGTTAGTCATTCTGCTCAAACAAGCGTTTTTTTTCCCCTTTTGCTACAGTAGTATTTAGTCAAAATTTGATAGAGTAACTCGATCTATGGTGTCAAATCATTTTTAGTTTGATCCATCACCACCGTTTGATGATCACAAGAATCATGTCATATACTGAGATGATCATAGATTTTATTTTATTTTTTATCACGAGATGATCATAGATGACTTTACCATTTTTGTGTCAAATTTGACTTGAAAAATGATTTGTCATTTTTTAACCTGAGAAATCATGGAAGACTACAGTATTATTTAAGGTCCCATGCCGAGATAATGTTACGAGCCTAAAAGTCTTCTGTTTTTTATTTTATGCCTTGTTATCTTTTATTTTCAAAACATTGGATTAATCTGTTAGTGGTCCTAGCTTTTCAATATTTTCCGTAGGAACTTGGAGTCCAAATCTTACGGGTCTCCTATTTTGTGGTCGGGCGTTGTAAGTATGAGAAATGCTAGAGACAAAAAAACCTTACTCTGAAAGTACCCCGAAAACAGTAATCAGTGGTTGAGAATTACTTTGATGATTGGGCTATTAGTCCTAGTTGTAAGGGTCTCCTGATTTGTAGCTATTTTCCTATTTTTCCTAGTTAGTTTACAATTTCTATATAATAGCTATTTGTCCTAGTCTTTAAGGATCTCCTAATTTGCAGCTATTTCCTATTTTTCCTAGTTAGTTTACAATCTCTATATAAGATACAGCTGATGAATAAAGTAAATATCGTTTATCTTCGAACCTAAATTACCTTATTGCTTCATTTTTTGTTTACCTCTTTTCACTAGGTTCCCATGAACAAATAGAAAAGTACTCCGTAACTCCTTAATTTGTACCAGACAATTCAACCCCAAATGGTTTAGTCAAGCTGGATGAGAAAGCAAATAAGTGATTGTCTTTCATAAGATCGCATGTTCAAATTCTATGGAAGCCAAAAATTCCAAACTTTAGGGCCACTAGAGGGTTTGCTTGATCGGTAACTTCAACATCCTAGAATTAGTTGAAGTGTACACAATCTGGCCCGGACAACGAGCTAGGTGCGCCTACATCACTAAAGGGCTATCGCAAGGACATGTGGCGAGGAAAATGGATTTCGTCACTAAAAGTACATTATCCCCAAGGAAATTCAATTTCGTCGCAAGACCTTTTTCTTGCAAGAAAAAATAGATTTCCTCGCCAAATATTATCTTTTGGCGAGAAAATATTTTGTCACCTTTTTTAGGACACATTAATTTTTGATATATAATTCACTATTAATTATGTTCATAGGTATTTGTAATATCATGATGGTAACACATAATCAACTACATAGTTCAATATCATTATCAAATTTATTAAACAAAAATGTGACAAACGGGGAAAATAGTTCTCTCGCTAATCGCAATGAATTGGTGAAAAAACCTCATATTTTGTCACTTTCCTTATTCTAATTAGCAATGAAAAATATGTTCCAAAGACGTGCAAAAGGTTTATATATTCAGAATTGTAAACCTTTAATTTCCACTGGAAAGGAAGTTGGTGTGGTCAATGGAGGGAATGCTGACTTAGAGGAGGTCAACGGTTCGAGTTCCAGAGCTAGCAAAGGAGGAAAAAATCCGTCGCCTATTTTGTAAACACGGCGTTAGTTTAACAAGGAAAAAATATAGCAAGGAAAAAATTTCTCCCCAGTTGTGTCAGAATAGCAAGGAATTATATTTTTTTCCTTGCGAATACCTTTTGCAACGATGTTTAGGTAAGGAAAACTGGCAAGTAAATTTTTCCTTGCCAATACATTTTGCGAGGAAATCAAGTGCTTTGGCGATGAAACTAAATCCTTGCTATTTCGTGTTGTAAATATGCATGCAAGCTAAACTATCAATGAGTTGGGGCAAGGTGTTTATGTTCTTATTCACTGTTGTTGTGAACAAAACATTGTATTTGACCCATTTGGCCAAGAAGGGTGACAAAGTGGTTGAAAACGACAAAGATATTTGGGCTAATTTGAAGGCCAGGCTCATGATTCTGTCCAACGTTGTGTCCGTAGGAAAATCCCTCTACAAAGAGAGAGCAAAAGTTATGAAGTTGTACAAATTCGTGGCGTTAGGTGATCAGGTGCCAACAACGGCTAAAGAATTTTTTGCTGATAAGTGTGTGGTATTGTTCGTTGTTTGTTCTGTATTGTTGGGTCTGATTTCACTGGTCAAGCTAAAGGGAAATGAAAGTGAAGTAGCACTGGAGGACCAAGATGTGGAGTTAGGATTGCTTCCAAGTAGTAATGCATATCCCAGGACGACTCAAGAGTGCTAGGAAGCCCTAGCTGACCCAGACCATTGCAAGGAAACTCTCATCAGACGGACTTCTCCTCCTATGCAAACAATTAGGCGCCTATCACTGGACAGGCCAACAAGCGACACTCAATACAAGTGTCTCGCTTGATGAGTCTGCTAATCTATTAGCCCCATTTTGGGATCCTGGGTTCATCGCACTAGAATGGGGTTTTTTTATTGATATGTTGTAACAATGTCTAGTGGATTTTTTTTCTCTTTTTCACCTAGGAAGGAGCAAAATGCCCAGCTTTGCAGATGTGTTCAAGGTGATCTGGAAGCTAATAACGAGATTGGAATAAAAATCGAATTGGTGCAAGCGCTTCATACTGGGATTATGTTTCGTAATTGCAGTGGTAAAGTTCATTACCACCGCAGTAACGAACTCAATTTGTATTCCAATCCCGTTATCAGCTCCAGATCAACACATCTCCAAAGCTAGGTATTTTTCTCCTTCCTGTGTGAAAAAGAGAGAAAAATCCACTAGACATTGTTACAACTAATGTATAAAAAAATAAAAATCCATTGTAGTTGGATGAACCCAAGATCCCAAAATGGGGCTAACAGTTCTGCAACCTCATCAAGCGGGGCACTTGTGAGTTGTGATGAGCCCTCATCAAGTTGGGCACTTGTGCTGCTGAGCATCGCTTGTTGGGCCAGTGATAGGCGCCGCCTAATTGTCCACATAAGCGCCCTCTAATTATTGTTGCTTAGTCCATTTATATACTTGGAGTATAATGCTTGACTTTTTTGATGTTGTCAATACTAGTCTTTGTTGACGTTCAACTCTACAGAGCCATGCCATGGTCTCAAGTTATTATATGCCAACAACGGACAAAGAGTTTTTTTTGCTGATAAGTGCGTGGTATTGTTGGTTGTCTCTTGGGTATTATTGGGTCTAATTTCACTGGTCAACCTACAAGGAAATGAAAGTGAAGTAGCACTCGAGTACCAAGATGTGGAGTTAGGATTGCTTCTGAACAGTACTGAATATCCCAAGATGACTCAAAGAGTTCCGGGAAGCCCTAGCTGACCGAGACCATTGCAAGGAACCTCTAATCAACATGATAATTGATGACAAGAGAACCAACAAACGACTGATTCAAGACGATGAAATCCCAATGTGTTGGGTGAATCGAGCAGAATGCGAGTAAAGAGACGCTTTAAAACTACTTTAACTCTAGTGTTTCTCAATCCCACATTTAGATATATATTGTTGTACTCCAGTAAACAATTGTCTCCGTATCTTATTTCCCTATATTGTATTTGCTTGTACCAAAAAGTATCTATAACACGTGTTTGCAATAGTTGTAGATACAATTTTTAGATTTTAGCTTCAAATCTAGCTTGTTGCAGATTTTATATCCCGAATGTAGTAGAAGTTACGAAACCTGTTTGGCAGACCCCGAGAATCAAACCCGAGGCCTTAGGAATAAGCAAACTATTAAATCTCATGCCAAGACCACTTGAACTCCTTGGGGTTGCACACATGTTACATCTTGTTGGTAGCCATACAAAGAGAAAAGTTATACATAAAAATGGACTTTGTCTTGGACTTTAGTTTTTTGTTAGAATGATTTAAGGCCTGATTCAACTATCTTGTGGTCTTTAAATGAACGCCACTGATATAATTTTTGTTATGATTTGAACCGTTTAATTCTTGTGTTGCTATTTTTTCATTTTCTTAGTGAAAAATCAAGGTATTCGGTCACCGACAAGTACCTAATTGACTATTTAGTGTAAATTATTATTTTTCTTTTGGAACCGGCCGGGATGGCCGGCACGTGCCACCGGCTCCCACCCCCATATACCTCCGCCCCTGGGCGCAACAATATTGTTGACTTGTTATGTGTCTGTTAAATACCTCTATGATGAGATATCATGCTTTCAAATCTTGGAGTTCTATTTCATTTGCCAAAGGATGCAAATATTTAGGGGGTTGCTGAAGCTGTGCAAGTGTGCAAGTGCATGAGATAGAGATTCTGATCTTTTTGTTTGATCAAACTTTCTCATATATGGAAGCTTAATTGAACTTGCATATAGTTACTGTACGTGTTTATGTTTAGATTGTGATTGAATACCAGGATCACCAGCTTCCAATGGTATCGGATGCCCTTGGAAAGATGCATGCACATTTAACAGCGGCCGTGGTGTCGAATGATCCGAGGCAAGACTCAATTGCACTTTCACATTTTAACGTTGAGAATTACAATTTTGTCCCCCTCAATCTTTTGCCATCTCCTTGGCTAGAGAATTACAATTGCACTTTCACTTGATATCGGAGTCTTTGTGTTTGTTAGATGTTTGTGTTGGGAAATTGGAGCCTCGCGCTCAACTCACAACGAACAAAAAAACACTCAGGATCTTAAGATACTATCGTCACAAAAAACAAACCAAAGGAAAAGAAGAGAAAGAGGAACAGAAAAACAGAACACACAGATATACGAGGTTCGGTAACTTGCCTACGTCCCTGGGAACCACACCAATTCACTATGAACGACGAAAACTGAAGATCATGATAAAAGTGCATCGGGAATGGAAAAAAAAAAAACTAAAATATTTGTTTTTTTTGCTTTCGTCTGTGAGCGCATAAATGCCATGGTGTTGCCTTTCCTGTAAATAGTGTTATAGAGCAAACTTTTCCTCGGGGTCTTTAGTGTGATTAATTTAGGTTCTCGACTGTTCCTTACAACGAAAGCGGCGACAGCCTCCAAGAAGAGTGTCACGTTATGCTGAGTCTATGTAGCTCAATGGTTTACGGTTGTTTTGGAGGAGGATGCTGAAATTGAAGTCTAGTTTGGTTGGTTATAATATATACTAGCAGCTTTGGATAGGTTTTTTTTGGGTAAATCAAGATTTTGGATAGGTTACTAACTACTACTTCGTAATGGTTTCTCGATATATGTCATTGGAAAACGAATAGGCTTGATGTTGAACACGTTGTGATACCTATGGTCTTATACCTCATTCTGGTTTTGGGTTTGGGATTGCTGTTACAATTACTATCTGAATTTAGGAGGTGGAGAATTGGTTGCTACTCTGCATACTTTTGAAGTTACTGCTGTTGCTTTGGTTTTGATCTTGTGTTTGGTCTGGTTGTCTGCAATTGAAGATGAAGATACTTTAATTTTGCTGCTATAGATTGCATGCTACTAGTATTGTTGCTGATTTAATTTTGCTATGTAGAATTCTTGAGTGTTTTACTGTGTTAGGGTTTCTCTAGATCCTAGACATTCCTAGTGTTTCAAGATTCAATCAGGTGAAGGAGTACTTTGGTCCGGTTTGTGCTGGAATCTGTTTGGTTCCATTTGGAGTCGGATAGGCTAGTGTTGATGGCTGCTATTGGTGCGGAAAAAGGGTGTGGATGCTGCTGCTATTGCAAATATTGTCTGGTGATTAGGAAGTTGTATAGTGTCAACATGTGTTTACATTGTTATTCGTATATCTGTACTTTTTCTTTTGGCAGGTCACCCTAGGCATAACCAGGGGACAACCTAGGCCCCCAAATTTTGGCACAAAATTAGGATCCTAATTACGATATTTTTTATGTATCACAATTATCATAATAGCTCAGCACCGAAGCTGAGTTGTCCATGGTTCGTCCATGTCAATTGGTTTTATGTTAGAACCTTCCAAGAAATCTAACATGGAATCAGAGCTAGGTTTTGGATGGTCTCACTACTCGTGATGGAATCTCTGTCGTCCGAAGTTCTCATTCGTACATTCACGTGCATTTGGACTGCACGAAAGGGCCCAAGCTTAGTTCATATATTCTAAAGGGCACTGCACTTATTATTGCCAATTGATTTTAGTTTAGAACCTTCCAAGGAATCTAACGGCCATCACCATCCCAGACACCCAATATCTCTCTCTCCACGCCATATATATACACACCTTGAGCGATCTTTGGTAGAGCTCGGTGGAATATGCATTTGATCGGTCGTCCGCTGGCGCTTTCAGTGGTACACTCATCAAAGCTTCCATACCCGAGTTCGGTTGAAGAGCCGATGAATTGTATGGAGATAAATGAATCCCTTGTGCATGGGTTGGCTCAGGGTTATTGGAAGGGCTATTGGAAGTTTTTCTAACTGTGGAGAGAGAGAGAGAGAGAGAGAGAGAGGGGCCAATGAGAATCAAAATTATTCCAGATTTGGATCTGACCTATGGGTTCAATTTGTTGATATAGGAGAATTTGGGTTGCCATCTAAGTTTGGAAAATTTGACTTTCAATTTCTAAATACTCCCTCAGTCCCAAATTATTTGTCTGGTCCGCAAAATGATAACTTAAAAATAATACAATTTTTTAAAGAAAAAATTCAAACTTTTTTCACAAATTAATACAAGTCATTGATATATAGTAAGTTGTTAAAAAACTTTTGAATTTTTCTTGCAAAAATCGTATTACTTTGAAGATTTCATTTTGCAGACCGGACAAATATTTTGAAACGGAGAGAGTAGCTTGCTTGGAATGGGTGATGGGGTAGATATAAATATGCATAGCTTTATATCTACGCACATTGTTATGTAAAAATATATACTCCAACTACCTATAGGCTATAAACGTAACGAGGGGAAAAGAGAAAGTGAAGGGCAGTGAGAAGAGTCGAAGGGGAGAGAGAATGTAGAAGAGAAAGCATAGGCAATTGGGACATTTTAAATTACGAAATTAAGAGGTTCTGTGAAGTGACCCTGTTCCGTTTGAATTTCCAAGAAGATTTTAAAAAAAGAAATTGTGCGCAAGAATTTTTAAACCCCAAACGAACAAACACCGGATCAAGATAGATATCAGGGTTATTCATACATGTTTAGCCAAAACATGGGAGGGCAGTAACATTTGACAAAGGGGTTGGTACTTCGTCGGAAAAAACACGGCGAAGGTCAGTGATAATTACCTACTTTTAATAGTTTATAACGCATTTTCTTTAACTTTTTAAAATTACAAACAATTTGGAACATTTTATAAAATAAAATACCGAGCTAACAAGTCTCACATGGAGAAAAGAGAAAAAGAAGATTCTTCGGAAACGTGAATAGGGGGAAAAACTAACAAACAAACAAAGAGCTAACCGTAGGTGGTGGCCTAGATTTCACCTTAAGTACACATTGTTGTAGGACAAAAAGAACTGCGTTTTTTTTTAACTTATAAATTTGAAACTTATTTGAATATTTTCTACTTTTTATTTAGATTTTCGTCATAATTTTTGGAGTTAATCGTTCGTCTCTACAAGACGAATCGAAAAATCATAAAAATATGAATCGATGTTGAAAAAATTCAAATAAGACGACACTTTAGACAAATAAGAGAGTTGTTTGATAAATTTTTCGTCTTTAGTAATTTTTTTGGCTTCCCGTCATAATTTTATACTCCCTCCGTCTCACATTTTCATTGTCCATTTTTGAAGTACTTATATCTTTCAATCTATAATATTTTTCATAATTTTGAAGATTTTGTATTATATAATTAATCGAGATCTATCAACAAGATCCATATTGCATATTTTTCAAAATTCACACTGAAAGATACATAAAAAACATAAAAGAGACAAACAGAATAATGGACATGAGACGGAAAGAGTACTTTTTAGACTCCTTTCGTCAAATCGAATGATTAATTCAAAAATAAAAAAATAAGATTAAAAAAACGAAGCCAAGTATATAATTTTGTGCAGGTGAAGAAGGGGCTTGAAACTCCACATGACGGCGGTATAGATATACTGAATGATATCTCTCGGAAATGGAAGACAAATGGATAAAGCTTTTCCATCACAAAAGCAAGATCACGAGCATATCATCACATCTGTTGCTCTATGGATGGACCGATTATTATTATTTAGTCCAAAATCGGAAATCTTTTTTACCCCAAATTTTCCTCCCCTCCCACTTGTCTCTCCACTCTGCCTTTTTTTTCCCCACGCGCTCTCAAACTTTCGTCCTTTTTCCGTCCCAAATCCCAAGAATGACCCAATACAGATTACATCTCACCCATTTTTCACGTGGCTCTCACCGTATCACGACAATCTTTTCCCATCCCCTTTCTATTCTTCCCACATCCTTATCCCCTCGCTCTCTCTCTCTCTCTCCCTCCCTCCAAAGCTATCTCTAAAACAACGACATCCAACACCCTTCTCGGATAAGTTTACGCATATTTCAACTAATTTTAAAGTCTTACAATCGATATCAGATAAACTTTCAATGATCCCGTGGTTTCAAACGTTATCTTCTGTGAAATTTGATCTTACGAGCGACAAGCCCTCTCATGTCACATGCCAGTGGGCCAACTCCTTGGGTGACTACTCACTATCAATAGGATAGAGCTTTTGTCTGGTTTGGTCCAATTTTGGAAGAGTCTACAATAATAGTCGAAATCGTTATTTTTGTAAGTAAAAAATTAGCTTGACTGAAAATTAATAGGTGTACGGACCAAATAGATTTGTCAATGGAAAAAGGGGAAATTTTACGCTTCAAATTATTTTGTCATCTTAGTTTTTTTGTACAAATCTATTTTATTCGTAAGTCTATTGATGTTCGACCAAATTAATTTTTCACATGAAAGATATATGCAACAAAATCTTTAATTTTGTCATCTTAGTTTGATCCTTACTTTGATCCTGCGAGAGGCCCACAAAAATCTACAACTGGACCAAACTAGACACTCCATAAACTGGACAGGAGCTCTGTCCCCATCCTCCATCCCCTATCTTCTGTACTTTCTCTCCACTCTCTCCTCTCTCTCTCTCAAAAAAACACACACACACTCGCCCACTTCAATAATGGCCGGGAATACCCTCACCACCACGACCGTCTCCGATCTCCCCGACGTGATCCTCTCCAACATCCTCTCCGCCGTCTCCGACACCCGCAGCCGCAACTCCGCCGCCCTCGTCAGCCGCAAGTGGCTCCTCCTCGAGCGCTCCACCCGCTCCTCCCTCACCCTCCGCGCCAACCTCCGCGACAACCTCCGCGACCTCCTCGTCCTCCCCACCTGCTTCCGCCACGTCACCCACCTCGACCTCTCCTTCCTCTCCCCCTGGGGCCACCCCCTCTCCACCGCCGACCCCTCCGCCACCATCTCCCTCCTCCTCCCCACCTCCTCCGCCGCGCCTTCCCCTCCGTCACCTCTCTCACCGTCTACTCCCGATCGCCCTTAACTCTCCAGCTCTTATCCCCTATCTGGCCCCACCTAACCCAAATCAAGCTGATCCGATGGCATCAACGCCCTCAGTTACTCCCCCAAGGAGCAGACTTCGCCCCTCTATTCGAAAACTGTCGTACAATCTCCTCACTGGATCTCTCCTCGTTTTACTGCTGGAATGACGACGTTCCGATCGCCCTCCAATCGAACCCTAACCGCGCCGCAAACCTCACCCGGCTGAACCTCCTGAACCCTTCCTTCGCGGAAGGGTTCAAATCGGACGAGATCAAATTGATCACATCTTCTTGCCCTAACCTGAGCCAGTTCCTTGTGGCGTGTAAGTTTGATCACAGGTACATTGGGTTCGTGAACGACGAGACTTTGGGGTTTTTCGCTTCCGATTGCCCTAAGTTGTCTGTGCTTCATTTAGTGGATACTTCTGCTTTGTCTAATCCTAGGGAGGAGCTGAACGACGAAAGTTTAACCGCAGAAGACGCTAGGTTTGGTGCTGCGAGCCTGATCGACATGTTCTCTGGTTTGCCGTTGTTGGAAGAGTTGGTTTTAGATGTTTGTAGGAATGTCAGGGAGTGTAGAGTTGCGCTGGAGGAGTTGAATTCCAAGTGTCCAAGGCTGAAATCGCTTAAACTAGGGCAGTTTCATGGTCTTTGTAGGGCAAACGAGCCTAATCTTGATTCAAGGCTCGATGGGATTGCCTTGTGTCATGGGCTTGAGGCGCTGTCGATCAAGAACTCCGTGGATTTGACTGATTTAGGGTTGATAGCTATTGCTAGAGGGTGTTCGAGGTTGGTTAAGTTTGAAGTCCAGGGGTGCAGGAAGATCACGGTGAGGGGAATGAGGACGATGGTATGCTTGCTGAGAAAGTCTTTGGTTGAGGTAAACATCTCTTGTTGCAAGAACCTAGGTGCTGTATCCTCGTTGAAGGCATTGGATCCGATCCAGGACCGGATCCAACGGCTTCATATCGATTGCGTTTGGGATAGTGTGGAACAGTTTGAGGCTCGGGAGGGGGTTGAGTACAACTTTGATCTCAACAAGTCGGAAGAGGAGGATGGAGAGATGATGATGATGATAAATCAGCAGTCGTTGGGATTCGGTTTAAGGGACTTTTTCGATGGAAGAGACAATGATGATGAGGGTGTGAGAAAACAGAAGAAATGCAAGTACTCTTATGACCTCAATTCTTCTTTAACGGAGGGAGATGCTAGTGATAATGGGAATGGTTTCTGTGGCAGGGCTTGGGAAAAACTAAGGTTTCTTTCGCTGTGGATTGGTGTTGGCGAGCTTTTAAGCCCGTTGGCGAATTCGGGTCTTCAAAACTGCCCCAATCTGGAGGAGATGAGAATAAAGGTTGAAGGAGATTGTCGGGAGTGGTCGAAGCCATCCGAGCGGGCGTTCGGATTGGGCCACCTGTCGCGGTACCCTAAGCTGAAAAAGATGCATTTGGATTGTGGAGACACAATAGGGTTTGCGCACACTGCACCATCAGGGCAAATGGATTTGAGCCTTTGGGAGAGGTTTTACCTGTTTGGGATTCGGAACTTGAGCCTCAACGAACTCGATTACTGGCCGCCGCAAGATAGGGATGTTAACCAGAGGAGTCTCTCCCTTCCGGCAGCCGGATTGCTCGCGGAATGCAGTACGTTGAGGAAGCTTTTCATACATGGAACTGCTCATGAACATTTCATGATGTTCCTTCTGAGGATACCAAATCTCAGGGATGTGCAGCTGAGAGAAGACTACTACCCTGCACCGGAGAATGATATGAGCACGGAGATGAGGGCTGATTCATGCAGTCGGTTTGAGGACGCATTGAATAGACGTGTTATCCCTGATTGAAAACTATAGCAAGAGGAGAAAAAAATGCCTGGTTTCCAAATTGCACAAAGCCAGAATACATTCCTGAGTTGTATTGTGTTTTTTGTGATTCTGATTGCTCTGTAATTCTTTTGGCAGTTTATTTTTGCTGGACCGTGGCACAATGAATGAATCCATTTGACATCATACAGGAGAATTGCAAATGTGCTTTTGATTGCAGAGAAAAGATAGTTCCAAGGGTGTTTTTTTTTTTCATTTCCAACTTAAACTCAACAAATGTGTATTTTCCAGAACCGAAGATTGATCAAAAGTTTTACAACTTGAGCCGAGAAAACAAATGTAACACCTCTACCATGATATTTTTGTACAACATAATGTAGTACACTAGCCGAGTGCGTACTCGCAATCTAGCAACCGGGTAAGTATTTCCTCGCAGCTTGGTCGATCTTGTGGTTCTGCCCAGCAATCTGCAATTAATACATGAAAATGCATGAGCTGCTACACTAGATAGAATTTATTTAAGGAAATTTCGAACAAAAAGGTCAAATATTGTGTTGTGAACCTGCAATTAGCCTGCCTAGAGGACCTTCAGGAATCTCTAACCGTGACCCCTCGTTGGCAACAGCATAAACAACCTAAATAGGAGAGAAGAACGTCAATCTTTTGGCATACGGAAACGTAAAAACCCAAAAGTTCTCTAGAGACCAAAAACAGAGAAGAACGGAACTCATGTAGACATGAAAGACCAAGAGAACCATACCCTTTCTGGTGGGGTACCCTGCCATGGTCTATTGAGAGTGCAGAGTTCCCACATTATTACACCAAGGCTGAAAATGTCACATTTTTCCGAGAAGGGTTCATTGCGAATAAGTTCAGGAGCCATCCATTCTGGAGTACCAGCAGATGAGGAGTCACTCATAGTGGAGTCGCTCATTATTCTTGACAGCCCAAAATCGCAGATCTTTACTGTCCAATGCTTATTTACAAGGCAATTTGCACTTTTTATGTCGCGATGCACTATCTTCATCCGGTGTATGCACATCAGGCCCCTGCACAAAACCGAAGTTAATTGCTACTTCAAAGACTCAATTCGCTCAAATAATATTTTGCCCGACAGAATGGGATACTATGCAAAGTAAGGCTACAGACTTACACCGGGAGTATGATGAGGAAAGTTTAGTTTACTATGACGGTGACAATATATGAAGTCCAATAATGCAATCGTTAATAATATTTAATCACCTGGTGCTAATTCCCTGCCATCACAATCGTCGTAAAGGTATGTGCCTATCTGGATTTTTATCAAATACATGTACTTATCCAAACTACTAAGATAATAAATAGAGCTTCATGTTATCTTACAAGAAGTATAATCGAAACTAGCAGCTGTCCATTTATGTACTGATTGCAACAATGAAATGAGCCTAGAAGAAGAGATAATTGTTTCATTCCCATTATTTCCTTGTTGCCATTCATATTACAAAAGACATTATTAATCTACGTACCATATTACCAATCCTACCTTTGCCATTTAATGTAACTCCCTCGGAGACTCGGAGCTTATAAAACTGAATATAGACAAGGGACTCCTATGAAACCAGAAAGCTAGGAAATATATCACCAGAAGCCACTACGACAACAATAACAGCAATAACATAACCCATATAGTCCCCAAATCATCAGAAGCCACTAAGAAAGTAAAAAGGACTGACGCATGTTTTTGCACATGAATAAATACTTGAAGTCATCCACTGATGCATGTTTTTGCACATGAATAAATACTTGAAGTCATCCACTATCAGACGGTCCCCCAGCATACGTTGTTTAGTTGAAAATAATCAAAATCTGGAAGTGTTACTAGTTACAAAAGTATGACAGACAGGCGTGGCAGAAAACTTCCTTTATTGTCATTATCAAGTTTAGAGACGATTAGTCAATTTATTGTTGATCTCACAACTGCTCTTATATTTAGGCGCAGTAAAACATCTTTAGCATAAAATTAGATACCGAGAGCCATTTGTGGTACTCGTAATCATGTTTTAATGATTTTTACAATGCCACTTATTAGGAATTATTCGAATTTCATTCTCCATTCTCTGCCTTGTACTGCTACTTGTACTGCATCAGCATGATTTTTAATCAACCTCCGAAACATATAGCTACTCTTTCCGTCTATCTTCGTCCTTGTACTGTTTCTAATTCAATCCTTCTCATAGATACTAAACAATGGGTCTGCCTCAAGGTTTTCTTGACCGTTAATTTGCAATTTTCAGTCCTGCGTAAAGCAAGAGAAGTGGTGCCACGTAAGGCAGCTGACTGCCATGAAGTAACTTGGAACGTACGGTAACACGATCTCAGCAGCTTATGTCCTACATTAGACCAGATTCAATTTTCAACCCTAGAACGAAGATAATCACTGAGGCAACAAATTTATTTTTATTTTTTTTAAAATAACAGTAGAAAAAACCGAGTTGAACATCACCCTTGATGGTGATATGGACATGACCAATCAAAATTCTAACAAAATAAGACGTATAAAATTTCTGTGATGTAAAAGATATTCCATATGACACAATTTTCTATGTACTTACGTCATTTGCCGTGTATTACCAAGGATTAACACTGAGAATTAAGAAAACTCGAACTAATGTCACACCTGCTTATATCACGCAGCATTTTTAGTCTCCTCCGCCAGCTGAGTTTCTTTTTCTGCCCGCTTAAATGGATCAAATAATACAAGGATCCCATCTCCATGTATTCAGTGACCATTGACAAGTGTGGGGGCTTTGTACATGCACCAAGAAATAAGATTACTGCAAAAGAAGAAGCATCAGTAGGTTCACCAACATCTAAATAGCTAACAACATTTTAATCACATTAGGCTTTAGAGTTCCTTCTGTTTTCATTTTCCACTAGGCCAGAAATTAGGAAAGCAAATAGTTCTCAACATTGCTGATATTGTGCCTTACATTTTACTTCATTTAATGTTTATCCATCACATGATCATTCAACTTTATGGTGCACATGCACACGGCCAGGTTTTCCCAGATTACCCATCACATCAAGAAACAGCAAAAGAGCATGACGTATTGTTGATCAGTATCGAGTGAAGGAAGATTACCATTTGGATGTCGAAGGCGGCTGAAAGGCAAAAAAAGAAGTAAAAAGGGAAGTTAGAAAAATCCCCAAGATATATCTGCATGAAACGACTACAAAAATCGTATTCAGAAGACAGAGAACATGAGCTTGCCTCAAAGAAGTACCTGAGGATGGATATCTCATTGCAGAAATCCTCCATATTTTCAGCAGTCAGATCTTGCTCCAAGAAAACCTTGATGGCAACATCTGTTCCATTCCAAATGCCACGAAAAACTTCTCCAAAGAACCCTGGAGATTACACATAGAAAACATAATTTTCACCTATCCGGGTGAAAAAACCTTGAGGTATCATCACAGTGATTAAGTACGTGATCTAAACATCACTCTTTCAATATCCACCTCCTACAACATGAAGATAGAGGATGTCAAACACCTCTACGAGATCACCAAAGAAAGGTCAACTTCCAGTCATGAATACTATAATAAAAGTTAAAGACTCCTAGAAAAAGTGAATTCGAAGAGGAAGAGCACTGATGAATTTCCCCCCAAGAGGATGTGAGATACTTTTGACTCTCAAAAGAGAAACAAATAAGCAAGGAACCATGAAAATATTATGCCCAGTAAGTTTGAGACTAATGCCCAGAAACAAAATCTGAGAGTGACAATTCTCAATACCAATGCTAGGCTGAGTAACTATATATTGAAACCATTCTCTGCCCATTGATAAACCTTTTGATGCTGTCAAAAGACTTATGCCATAAGATCAATCTACTGGGGACATGAACCATGAGAGTGAAAAAAAAACATGAGATCTCCATCTACCTGACAAACCAGATCAATCTTCTGCAAATTGTTCCCTCAGGAGAATTCAACAACCACCACATTAGGTATGGGGCCAAATCAGTATACGTAAAAGGTTACCAAGTAAAAATAGAGTGCGGAGAATTAAGAGTCATGCTCACCTATCCCAACACGAGTTCCAACAGTCAGTTCTCTGTAATCAATATTCCATTCTTGATACGGTAATAGTGGCTTATTTTGGAACATGGGCGACTCAAGTACTTTGATCCAAGTTGAGACCGTTTCAGCACTCACTTTGGAGTCTGAAGTCCCACCTCTATCAGTAGTCTGACTCCTAAATTCATGTGGAGATGAAGGTAATGATATTGCCTTTTGACTCATTTGCTCCCTCGGATGAGCGTATAAAGGAGACATTCCACCCGATATTTCTTCACGAACATTATGGTCAAAATCAGATACCTGAATTAGTGCACCATATGATTAAGAACCAAAAGAACACAAGGATAAGTTACAAACTAGTAAAGCCTGAACTGGAAGAATATCGGAAATTCAAAATGTTTTGGCATGTGGCACATTATGTTCGGCATGATATCAGGCTTCCAAAATACGGTCAATTTTGCAATATCAAGGAAAGTGTATCAGCTTCAGAACCGGCTGGACACTTGTCAACTAGAACCAGAACGGCCAATTATAATGGAATTCAGAAAAAAAATCGACTGAAAGAGGCCCAAATGAATTCATAGCTAACAAAACTACAAAGTTTTAGCAAATGAAGGTCAATGCATTTGCAGTCATGCAACTAGATGAGTGGGTTACAGGCAAAACATGTCACCTTCCTTTACCCAGATATGATAGTTCAGATTTCAGTTTGGAAGTACATCAGAATCCAGGTCTGCCTTAAGGCTCAATTGCAAAAGCTTTAGAGACGGAAACTAAAACATCCACAAGCAAAAACCATTGAGGATATTTGGGAGTAGAAACTTGGTGCCTATGAAGCAAGGATACTCTATTTTAGCCTCAGTATCACGTATCGTACGCATATCGGATACAATTACGCTCGGATATGTATCCAATACGTTTTTTTTTAAGTACCCAGTTTTTAGAATTAATTTTTGGTAACCTGATACGTCAGTATGTTATTACTTAAAATATATGGGTTAAAAATGCAATTAGGGCTATATATATATATCCCCACAGACTTCAGAAAAGCAGAAATGAAAGGCAGGAAGAAGGTCGAAGGCAATCTCTCTCTCTCTCTCTCTCTCTCTCTCTCTGTACTGTATATATATAACTATATATATCGTTATATATATTGCAGGCTATATGTAAATATATATATATATATATATATATATATATATATATCTCGTCTGTCATCTCTCTCTCTCTCTCTCTCTCTCTCTCTCTCTCTCGTCTGAATTTTTTTTTTAACAGTATATATATATGCATGAATGGATTCTGCTGGTACTGGTAGTGGAAAACTTTAATCATTAATGGTATTTTAGGAATTAAAAATTATATATATAATATATTTTTTTTTACTTTTATATTCAACGTATCCTCCAACATAACGTATCCTAGTTTTTGGAAAACCACATATCCGTATCGTATCGTATTTGTGCTTCTTAGTACATACATATTCGATTATAGATAGGGTAGGACTATACATAATATCTATTGATATAAACATTGTTTATATACGTAATTTAACACTAGAAATATGTATGTACATACTTGTGACAATATAAAAAGCAGGAACATCTTATGTGACATTATTTCATTATTAATTGAGCTTTAAACTTGTAAGTATATTGTTACAAGGTGGCCAATATTAAGTATAATCATAATATTTAAATTTATTTCACATGTATACACTGTCATATTTGTAAAATATTTGTTGAATTTCTACAAAGAAAAATAATGCCACATATGTATTATATATGTATAACTTAATAAACAATAGTAAAAGCATCATGGTCAAAAGCATACACTCAATCTGGTAATCTAATTATACACCCCTACATGCAATCTGGTAATCTAATTATACACCCAAACACTACTAGGATATATAATCTATTTTGGTCACATCTCCTAAACACTTAAATGAATTATGATTATGATTTTTTCATAATTCAGAATCTATAGTACAACCAAAAAATCGGCACCAAACACCCCTTAAGCATTATGGAATTTAGGAAAATTTCTACAAATGATTACATTTACGACTCCAAGACCCAAATCTTAAGAGAGGATGATGTAAAGCATTAATGCAGCCCACAGAAACCAGAATGAAGTTACGCACATTTTCTTGATGATCTGAACCGATATTTCTGTCATTGGAAGAATAGGAAAATGATCTATCATCTCCCTGTTCTTTCAAAAGACGATTCTGCTTCATTGCTTCATTCATAGCCCGCACAGCCCTAGAGTGGTTCAATAAAGCACAGAATCACCTCATTAGTACTGGTATTATACATGTCAACAACATGGACATAGTTGAAAGACAAATGAATTACGTGTATCCTTTAATTAAGGAAATGATCAAAACAATGATATTGTAAGGAGTAAGGACATGTCATCCTAGTGTTGGGCAGAACTGCAACCAGGCAATCGTACGCCCAGTTTGTTCAAGTACTTCAAATCTACCCTCAACCAGCTAGTGTCTCAAAACAAAACACAGGGTCAGCAGCTCAAATCATCACCCATCCACGAAACCACTGGGGTTGACCATAAATTAATACAAAACAACGAATTTCAATCCGGAGCTGACAGATCATGACTTCTGAAATAACAATCATGTTCAACAGACTATAGGAAAGTAGTGAACATAAAGAAACATTGCCAATAAATAAACCAATACAATGTTCTGTAATTGCCAGTAAATAAACCAATACAATGTTCTGTAATGGACAAACCATCCAGGAGAAGCCTAATCAAAATAACATAGAAAACAACCTCTGCTGATGTTAGAAGATCGTGCAGACAGAATGAAAACAAAAACAAAAAACAAAAATTAGAATATCTATTTGTCATCACATTTTCAAGTGCTTCCTTTTTAGTTTACATTTTACAATTTTCTATATGACAACAGCTCCTACCCATTCATAGTTGCTGGTTAAATCAAAGAAAACTAACGAAATTAGAATTCGAGATGAAACTTCTTTAAGTGAACCCTAAGAGCTGCTATCTGATATCGACAGTCGTACCATTTTGCCCAGCCAGATTTTCAGTTGTTGCCACAAAAAGTGCTAGATATGGTATGCCAAATAGATGCTCTTAGGAATTCACACGACAGGCAAAATAATTGAGAAGGATGCAACAAAGAACTTCCTTCATAGCCTTGTGATTCACTAAGGCCAAGTTTGGTTTGGGTCTCTAGACCCAAACCTTCTCTCTGCACACGGTCTCCAAAAACTTTTCCTCCCTAATAATTACTCTCATTTCTCTTTCTATCTCTCTCCTCCCAAATTCAAAATTCAAAATCCCAAACCGAACAAGGCCTAAGGGGAACAAGATTTTATCCTACAATGTAGTCGTCTTGTATCTGTTTCCTTCCATTTTTTCCATTTCCCTAACCCACTGTTCCCTTCATCTGTTGCACCTGAACTTGTCATAATCATTCCCCACTTCATGTTGTATTTTATTTGAAAGAAGGGATAATGTAATCAATTACCATGCCAAATAAATTAACACTTAACTGAAAAAAGGAAATGCATGGGAGAAATGTAGGTACAAAAAATGTCATGTTAGTAAAGGAACTAAATGCTAACATAATGCCTATTGCCTCAAATGAAAACGTAATAAAGTATTGTCATCTAACACAAACAAGATGTCAAGAACTAATTAACTAGATAATAAGGAAAAAATACAAAATAAGGTAAACATCAACCTTACGATGTCATCACTAATCTCGGGGGTAATGCTAATGCTTCTTCTTCTTAGTCTACGAGTTTCTGACGTTGAGGCACCTTCCGACCTGTAGCTACATTGGAGTAAGAAATTAAAATTTGATACCATAGAGACTTTCCCTGTTACAGAAAAACTTGCTCAAAGTTGGTTTTTGGGAATTGCAACCAAAAAATATGAAGAGCTGATCTTAAAAATAAAATTCTAGACACTTCATGAAGAGCAACGAAGAAGAACCCACGCACACGGAAAAAAGAAACAAACTATACAATCATTTCACCTCCATTTGCATTACTCTGCTCCCACGTCCTAGAAAACCAAGGAAAAGTACGTAGAGGACAGATTTTGAAGGGAGGGAGGGAGAGAGAAGCAAAGCAACACAAAACAAAAAGTCACCTCATACACATCAACTTTGTGACACTTCTAAATTTTAAAATTTAGTACGTCACCCCCAATATATGAATATCCAAAAGCTTGGAAACATTTGTTCCCTCATGGCACAAGAAGGTAGCATTCAACCACTATTATTTTGGAGCAAGAGCACTCTGAGATGATATCCCATACTTCAAACTAGCGACATTGTTTTCATTACTCAACTTGTATTCCAAGAACATCAATAGGTACTAAGAAATCCAAAGGTTCTAACTAAAGATATTGAGTGCCACAGCAGTCGTAAATGACGGAAAAGGAGAGTAACAGACATTGCTTAACTTAAGTACATGTTTGAGTAGTGAATCGCCTTTTCCCCCTTGATAAAAGTCAGCAAGTATTACCCTCATTCATCCTTTTTACTTTACAACACAGTTAAGATCAAGTGAGTTTCATTAATCTGTCTTCAACTAATTTTGCGAATTATTACCGTCGGCTAAACAGTTGTTACTTTCAAGCTGATGTCAGCAGAACATATGCTAGTTTTTCAAAACAGTCCTCTTCTGACCATAAAAGACTAAAAAATTACAGAACCTACTCGATCTAATCATCAAATCAGGCTAACTTAAGAATACACTACATTCTAGTGTGGTACATGCAGAATGAAAGCGAGGTGATTAGCACAAATTTAACAGTTTCACCACCAAGTAAATCTAGATTACTCATCACAAACCTAATTTGAATAATTCAAGAAAAGAGAAAAACTAAAAGAGAAAGAGAAAACATTACTTGCTTTGTGTAATTTACAAGCTATAAACAACTTATTCTTTTGATTGAAAACGGACAAGCATACAAAAACATCGTGCCTTATGAAACATTCCTTACAATATCCAACCTTTTCAGACGCTAAGGTTTCCATCTCAAACTAGGAAACCAGAAAACAATTTTTATTCCAGGCAAAAGCCACAAAACATCAGCCTGTACTAAGATAAGGAAAGCTGAAACTAACATCAGGACCATAAGAAACAAATATGGCTGCTTTTTAATCCATTAGGCAACGTAGCCTGACTGACCACACATATCAAATATCATGATGTTTGGGTCTGACTACAAGGAAAATCAACAGTGATACTCCATGCAAATGAAGCATAGGAGCTTGAATTTAGCATTAAATCACTCACTGAATTATACGATATTTAGAGTGAATTTGATTCAATATGGTGGGCATAGCATTTTGTCATATACACAAAAGACAAAACAGTAACTGTTTCCAAAACATAAACTAAACCCCATGCATGCCAAAATCTTACTAATACCACCTTGAACACGAGGAAAGTACCTTTCATTTACGTCTGCATGTTACCTACAAAGCCACTAACTCGTAAGGGATCCAGATTTTTTTATTCAAACTGTGTAAAAGAGCATCGTCAAATATAAACTGAAAACACTCTCATATGAATAGGGGGGCTGAGCTGAGCTTCAGTATGCATTTAGTTTTTAGCGAGTTTGAGCGCGAGCTTAATGAAAAGTTAAAGAGCCACGCTGCCATAGGCTTGGTAGAGCTCGAGCTAGTTCAAGAGCCTTAACGACCTATGGAAGCTATACATTGACACTTGTATATACGTCTTTGGCTACAGTTTATATGAACTTTCAAAACTGCTTAGAAATTGTAATATGCATGCTGCTTCAGAAATTAAAGTAAAACCATGCTACAAACACAATAACAATATATGAAAAATACTAGTTCTTGCCCGTGCCCATGGCACTACTCACACCGATTGGAATTGAAATACCCTTTGAATCTTGATAGTGGCTCAAAATATTATTTCAATTTTGGAATTAAAATACCTTTTAAATCTTGATAGTGGCTCAAAACATTACTTCAATTTTTAGGTAGCTACAAATTGCTGGAAATTAACCCTTTTTTTGAACAGTGAAGAGTGTAGTGGAGAAATTAGCAACTCACAATCAAAAAGGGAAAAAAAAAAAACACCACAAAGTCTCTATAAAACAGAAGAGAGCATTTAACAAACACATGGTAGGCAACGGAAAATACCTCTCCAGATTATGGAGGAAGTGCATACGAAATAGAAGAGAGCATTTTAACAAACACATGGTGGGCAACAGAAAATACCCCTCCCGATTTGATTTTCCCGAGGGGTTTGACTGTCGAGGAGGAGCAAATGGTGGATGGTCCCAGTGCTCGGCAATCCACCGGGGGGAACCCCTTCCCCGAAGACAGCCAACCGGGAGGAAAGGTCTCGTAGAAAGGAAGGAAGCAAGGAGAATTGCTTTCCCCCCTTCTTTGTTTTCTTCCCCATGGGGGAAGAGAGAGAGAGAGAGAGTGGGTGCGCTGTGAAATTTGAATTTCGATTCTTTTTTCCTCTTAACAAGAGATAGCATTTATGTAATATGATGGGCAAATGTGGATACTTCCATAAAATGTGAAAAAACGCATCTCAACCCTTGGATCAAACAAATCTGAGCCATTGCAACAATTTGTCCCCACACCCTTTTGTTTTATAATAAAGATAGTTGTGCCCAACTTAATGCCCTGCTCGCGAGCTTATAGACCGAGCTCCAGCTAACTCGAGCTGGGCTCATTTACCGAATGAGCTGTGAAATTTGAATTTCGATTCTTTTTTCCTCTTAGACAAGAGATGGCATTTATATAATATGATGGGCAAATGTGGATACTTTCATAAAATGTGAAAAAACGCATCTCAACCCTTGGATCAAACAAATCTAAGCCGTTGCAACAATTTGTCTCCACACCCTTCTGTTTTATAATAAAGATAGTTGTGCCCAACTTAATGCCCTGCTCGCGAGCTTATAGACCGAGCTCCGGCTAACTCGAGCTGGGCTCATTTACCGAATGAGCTTATTTCTGACTCAGAGCTTTTTTATTAACTTAACGAACAGTCTTGAGTAAGCCCTCGTCGAGCCTTCAGCTGCTCTCGAATAGCTCAGTTCATTTGAAACCTTGCTATATGAGAAACAAATTACCCTCTCTAAACACTTAAGCCATAGATCAGTTGGTGGCTAGCAATATAACATGGTATGAGACCACAGTATACGAACCTTGCCGCCTACTTGAAATGCACATGTTTGGACAGCTTATGGAGAAGAACCCGTCCACATGTGAGTGGGTGAATCGAGGATATTAAGAACAAAGTTATAACCATCTCCAAAAACTCAAGCGATCAGAGGAGGTCCGTAATATGCATGTCAATCACAGATAAATTGGAATCATTAAAATGATACCCACCTTGATGTAGCAATGTCATCAACAAAATCTCCATATAATTTCCTATCACCACCAAGCATGGATCGCGCACGTGATCGACATGAAGGATGCTCTGGACTGAAAAACAAAAACAAATCAGGAAGAAAATCTAAGACAATGCATAAAAATACCATCCCAGAAGAGCTGGAGCTGTGTTTTGTCAGAATCCAAAAAGCTAAGGGATGTACTTATAATAAAAAGGGAAAGGATGTGATTCAATTAAGCAAGAAACAAAAAAAGAAGAAAAACAAAGCTTCATGCTTGTTAAAGGCTTTGACAGTAATCCAGACAAAGTCAGGCCTGCTGATGTTTTCAAAGTGTAACAGTTGAATGATTGAGGATGGATAAGGGTTACCAGGTTAGGATTGTGTCCTAAGATGACAGGTCGCTAATACAATCCTAGTAAAGCCCGCAAAAATGTTTGGCCAGGACCTACTTTGCAAGTTTTTAGCATCAAACAAAAATTATTTTAATACAGGATGCTTAGGAGAATTGGCTTCAGGGATGTGAATAATGGGTAGAGGCTGCCTCCTAGGAAATGGAAAGTTATGCTTGTACATGAAAATCTTGAACCTGGTGTTCCTTTGGCATCACACTCGATGTCATAATTTCATGTCACAATCCTAAGAAAGGATATTTGCAGGAAATAAATAGAATATAATGACTCACAACTAACCATTACACCAATAGTACTTGGACTTCGTATGGAAAACTAATCACAGGGAGGTTGGATACCGCCATTGAGGCATATGTATATTAAAAAGGCAATACATATAGTCAAGCCACACATAGCATTTCATGTCAAATTTCATAAATAGTATTTTGTATCAAACCTTGAACTTGCAGTACGTTGCTCAGCAATGACCTTTCTCCGGCTCCGGCGCCAAAATGTAGTCGCAATATTGGGTTCACTATGTGATAAGCTGAGGCAATAAGAGAACAGTACGGAGAAATAAATGCAAAATGAACAGAGGCCAATGCCATCGAATCTAAGTATTATTTGTCAAGATGACAGATAGTATCACCTCAATTTTCTGTCCAATGAGGTGGAAGAACGCAACATCCTATTCCTCATTGACGGTCCTGCTGCATTTGAGGATGCTTCCAATCTCCGCTGGTATTGGAGTCCCTCATCTTTCTCAGTACTGCAGCACAAGGAATAAGAATGAAAAACAAACCAACTTGCAAGCAAGAGCACCATAGAAGAACTGGTGTAACTCCCAAGATCAGTAACCCAAACAGAAGAGTTTAAAATATCATGTATTGCCTTAATGGTTGTAAGAGGCTATAAAATAAGATTTAAAACCATGAGCCTGTAACTGTTGACTCTGTCGTATTCCCTAACCTGTCAGAATCAATTCTTTCCGACACCCATACAGAGGACTATTTGGCTCTAGAGGTGAATCACACGAATCATTTTCTGCAGAATCACTCTCCCCTGCTGCAGAGATATGGGTCATATAAATTGCCTTTGTCGATCGGGGTATCAGCATGCCAGGAAAACGCATAAGATCGACCAAAAGTTCCATAGAATTCAACACAACTATTACAGACATATGGTGATATGAGTCAACAGACTCTACAGCTTCTTCATTAGGTAAACCCTATAAAGAGAACAAAAAAGGGTCAGCTAATTATGATGTATAAAAAGAACAACAAAAGAAAAGGAATTCCATTTAGAATCAGCTATGACGATAAGCAATCAAACACATGCTTTGCTGTTTATTTAACTGAATCTGGCGAGAGAACTACCACAATTCTAAAAAGAACTAATCGAGGAAGATAGACACACAGGTATCTCATATTTTTGTGCTTCTCTTTATTTTCTTTTATAAGCTTAAGTGCAAACATGTAAACAGCATACATCTCATGTTCGCAAAAAAACCAAAACAAAACAAAACAAAACAAAACCTTACCACCATGAGTGTACTTTCGAGACCTACAGCGTCAGCAAGCACTTTGAATAATATCGCTCGAGGACGGCAAGATCCATGCTTTATTTGCCCCAACATCTGGACACCTCGATTATCAAATGCATGAGAGGTTTCCTCAAGCGCAGCTTTTACAGGACTTAGTTCCAAATTTGGCCGTTTATAAACATCTGATACCTGTACAACAACTAACATGAGTTAAACATAGTAATGTGAACCCACACCAACACAAGTAAAACAGGTCAAAAACCAATTGACACAATATGATTCAAATGGCTGGCCTATGCCCTAACTTCCACGCATATTCATTTTGGGATGGGAGAATACAAGGACAAAGTTTGTGTCTGCAATTCCTTTGCTAAAGATGGAATTTGGTCCTTTATATAATACATAGAAATACATTCAATGGATCATGTGCACCGAATACATGACAATGAACACACAAACATGGAGCTAGGAATGGTGATTGTAATTTTAGGCCCACACTTTGCAAGGTAAAGCGTGGTGGTACATCAATTATGCACTATTATGAATGTATACACCTAATTGAAAGAAAACAATATATTGCAGATTGAGTTAAAGACTTAGTTAAAACTGTTAGATTAAAATGCCTTAAAGACTCAATTAAAACTGCTAGATTAAAAGGCCTAGCCCCATCACATTCGGAAGCACCTTTAGATGATTAGTCCGGAGAACACTGTTAATACATACTATTTTGCTTTATCTTCCAGAGCAAATGTTATTTGTCTGGGACTTAGTTGCATGAAGCGGGAGCAGAAGAGGCAACGGGGAGCAGAGGATCATAGAAACTCCTCGTTTGGGAGCACTGGAGAGCATTTAGGAATAGTTATAAAAGTATACATTGATTAACTTAGTCTTCTAAAGAGCCCAAGCTAGGCAAACCCACTCAATTAATCAATTACCAATCACAGAAGCTCCACATTTATGCGATCCCTGCAACTAAGAATGAGATGCAATTGTAAATGCTTTGTTACCAAATCTAAGTGGATCTTATGTTTATACTTAGTACAAGAGTAAAATTGGGTAAAAAATTTCTAGCATCTTCTCGTCTGAGGTAAATGTTTTTCTAGTATCCTATCATTACTTCATATATTCTCATGCTTGGTAGCACTTCTTTTATTTCTTTTGGAATTCATATGCTTGAGAGGTTCTATCCTAGTTGGAAACACACTACTTTCTCAATAGGACTAAGGTCCCTAGGAGGTTCTTCCTTGAGAGCGTGGGAGCAAGGATTCAGGATGGATTTGTCTGCTCGACAAAAAGGTCATACAAGTAAGGTTTGGGAATAACACCAAATAGTTATTATCCAATTTGGGGTAGCAAACATCCACCTCACGCAAACTTTTATATTTTGGAAATAGTTCAACAGAGGGATTTATCTGTACATTTGGAAGAAGCACAATAAGGACACCTTTCTTAGCAATGAAAAAGAGCATGTTCTTATAATTTACGTCCCTTCTTCCTTTCTATGAAGTTTTATTTCGCAAAGAAGAGCCAAAAAAAGCATAGGTATCAATAACATACTAAGCAAATGTGTTTGAGCCCCAAAAGACTCTAATCTCCCGATCCTAATTTTCTACAATTTTGAGTTTTTTTAATAAAAATATTGAGAGATGGGGAGAGAACTGGGGGTGGGGGTGGGGGTGGGGGTGGGGGTGGGGGGGACAGAGAGAAAAACGGGGGTGGGGCGAGGGAGAGAGAGATTGCACGTTCCCCTGCATTTTGCTCATCTGTGATGTAACCCACCATTCCTTCCTGTACTCTCTCCTGTATTTGCAAATGATAAACTGATCTCAGCCGCTCCTTTAAATTACAGACTTTGATATGACCAACAAAAACTAACAAAGTTTGTGGGCCCATGGAAATAAAGAGAAAAAAAATACGTAGGCAGGAACTCTGCCCTTCCAGGCCATATAACTCCTCTTCACAAAAGTGAAGTGTTTGGCTTCCTCAACTTGCTCCGGTTATGGTGAAATAAATAAACATCACACTTTTTAGTTTTAATTTGTTTGCTTTGTTTACCTTATATTTTTCACAATTATGAATTAATTTTATTTACACTTTAAATTTAATATTCATACAAAGACATAAACCTTTCCGTGCAATGTGCATAGAATGGAAACAATGCTAAATTTTGATATTTTTTTTCAAACTATATTTCTCACATTGATGTTTCTTTCGAGCCCCGGGCTTTGAACGGGCGCAAAAACACCAACGGGTTTTTTCCCCTATCAACTAGCGTTGTGCCCGTCCAATGACTCCAATCTGATTATTTTTTCCATGCATCGAATGGGAGCAACGCTAGTAACTATCTACGTTAATGTTTACTGCCCAGCCCAAAAGAACAACATAATTTATGTATATACACATTTATATATGTCTGTATGCAGTTACACCCTCAAGAATAACCCGCAAAAGAAAATTGGAGAGTGTACTTAAGAGTGTGCGGGTGTTGACCGGTCTATATCCTCAATCGAACACTATTTTTTCCCTCCAAGTTCACCACAAGAGACCAAGAGGTGACGCATCCTAACCTTAGTCACATAATCGTTCAAAATGGCATGTGCTCCCACTCTCAATCCTCGCACTCACAAATTTTAATTGTTTGAGAAGTTTTTGAAAGACGCTTTCACACTCACGCGCCCACACTCGCACATGCTCGTGCACTATGTGACTTGGATCCTAACTGTGTTATACTAACAAGAAGCTGTGCTCCAAGCCTCCAACCGCCACACAAGTCAAAAACACCCTTAACATAACTAATGCAGCCAACACCTAAGAAAATGAGTCTTCAATTCTTCCTAGCCACCTCTCTGAATGAGTGGTGCCTTGTTTGACCATCTCCTAAACCCTATATACAACCACCTCAAATGTTTTTACGACTTAACTTCTCAAAAATGTCAAGTGACCACCACATGTGAGTCGAACAGTTAGTAGAAGTATCACTACTAAAGGGAAGCGGAATTGGTGATAGCCTTTCAAAGGTTCACGGTTCACCGAATGCTAACCAATGACATGCTTATTCCTAGGCTGTGTTATATAACAAACGTGCTCCGTTCTAAAGAATTTAGACATTTTGTTCTTTCAACTTGCATACCTTAGACTTATATGAAACTGGTTTTGCAATCCTAAGCATTCCTTCCTCTCTTTTTTCATTTTGGTTATCGAGCATTGAGAAGAATGCAATCGAGCAAGGGAAGGTGATGTGAGCCGGGGGGTCTGAGGTTGGTAGAGCAGAAATGGGTTCTGTCACGGCTTTACATCTTCTTTTGCGAACGACAACATTTTTTTTTTCTATGATGTGAAGGAGAAGCACTTGACATCTTTGCTGTGCATCACTTTTTTGGAGGCGGGTCCAGTATAAGAATGAATGAACATTGGGAAGGCTAACCAATTTTGATTAGAGAGGTGCAGGATGTAAATGGTTAGATCTAGACATCTAGTGATAGGTCTCTATGGGGGATCACTCCATATTGCTTATCTAGGATCCCATTGGGATCGTCTTTTAAAGCTACTGTCGTGTGAATCTTGTTCTTAGGTCTGAGAAGAGATTAGCAGGTTAAAAGGCAATATTTCTCCATAACGGGAAAGCTTCTCTTTTTAAGAGCACTCACCTTAGTCTACAATTGTATGTCTGTACTTACTCTTTTGAGTTCACTGAAATAGGTTGGAAGGATAACTATCAAACAAGGCAGCTAGGGAGATGAGTTCAATATCCTCTTTAAGGTCTGGGATTCTGGTTGTAGGTGTACCAAGGACGGACCATTGATATTTTTCGATTCAACTCAAGTATCATTCTTAAATTCATCCCACTCACACTCCACACAGTGATATTACAACTATTATCGAGGAGAAGGTAAAGACAGCTGTCATTAACTAGGAAGATTTATCCCATCTCCAACACCTTAAAACTCTTATTCTGGAAATAAAGACAAATCTACATCATATATTAGTCTGACTGGGAGAAAGATGTGCACATGCATGCATGCATGAGGGAATAAATTGCTTGTTTCAACTTTCAAGCAAGTGCCAAGTTTGTTGAACACTTCGCTAAAATCTATATTGAAACACCGTTGTGTCTATGGTTTGTCATTTTGAGTACCTTGATCATGGACATGATGAGAGAACCCAGAAAAAACAAAATTGCAGCGAAAGAAAACAATAATGATAGTTGATGAAAATTCTGATTAGATGCTAAATGAGAGTGGTCGGCAAATTCTTACCAGTCCAGCAATCTTTTTAATCATCGCCGCAGGATTCGAGCTCAAACCTTTAACCAGAGCAACAATGAGTTGTTTCAGCATAGAAAGCTTCTTATCTTTCTCTGTGTCCACAAGAATGATATCAGCTCTGACACCCTCAACCCCCAGTGCATAAAGCTCGTCCAGAGTTGGAATATCCTCAAAATGCTCCTTGAGCCTTTTCTCCTGCACAATTACATTGAGCCCAATAAATTGGTATGCTAAAATAGTCACAATTACATATTAGTTCCAAAAGAAAAAATATAATTTAAAATAACCTGCAAAACAGAAACAACTAAAGAATCAATCCAAGCAATAATCAAAATGGAATAACCGATTATAATGGCAGAATAAAGCTATATTAGAATTGATTATTTCCTTCCGCAATGAAAGGGGCAATTAGAAGACATTTCCTCATGGCCCAGTGACTTCAAAAAATATATCAAATAGCTCAGATTCCAGCAACGATTGGGCAAAACAAAAAGGCAGCGAAAACCATTATAACTCGATTTCTATTCGCAATCACCAAAAATTAACATGAGAAAAAAAGAATGCTCACAGGGATGACAGAGTAGAAACCATTCGGAATCTGTTCAGAAAGCATCCCAGTGCTCCAGAGAATCTGTGAAGCTGTCTGTGACGACAAGCTATCATGCTCAGTGTAGTTATCTGGTTCTCTAGTAATCAAAGTTTCTCTTTTAGAAACCAAAGAAACAGATCCGAACTTCTCAATGAAATCTGAAGACCACCATGTAGAACTTGGAGGCATTTGCTCTGCTGGCCCTGGAATGTCTCGCGTCTCCTCCATGTCCATAAATATTTGAACTGAATAACCATTTCACCCGATGCTAACCCATTAATGACCTTTCCAATATAAATGTAGTTTGAAGACGACAAATCATTTGTCTACAGATTTCTTTTGTTCTGATTTTATTAAACTGGAGGCCATGCACCCTGTGAGGACAAAACAAGTTAAAACTAACATTCAGCATGGGTTTCTTTCTTCACCCTCCATTCAGCTTTCAAGCATCCAATAGAATCTCGAGCAATGTCTCAACCATACACACAGTAGGCAGTGAAAAAAAAAAAGGGAAACGGATGAGCATATCTGGCAATGAACAAGTGAAGTGACAAATAAGTTATCAGACGAATAAGTGGAATGAAAATTGCGAAGTCATACAGCCAAACAGTGTCCATAGCCAATACGAAATAGAACAATAAAACAACAAATTTACAATCTATAGCTAGCAGATGCACCAGGAAGTCTAATAGAGCCCATACCACAACTCTTTCCACCTCCCCCTACCACCCAACCCCTAACAGTCAAGGACACCAACAGGTGAAGCACCAAATCAAGTGTTGTTCCATTAATTGAAAACCTCCAAAAAAAGAAGAAGAAGAAGAAGAAGAAGAATTCCGCACAGAACGCAGCAGCACAACGAAGCGTATTTTGATCAAATTCTGACCCAATCTTTTGCCCTCGATTAATTCTAAAGCTTAGTGCATTACGTTTTCACTTTTCAGTAACATTCATAACAAATCCCTTAACAGCAATATCATTTGTTAACAACAAATAAAAAACAAGAAAGAAAGAAGATGGCTTGAGAGTGTCAGAGGTTTTGTGATTTTATCACAAGCAAAAGAGGAGAGATTTAAACAATGGAGTTACACATAATCACATTACTGTCCCTCGATAATTGCTTTGAAGATCAAAACGTTTCCTTTGAGTTTCCTCTTACATGAGTTTTGCATTCTCTAAAATCTCAACGAAGCAGATTGTCCTCCAGGACTAGTGCACATTTTACAGTGGCCAGCGATTACCTCTATCATACTAACACGGTAACACCCTCAAGCTTAAACACTACCGCTCAATATGTCCATCGTTCCGTATGCTTTCACGAATCCAACATCTACAGTACCATAAAATAAGAAAATAAGCTGAGACGCAGAATAACAAAACTTGCTCAGTTCACCATTTGCTTATTTTCTTATTTGCTCTTATTTTGGTTGGTGATTCTGCAAACTGCAAAGTAAGCAAATAAGCGCTAGTATGAGCCAACCCATCTGATTTATTCATTGCTTAAATTAGCAAATAAGATAGCAAACCAAACTAGCCTAGCCCTAAGAGGCGAATCCTTTCATCCACGGTACCATAAGAGATGGAAATCTAAACATCAACAACATTCAAGTACTTCTATTAAGCAGTGCATTCAGTTTCCAACTATAGATATCTTATTAACAATGGAATCTAAGCGCAATTAATATCTCTCCCAAGATCCTCAATCGCAGAGTACTCTGCGGCAGTCCAATGAATCCTACAGTCTAGATTAACCAATTATCGAAACCGCGAAATCAATCACCTCAGAAACGCAATTCGAATCTAGCTTCTACGCAACATTGGATCTCGTAACTACGAGTTCCAAATCAACCAACCAACCTAATTCCAAATCAATCCAATTTCCATTGCCGCCGCCATCAAAGGACGGTTTGCAATCAACTCCACTAAAAACAAATCATAACTTAAATCCGTATAATCATGCACACACTACGACGCATTTACTTATTTCGATAGGCGCGCGCGCGCGAGAGAGAGAGAGAGAGAGAGAGAGAGAGAGAGAGAGAGAGAGAGAGAGAGAGGGCGGGGGAGAGAGGAGAGCTTACCAGCAGTAGATCCGAGGAAGTGAATCAAGAATCGGCGGTTGGCGGAACAATTGCATTTGAATCCAAACGTGGCCGAAAACTACTCTTCATGTCCAAATCAAGCTAGGAGACCAGTGAGAGACGCAGAGAGAGATTTTTGAAAGCGAGAGAGACTGATTTACGTATTTATGTATACGGTTACGCGAGAGAGAGAGAGAGAGAGAGAGAGAGAGAGAGATGTGAAGGAGTAAATGACGGAGAATAGAGTAGAGAGAGAGGCGGGGTCAGATTCGATATTTTGGATTCGTGTGTATTGCGAATTCGGGTGTTTCGTATTATGAGATGGATCGATTGGGAAATCTTTTCCTGGCGAGAAAATAGGTGAAGATCAAACCGAAAGGCAACTCCAGGTTATTTCGGTTGGTTGGTGGGTTGTTCATCTTTATATAGTTAGGGCTCGAACCTTGCGGGTCATGCCATAAAAAAATTATTTTTTATAAATTTTCCAATCTCGACATGGATGTTATGTCTTTGAGCATACTGTAGAGGGAATTAGTCAAAGTATTTGTAAACTGGTCCGAACAATCCTGATCGTCGAAATTGAAACAAAAGGAAAGACCGAAAGGGGAAAACAATTAAACAGAGAGGCAAAAGGAGAAAACGTGGGGAAATTGCACTTCGTACCCCTACACTTTAACGCTCTAATGTTTTTGGCCTAAATCTTGACTGCATCGTGAATTTTAATAATGTGTTTGGTAGATTATATACGGGGCAAAGAATTTTGGAACACCAAAAATTGGAATTAGATTAGGTCAATTGCGATGTATTTTATTTTTTTTAAATCTAGGTAAAATACAAAGTTTGATAAACAGGTTAAAACTCATTCATATATGTAGGAGAAGAAATAGAATGATTGTCACTCAATCATGATGTATTTTAACTTAAGATGAATGTATATTATCTCTTATTAATTTTATAACATCAAGTGTATTTTGGACCAAGTAGTGAAGACATCATTTTCCAACCGAGACCTCCAAGTATGATCAAAGATAGAATTCAATCAACAATCTATTCTGTTTATAGTATCTCATTAGTAAGACATTTTTCCGCCACCCAAAATCTAATTTAGATCATCGTATTTTATTTAAGAAATAAGCATTCAAAACCTCCAAGATCTTGCTCTGTTTCATTAAATGCAATGTCTCATAGTAAAAAAAAAATCATTCATTTCCTTCATTTAAACTTTTTTTTTCTTGTTTTTCTCAGTGCAAAGTAGTGTTAATTGTAGTTAGTAAAATTCAAATATATTAGTCAAATGTATGAGAGTACATGCTCCACACAACGCACCCCCCCCCCCCCCCCCCCGAATTTTTCCGAACTAAAATAGTTGTCATTCTTAGAGTGTTGCACTAACTAAAATACGTATTCATTTTTTAAATAAGTATTTATATTTTTTAATTAAATATGATATATGTTGAGAGAATGACATGTCTTGTAAAGCAGAAATTAAAAATAAGAACCTTAGCCGAATGGGGCCTATTTAAATCTGTGCCAATTATCTTTTCCAATCCTACCACTTGCGTAAAGCCGGGACTTCGGGTTGGTACTGTACAACCGTGTTGCGCACCTCCAAGCCGTCGGATCGTACATTCGATGGCTCGGATCTCATCTCGGCAACCAACGATCGAGAGCCGTTCGTTACCGAGATGAGATTCGAGCCGTCTGATGCACGATTCGACGGCTCGGATGTGCGCAATACTTTGCTACGCACACCATTGCACAACACCATCTCCAATTCGTAAAGCCTAGCAATTGCACCCAAAAAACAGAGAGAACACACACACACAACCAAAAAGAAAGATTTTTTAAGAGAACGTGAATCACGTGTAATGCGCGTGGGATGAGGGGTTTGCCTGGTGTGTCCGGCAGCCAGCTGGAGGTGGGGTGGCTTCACCAACATCCACACCTTCTTCCGCGTGAAACTCTTTACCCCAGGTCCCCAGGCAGGCCCAGCCAGCTTCTTTCGCTTTTCCTTTGATTTTTTTTGTCTTTGCTTTTTTTTTTTCTCTGGTTTCATGATGAACGAGTAAATGATACTTAGTAACGAATGGGTCCAAAAAAAAAAAACACAAAACAAAAGAAAGCAAAGCTGAGCAAGAAATGAATTTTGGTGGGCAACAAGCCACCCACAACCACCAGAATAGAAGTGTACGAAGCTAGCTAGCAGTACTACTACGTACGTACACTGCTTACCAGCTCATATGGGCCGACCAGTGAGTCAATGTGTTTGGGTGGTGTCACCAATTCAGGTGTTGTTCCGTTTTTTTTTAATTTTTGTTCAAAAAAATAATGTAATTTCAGGTTCAAATATAATAAAAATAAAAAATATTTTTTTCATTTTTTTGCACCGTTTAAAAGATTTCAATGAGATCTATCGAATAAGATCCATATTAGTAGAAAAATTATTTACTTAAACACATAATTTTTGAACTTGAAATTACATTCTTTTTCTAAAAGTTCATTTTTAAAGAAATTGGAACGGGCCCTCACTAGCTACGACTAGCCTCGCGCGGTTTTACGTACCCTGGGAAGGACACAGAGAGGCTCTTGTGACTAGAGCTGTAAACGAATCGAGCAACTCGTGAATGAGCCGAGCTCGAGTTTTCGGCTCGTTTACTAAATGAGCCGAGTGGAGCTCAGCTCGTTAAGAGAGGCTCGGCTCAATTAAATAGGCTCGTTTAGTAAATGATTAAACGTGGCTCGTTAAAGGCTCGGCTTGTTAAGACTCAAGCCCAACTCGTGTTCACCAAAGCTCAGCATATTTACAGCCCTAGTTTGTGAGGGTTAATACGTGATCTAAACCCAAGCCACATAAGTCGTGTGTGCAAATGAGAGTTGTGAAATACTGTGTCCCCTTGTCGTTGTGGGAGTGTATCTTTCGCAGTTTCATGCAATCTAAAGGTAGTGTCCTAACTTTGGACCTGGACCATTATGATTCTTTCCGGTTGCTGATGATCATGAAACAAAACTCTTCCTGTACAAATATAGACCGATCGAAGCTAGCTAGCGAAAAAGTAATTAAACAAAACGCTAACGGGTGTTTTCAGTAGTGAATAATTTATTGAGATAGAATTTTATGCAATCAAGTTGTTAGTTGTTTCCGATAATGAATAAGTTATTGAGAAATGTCAAGTCGTTACCAGTAGTGAATAAGTTATTGTAAGATGGTTATGTAAATGAAAATGTTATTGAGAAAGAAGTTGTTAATTAATGTGAATAACAAGCTAATTAAAAATGCCAATACTTGTTAATTACAGTAGTATGAACGAGATGGTAAAATGGCCCAGATTTTTTCCAAAAAACTTAGTGGAAACTGGGCCTAAATCATGCTCTACGTACTTTTCTTATGGCCTTATCGCTGGGAGCAATCAAAAGTAACGTTTGATTGACCCAAAATTAAGTGAAAGAAAATATATATTGTGTGCGCATTTTATATAAACATTTGGCTTACAGAGTGTTCCCGGCCAACCTGTGTGCATCTCGAACTAATCCTTACAGACTCTCTCACAGCCCTTTCACAAGCTTAGGCTTGGAGTGAGGTGGTCCAAAATATTACTCGCAATTTGGAGAATTTAATCTAAGATTGTAGGAGGGAGCAAAAACCCTAGCTAACTCTCATGCAATGCAAAGACAACTTAGCCAACCCCTTAGGGCCTCTATCATCTCCCGAAATATTTTTATTTGTTTTTAACAAAGATCAGATCTTTTAATTGAGGAGTGCGCAAACTGGCCTATATATCCTATTATCTCCGGATAAAAAAAACAAAAAAAAAAAACAAGGATCAGATTTTTTTATACTTTTTTTGAAAGCGCAACTAATTTGAGTAGCTAGCCTAAGAGTTTCATTGAAACTTTGGGTTTTTTTTATTAATCAGGGGTGACGCAAGCTGGCCTTTACATCCTATTATCCTCGAATAAAAAAAACAAAAAACAAAAATAAGGATCAGATTTTTTTTATACTTTTTTTGAAAGCGCAACTAATTTGAGTAGCTAGCATAAGAGTTTCATTGAAACTTTGGGTTTTTTTTATTAATCAGGGGTGGTGTACTTAGCGTAGTTTATTTAGGTTAAGATCATAATCATGCATATGGGTGCGTGGCTTTAAGCTCAAGCCTTTGGCACAGGCGATTCGCTGGATGAAAAAGTATTCTAATCTTTTTGCATTTTAAAATTAGTAGCAAAAGATAGAAAACTCGAGCTAGCTAATAGGTTATTTATATTGAAGATGTCTTTATTTTGTTTGGGTGTCAAATTCTCATGAATTAATTATAAGACGAATAGTTATTAAAGTTTATATTTTATGTTCTCTGCCTAATTAAAAAACTAATTGGTCACATGTCCACAGAAGGCCCAGTTTAGATTTAACACTAGGCCCACACTTAAACAAATATGCAACTAAAATCAGATGCAAAAACAAAAAAAAACAAAAAAGACTCATGGATTATTAACAAAAATGCTATGAGTATGTACAAATGCGTACAAATCTGGCACATATGCTCGTGCGGCAGGTTGAGTTGGAACTTGGAAATGTGGATCTCTCATGTATGCTCGTGTGGCAGGTTGAGGTGGAATTTGGAAATGTGGACCCACATTTTCAAGTTCCAACTATGGTGATCCCAAAAATAAATTTAAATAAGTGCACTCTAATATTAGTCGATAAGTGGAATTAATCCGTTGTTTTTTTAACAAAGAATAACTATGCTAGCTAGCCTACGAAACATGAAAAAAAAAACCCAGAGAATTGGCATGAATTGGCACTTTTAACTAATTTCTAGAGAAGCCAGAGTTCTTTTTATGAATTTATGCTGAATAATGGAGGAAGACCTATGTTCTAAACTTTTACCTGATTTTATTTTGATTAATTTAGACATGCGACAATTGGTACCGAATCCACTCTTATTTCTTGGACATTTCAACACAAGGGGGATAATCCCATATTATTTACAATCTTCAAAATATAGAGGGTGTTTTCAGTTGCCCCGCCAGCTCATTCGCACCTCCATCCATTCTTAGATAAAATAATATGAGCTGATCGCTAAAACAAATGTCGTAATTTTTTATTTGTATAAAATATACTGTGAAAAATTAATCTCCTTGATCTCCACAAAATGCAATGCTCCATCTCTTTTAAGTTCTTAAAGCATGTACACTAACACTAGATAAAATACCTACTCAAAAAGGTACAAAATCTATTTTACCTATCCACTTTTTACTTCCACACTACAACAATCTCTCTATAGTTTTCTCTCTATACATTAAGTAAAAGAGTAGAAAATATTACAATAAACGGAGGGAGGGAGAGAGAGAGAGAGAGAGAGAGAAGAGAGAGAAAGAGATAATAAAATAAAGAATTGCTTGTGAATAGTGCATCGGTGTATTTACCGAGGAAGAGGAGGCTGAGGTACTTTACCTTCATGTTTACAGAGCCTGCTGTAGGGGGCTTTTCTTATTTTTATTAGGTAATAAAATGGATAAAATTGCTTTTTACCTAATCTTGTGTACATGCTCTTAACATTGATTGAAACACACACAGATATAGCTGATGATTTGCAAATTGAGTGATGGTGATTTGTGGGACATATGGAATATGCGATTTGCGTTGATCAAATCATATATATATATGAGCTAGGTTCCGATGAGGGATCCCTCATTTTATTAAAATGCGGGACTCCCCTTCCCGATTGAATTTCGATGATCCGAGCCGCTCAAAGTGATCAGAACATGATTTTAAGGGTCCTCGCAAGAAATCAGCAAAAAAAATGACCGGAAAGGGGTTCATTCGAGCAGTTTTCATTGAACGGTCCAAAAAAACTGCTCGGATGACGCCCTTCCTGGTCATTTTTTTTGCTGATTTCTCGCAGGGACTCTTAAAATTACGTTCTGCACACATTGAACGGTTCGGATTTTCAAAATTTGATCGGAAAATGAAAGTCCCTCATTTTGTTAAAATGAGGGATCCCACACTTGAAAATTCCTATATATATATATATATGGTAATTAGTGAAGAGACTTTGATGTTACAATTAAGCTAGCTACAATGTTCTATCCTCATCATGTCATGTGGGACTCGGCCTAGGCCTACCTTAATTTGGCCAAATTGTTTTCAAGACAAAAGGTCAAACTACTATCAAAAACTGCAAACCACGTAGCCTAAAACGGTGACCCCATCAAATAATTGAAGGAAACTCCAAATACAGTATCAATGCAAATAGTTTTATTCACCACCACAAGCCGCCTTCCACATGTATATATAGACCTAGCTTTCCCTTTTTCTCTCATCATATAATAGTAGTAGTATTTTATAGTAGTAACCGATGTAGCACAATTATAAGCTCAGAATATACATTTATATATAGTGAAATAATGGTTGTGATTTTCCGACCTTGTAATGTAACTTTAGATATACTCATTCATTGACATGGTTTTTAATTTGTTTTTCGTTTTTTTTATAATTGGCGTTTTCAGCCAAGTTTTGTACCTCGTTCTCTGACTGATTAAGCACAATGCGAGCTTAAAGAGGTTGTTTGATGACGGTTAAGAGGAATATTTTTTTTAATAATAAGTGGAGACAGATAAATAGAGAAATTTGAGTAATAAGCAGAGAAAAAACTTATTTGAAAACTATGGTGAGAAAGGGATGACTATGGAACCCCAAGTGAACAAAGCCTTTTCTTCGTATCAAAATTTGGTGATACAAGATCATATGCATGAAACAAAATTTTCATATGATTAGGCCACTTTATAAGTTGTTGAAGCCTCAATGTTTCAAATGAGATTATATTGAGGCTTTTTTTGGAGGCAAAATTTTAATTAGCCCTTAACAGTATTATTATCTCTGTCTCTCTAGTTTATTGACTTCTACCATGCACGGTTTCATATTTTTACCAAGGTAAAGATATAAAATCTGGAAGAGTTGAATTTTTTTTTTTAATCCGCAAAAAACGCCTTAAAGGCTAGAAGAGTTGAAAACTTGAAGTCAATGGGAAAAAACTACACTTAAATCGAACTTGGAAAGAAGAAAACAAAACATAAGGGGCCAATCCACGGTACGCCAAGAGTTGAAAATGAATTGTTCCACTAAAAGAGGTAAAGAAGTACCGTGAATTTCTAAGTACGTACATCCAAGTATCCACGTATCACACCGCCACCTCTGCCCCCGCTTCTACTCATCACTCAACAGTTGTGTAATGCCTCTAATTTTGGGAAATGTTAAGTAAACATTATTATTGAAAACTTAAATAGAGTCTGACTCGTTATTACAGCATAATTCCTAAAAGAGTACATTTATTACACGATGGGAGGGAAACTAGGGTTCCTATCTACAGCTCCGTCTGCTCTTTCATTCTAGCCAGCTTCTCGGCTCCGAAAGCCTCCAAAGTATACAGTTCACCCTGATCATCTACAAAATCTGACACATTATACCAGTATCGTCACCAGTATAATATGTCAGGATCACCAAAAGTAATACCATGAGCTACGAGAGCTCAATAGAATAATCTCATACCCGCTAATCCATAAATTACAAACAATAGGTCATATAATTAATATGCCAATCAGAAATTTCAAATAGTACATGCATACTTAACAATGACATATCCACATTCGCTATTCGTCTATCGTTAGTGTATGTATTATCTGAGTTTCTCCTATGCGACTCATCGTAGACCGTGTCTCATTTTCACTTTTACCAAATCAACATTTTGAAATTTGGCATTGGCTCCTCTCCACGGATAACCAATCCACAATTTCAAACCCTCAGTTCTGCCGTTTCGGGTTCCTGAGTATCCCACAATGGTTCCACCTGTCCAGGTTTCCATTTGAGTTTTCGAAAATCATTAAAATAATTGCATTGGTTTCTTTCCGCAGATAACCAAATCACAATTCATCCATCGGTTTCGCCGTTCCGGATTCCCGAGTATACCACAATGGTGTCGCCGCTTCGGATTTCTATTGGGTTTTCGAAAAACGCACACACGCCACACAATGGCCAAGTCCGGCCACATTGTGGTTTCAAAACCACACATTGTCTTTAACACACTCTAGGTATCATGTTTTTACTTTCTCAATTTCTGTGTCTCGTTACATGCATGGATTCCGCGGTAGGACTTTTCACGTACGTACACATAAATTATTCATTGTAATATTGAAACTAAACTAATAAGATCATGATGCAAAAAAAAAAAAACTAATAAGATCATCCAGCTTTATATTACTTATCATGCTCATATTATCACGTAGTCATACTCAAACATTTAGTATACAATATAAAACATAGTGTCACATGGACAGACACCTTTGGAGTGAAAAACCACTTATGCTTTATCACACAACAACAGGTAATACAAATAATCACATATACATGCTTATAACCATCCTTAAAATCAAAATACGACTACTTTTATTTAATTTTATGTTTTCAAATCTGTTCTCTCTTCTTTTTTGGAAAGTTCAAAATAACACATATTTTTTCGGAAAATAAAGTTGAGTTATTCAACATAGTTATATTTCTTTCAAGTCTTTAGTAAAACACTTTTCAAGTTCTCATGCATTTCAACATACCATCAATATACACATTTCTATTATACTTAGAATTATGGAGTAAGGACAATCTACATGATCATACAAATTTTTTATATTTAGGATTAATGAGTAAGGAAAATCTACCGTTCTTTTTGGCGGTAGGGTGGTTATAGAAAGTAAGTCGACTATCGAACGGGGTGACTTCCAACGGTAAGCTTCTAGTAGTTTCGAAAGAAAAAGGTTTCTCTCGAAACTAAATCTTGGCTGAACTACTAAAGTTTTTGGATCGAAAAGGTGGTTGAGTGGTGGTTTGGTGGCAGTCTTAGATGAGTTTCTTGAAGAACTTCAAGAAGAATTCAAGGACGAGAAGAACAAAGAACAAACTCAAGAATTCTAGAGAGAGAAGTTTCAAGGTTTCAAGGTATGAGTTGAATGGCATGAAGGGGGTCCTATTTATAGCAAAAATCTTGGCTCTCTCTCCCTTCTATTGGCCGGCCCTCTCTCTCTCTCTATTTCTCTCATGGATTTGCTCCATTGTGTTGTCCAATCAAGTCTTTCAAGCATGCCATGACTTGTCAAATCCATCTTTAGGCATAAAGTTATAAAATCAAGTAGGATCTTAAGGCTTTATAGGTAAAATCCTAGGTAATTATACCCTAGCTAAGCACGTCTTACAAGTCTAAAGATATGGTTGATTAGGCTAAAGAATAGCCTTCCATGTTTAGTCATTCCTAGGCTTAGCTTGTAAGTCAATATCTAGGATAATCAAGGGCTAGGTTCTAGGATAATTAAAAGCTAGATTGTGTACTTGAAATAGTCTAGGAATGAGTTGTCAAATAGTCCTAGGCTTGAGTGTGAAGTTGGCTAAGAGGTAGCTTGTGGGAGTGTACCAAAACACATGCACACACCTCACTCTCTCTCTCTCACTCTCGGCCTCTCTCTTCTCTCTCTCGGCCTTCTTTCTCTCTCTCTCTCTCATGTGTCTATATATAAGCCTATGGAAAATAATGATTAAAGGTTAAGGTTCTCAAGTGCTAGATAATACCCAATGGTTAATATTTCCCTTAGAAATTGTATATGTATCTATATATATACATAGCTAAGAATAATTAGGTACCAATTAGTCCTATTAGGCCTAGGAGGAAAGGTTAATGATTAAAGGTAGGCTTTCAAGTGGTATCCAAGAAACCAATGGTTAACAATTTCCTATAAATTATGCCTATGTATATATAGGCATGCTTAAAATAGCCTATGAGGTTTATATACCTATATGTACGTATATATAAGTACTTAGAAAAATCTAAGAAAGTGACTTTGGTGGGTAACTAGGTTTAAGGCTATGATCCTTAAGGTTGCATGCATAGCAAGCATAATGATTATCACTTTTGGTAGCATAATGATGACTCCCCTTGGTCCAATGGTCCTTAAATGTTAGGGAAAGGTAGCTAAGTTGAATGGTAACTAGGTTTCTACTAACTACTTGGTTGGAAGCTAATTCTACTTGCCAAGTAGGATTTCTAGCTAAGAAATATAATTTAAAGACTTTGTTTAGTCACTAAGAAAATATACAAGTGCTTTTACAAGTATACTTGTCTTTGGAAAAGGACTAGATTGTCCGATGCTAAGAGATTTGATTTTAAAAGTCTCAAATCTAATTATGACGGATTATTAAAGCTAAAAGGAAATTTATAATGTAAAATAGGAATTTTCAAACATTTAAACGAGATTTTTATTTACTAAAAATTGGAGTTGTTACAAGTTGTTTTTACTAACTAACAAGTTGTGGACCACAAATTTTTGTATTTTGTCCTTATCAAATTTTTATCGCGTTTGTTAATTTTTCGTCAAATTTTATACTACAATATTCGCTCGTCTCGACGTTAGGAAATAAAAAAATATAAAATTTTATACAAGTATTTTGAAAAATATTCAAGTAGAAGCTCGAAAAGTGAAGGATTTTGTGACCACAACCACTATGATACACTACGATTTAAAAAATAGCAAACAAACATCAAAAAAACAAATTTCAATTCCAACTCTTAACTTATTTTTACTCTAATACCTCTTGAGGAACGGGTTTGGTGATCATTTTCTCAAGTCTCAAAGTTCGAAACATTCTAGGTAGTACTAATTTTAGCGAGTTTAGTCTAGAAACGAGACTTTTTCCTGGCTTTTTAAATAGGTCCCGATAGTGGATTGTAAGATTAGTCTTCTAAGACTAAATCGAGATGCTTCGGCATCCTGAATTATAAAAAAGTAGGAGGCTTCTTTGCAGGGACGGGGACTGCACCGAATAATTTGGGTTTCGCGAGCACAAGGAGAGTTTATTTCAACGATTGATACTATTCATTTTGTAGAGATCATCGAGAACATTACCTGTGCCCAAAATCTTAAAAATTCAGTTCTGAATAATCCCTATCCGGAATGCAATTAGGTTTCATAAAAATAGGTTGTGCGACACTGAATCAAATCCATATTCAAACCCATTTTTACAACAACTAAATTCATTTTATAGTTTAAAACGGGATAATATTCTCAATGAATTCTACAAAATTGCGGATCAAAAAGAAAAATTTATAAATTGAATAGTTCCGATTATTGAAATGAATCATTCTCTTGTCTTGTCCGCAAAATCCACATTGTACGGTGCAGTCCCCTACCCAGAAACTTCTTCCATAAAATTAAAAAATAAAAAAAGGGTAAGAACGGTTTGAATTTCACTACTACTAGTGGTTGTTTAGCTTTCAATTTCAATTCTAGTAGTATTAAACCATCCTGTGATGGTCAACGGTGAGGGTCAACCCTGCATAGTGCACTGTGTACAATAATAACTCTGCCTAGTACGTTGTAATGGAATTATTCTATATCGGAAGTTGAATAATTGAATGGTATCATTAATTGATACATAAATGTATTCAATGATTTCACGTTTCACACAGGCAACTACTGAATTACAAAAAGGATTTTATTTCCGTTAGTTGGTAAGGGGTGTCCGGACTAGTTCACGTGTACTTAAAATAATCGTCTCTCTAACTCGGTCAAAAACAAACCATTCACACCAAGATCAGCGAGTTCACGAGAATTGAACCCTTATCAATTATATAAGAAACAAATCCACCAACGGACCGGAACGACTTTGGCGCTAGAATTGCAAAGGATGAGTGTGCATGAAAATGACCCTGCCCCCACCACCTTTTCCCATAAATGCCCTCACATGATCCCAAAACCGGTGAATGATGCATAATAACAAAGCCCCAACAACATAAGAAACGTATCTTTCTTACCGTTCTATCGTTTCCCAGTTCCTACTGAGAAATATGCATAAAAAACTCAATGTCCACTGACGGATGGTAAGCTTGTTGAGAGGCAACACAGCAGCGGCGGTGGGAAAAAATCGATAGGACAAGCGTACAAAATTAAAGTGGTTGGTGGTTTTATTCTGAGAATTCGTCCTTCTTTCTTCCTTCTCGTTCTGATCTCCATTAACTCTCTCTCTCTCTCTCTCTCTCTCTCTCTCCGGTTATTCTTTGCGTCGTACAGCTCTCTGATGCTCGATCATTCAAGAAACCCAGATCAGTTCTGTTCAAGACCCTCCATTTCTCCAAGGTAATCTCTCTCTCTCTCTCTCTCTCTCTCTCTCTCTCTCATTTACACGCAGAGATATACATTCAGAACCCATTTCCTGTCCACTCTTGTTTTCTGCATTCGTTGGTGGTTGAGTCTGGTTGTCTAACTGCTTGGTTGAATTTTTTTGTTTGTTGGTTGAGATATGAATGCTTTTGTCACCGTTTGATCTGTTTGAATGCCAATCTATCATACGCAGTTGAGCTTCAGTTTTGCTGGCTCTTGTTTGGTTTCAAGTTTCAACATACTAGTACTCCGTAGTTCAGATTTTTTTGGTTTATGGTTTAGAAAGTGAAGAGTCAACATCAATCGCACAATCATTGGATTATTAAAAATCTAATTTCCTATTTGAACTTGGACAAACTATCAGGATTTATGGCATCTCTCTCTCTCTCTCTCTCTCTCTCTCTCTCTCTCTGTCGGTGTGTGTACAAGTGGGAGATTTTTGTTTTGGTGATTGAAAGGTAAGGGTTAAAAAATTCTTGTTCTTATCAATGCAAAATAGGAACGGATGGGGGAATGTTACTTTCTGGCTTACTTTATCATTGTCCCAGAAAGCATAACTCTGACTTCTGAAATAATGTTGATTAACTTTCATAGAGAGCCAGAATGCTGCCAATTTGATCATTCTTGGACCGAAATCACAATGCATCGTATTCGCACGAACAGTTGACATTAGAAGCTTAGTAGTAATTGAAAGACCCAAAATGGACTTGGATCCCCTTTTATGTTGTCTATCTAAAAGGGAGAAAAAAAGAAAAAAGGTTCCTCATATGTCATGAGCTGCACAATTTCGAGGTTGACTTCTGTTTCTTGGGGGCCGCAATTGGACATGCGTAGATCTTTAAGAAGAAGCTAAGTTAGCAACCTATGGATCAGATTCAGAACCAAAAACTGATTCCATGCCTTGGATTCTGTATTGGGGAATTCGTCCTGAAAAGGATGTTGTTCCATTAGACTGATTCCAGGCCTCAAATAAGCTAAGCTACTCATAATCGTAATATAGAACACGGAAACAGTTTGAGGTAGAACCTCTATGGAAAAAGAATAGAGGAAAAAAGAAAAAGAAAGTCGACAATAGTGCAGCACGAGAATGAATACCAACTTGATACTTCATTTTCCCCGCATAAGTCTATTATCTTTTTGCGAAGTTGAACCTTGTTTTTAATGGGTTGTTGTGCCTTGTAGGGAATTGGTTTTATGTTTCTTTAACCACTGATGGAGGACAAGCAATTGAATCTCAATCGACCACTTATATCTGTGAGGCGATTCTCACCCATAGTAGGCTCAGAGAAAGATGTCCAAACAAAGAATAAACGTTCTATCCCCAGTGTACCTCTGCCTCCTTTTTACAAATCAGAATTGAAATCTGGTCCAGTGAGTAACCCCGGAACTATTCCTTTTACTTGGGAGAAGTCTCCCGGAAGACCAAAGGACGAAAGAAAACCACAAACTCTTGATCAACCTCCTATCATCCCAAAGCTTCCACCTGGGAGAATTCCAGAAGTTAAACGACAAGAAAACTCGAGTGTCAGTAGGCGTGAAGCAGGAAAAACCTCTTCTAGTACACTAAGTGTTCCTTCGATAGAAGAGTATGTAACGAACTTTGAGGGTTCTGATTCAGGGGATGGTGATGAAGCATATCTAGACGCACTAGATACACTTTCAAGGACCGAATCATACTTCTTAAGCTGCAGTGTAAGTGGCTTGAGTGGATTAGACGGTCCGGAGGTAGCACCATCCGGAACCTTTTCAAGAGATGCACAAACTATGGATTTCATGATGGGTAGATTTCTGCCTGCGGCTAAGGCAATGACCTCTGAAACGCCTCAACATGGTACGTGGAAGCAACCAGTTTTGGTGAAAGAGCAGCCGAGACAGTTGGTAAGTGGGAATAAGCGGCCACCTCTAAATCGCTCAAGGCCCAATAATCTTCCACCATACTGTCCCCAAGTGTACGAGGAAGAAGAAAGTGCCGATGAAGATGAAGATGATGAGAACGATGAACCTGGAAATTTGTCAACCAAAGTGTGTGGGTTATTACCTAGGTTTTGCGTAAAAAGTTCACTTTGCGTTTTGAATCCTGTGCCGGGTATGAGTGTGCGAACACGGGTACCCATGTCTTCTGTCAAAAGGACTCAGGCTAACTCTTCATCTGCTGGTTTTTGCCAACAAACTAAGAATGAGGTATCCTTTATTTGACCTCTTGTTTTCTTCACTCTCTAGGAAAATGTTTCGCTGATCTGATCAGTTGATTCTTACTTTGCAGCGTATGAGGGTTGCTATTCATGAGCAAAGATCAATAGCTGGACCCCAGAACACTGAGATGCGGAAAAAATTGGAGGGATCGTCTCTCTACAAGCGTTTACAGGGTAGTGGTGCATCACCCTGGCAGAATGAATTACCTAAATCCAGATTTTATGAAGAAGGAGGATTTCCTGATATCCCTGAAGAAGCACAAATTGATGGAATTAATGGTTTCAGATCACAAAAAAGATCCCCTGATCACCCTAGAGAATTATTGGCTGATCATAGCCCAGAAAAGGGAATAGACTTGGCGAGTCCTATGGTTGAGAAAACCGTGTACATAGATTCTGTACATAAGGCGGTATCGTTGGAAGAAACTCCCTCAGTAGATGCTATACTCACAAACATCAAGAAATCAAATATTCCTCGTGAGGATCAAGATCTTTGTGAGGAATTAATAGCCTCTGCAGATGTAAAATTGCCTGGGAAAGGATACCTGGATTATGAAGATCAGCAGCAGCAGCAGTTCAAGAAAGTGGAGAACATAGTAAATTATCAAGAAACCAAGTCACACTCTCCTGTCCTTCCGCCTCCACCAAAATCTCCATCTGAGTCTTGGCTTTGGCGTACTTTGCCTTCTATATCTACAAGGAATTCACCTTCGCTTTCATTCCTTGCTACAAAAGTGAATTATCCACTCCACGCTTCCAAGACTCCTGTTGATCCAAAGTGGGAAACAGTCGTGAAAACAAAAAAGGTGCGACAACAGCATTTGTGTTTACTGAGATAATCTGATCCTCATGCTTTATATTGTAATAAATCTGTCTGAAGTTAAGATTCGCTCAGAGTATTTTTTATTTCTACTTCCAGGACCTAATAACAGCTGCACCGAAGAGCTAGTGTATAAAGCCGAGATGGTCTTTGAGCTCTGGCGCTTCTTTCGGCTAGCAAATCCATTATTTCAATGGGTTCAAAGGTACTTGACAGTGTACACTTTTTTTTTTGCTCTTTTTGGGTGTATAGTTACTCTTGATGAGGCCCATTACACTTGTTTACTTACGAGCTAGGTAATAATGGGTTGGTATCGTTCTTTGTAATGCCTATCTCGACCTGTATCTAAACGGACATATCATTTGTTTACAAAAGAATAAATAGTCTGTTGATTTGTTGAACCTCAAGTTAATTTTTTTTTCCTTAACTGAGGGGTCTGTAAAGGAAACGTGGGCTTATTTTTGTGATGATTAGTGAGGAAGAGATTTGCTTTGATCGGCCAATCTCTTCCTCGCTAATGTTATGCATGTTTTCTTTGATCGGCCTGTTATTCATATTTTTATTATTCAGAGACTGACTATTCTAGTTGTCTAGATCGATGCTGGGAGTTACTTTAGTCGGGAAGTTCCATTTGGTCCCGGTTTTCATATTTGGCAGCTGCACGGTTCTGTTTGAGTCTTCTGCTTCAATGGATGCTTCCCTCTTTCCTATTTTTCGTTCGTGCATGTAGTCGCTTTACCATACTGTTTTCTTTGTTATTGATGGGTGATGACACTATGACTTGATTGAAACCTCAAATTCAGAATAGAACCACAATGGTTTCGCTAAATCATAAACTGAGCTCAAGAGTTCCATGATAGGAACCTTTGGATCGAGAAACAAAAGTGGAAGTGAGATGAAAGATTCAGTAGAGAATGAAGATAACTTTTTCTCCCACAAGGGAATGACAGGAAGCAGGTTTTGATTCTTCGCTATAGGTCAACTTCATTGGAGATGATGCCTCTTGGCAAAAATAATATGACAATGAGTTTGAAAGTGATGAGGGTTTGAAGTTTGAACAACACAAATTGGAGGCAGAGCTGGTTAGGAATAAGGGCACTCAAGAAGAGGTGCCACGGCTATCCACCTTGCCACAGAGAGAGAGAGAGAGAGAGAGAGAGAGAGAGAGAGAGAGAGAGAGATTTGTACGTGGAATGGTGAAGGGCTCTGGCAAGTAATGAGGCTACAGCATAGTTGAGAGGTCATAGCCAATTTCCCCTCCTGGAATCAGTTTCCTTCTTGACATATCAACACAGTGATTCAAAGGAACTTTGCCTTTGCAACACTTGTCTTTGAAAACCCTAACGGATTTGACTGAGTGGGCATGAAAAAACCAATGAATGTTTGTCCTTCACGAGGTGGTATGTTCAAATCCTACGAAGGACAAACATTCCAAACCTTGGGCAACTGGAGGGTTTTTCTAGTCGTTAACTTCATGACCTCGGAATTTGTCGAGGTGAGAATAAATTGACCCGGATATCCGGTTATAAAATAAAAAAAGACAGTTGTGTTTGAATCTAATTGATCAAAGAAAAGGAAAATGAAAATCAATTGCACCCATTCACTTTCATGGGTAATCAGACAGAGACGATTCTTTTTCTTTTGTTTTGTCCACTTCAGCCAGCCAGGTTTTCACTTGTACTTATTGTCTTCGACAAGAAGTTGGCTAGCTGTAAACCTGACGACGCATGCGATGATCATCACCAGGGAAAATGTTTTTCAACATTTTGGCTTGAGCCTTGAGGTCGAAACCCTCCCAATCGCGGTTATCTACGCGGAACGCGTGCGCGTACGTGGGACTTGCTCCTCCCATTTTGGTGGTACAGAAAGAAAAAAAAAATCTTGGAGCCAACAAAGCCGTGCGAAACAACAGAAGGTGCGCGCGGACCATAGCCCCCACCGCCACGATTGCGGGGATAAAATGGAGGATGGGGCAAGGAAAGACCATTGCCCCCTTCCCGGCTTCCCTTTACCTCACTATCATCACCATTTGGGTCGAAAACCTCGAAAAACAGAGTATCGTCCTCGAAGTTAGCATAGAAAGCAGGCCCAACGGACAGGACGTAAATCATCCCTTCAGCATGAAACGTAAGGGGAGAGAATTTCGCATCATTCATGGGGAGGTCCCCTCGTCCGGTGAATTACAGAGCGAACCAGAACCAGAACCCAAGAGTCGCGGTGTCGAAAAAACTGAACTCGTTTCGAATTGGTATACATGAACCGGACTATGTTCTACTTGACCTCCGATCATACAAATCCTGGAGACCACCGCAAAAGCGCCGATTGAATGCGGATACTTTAAAGAACCATAGGCAATTCGATCGAGTACGGGTGTTAGATTCTGTAGCGCTTTAGCTTCACTTGTAGGTTTACGCGTCTATAGGTCTCGAATCTCCATAATCATTGATTCCGATTTCCCTGAGATCAATCCTATATATCTTGCGCTGCCATTCCACCACGAACGTATCTGAGGCCTTGAAAGAGTGAGTGATTGGTTTTCCTATCATCATTCAAAATATTCCCACCTCTCTCTGGTTCGACGGTCACGAGTGTTAAAAGATCAACTTACAAGCACCTCGACTAATCTCTCTCCGGTCCAATCAAACGCAAGTCATACATGTCAAGACTAAAAAATTCACAAAAATTACTTTCTTGCGATCTAGTCCCAAGAATCAAATTCTAGTCAATTGTGTGCAAAACACCAACCGGACTGATAATTGGGTCTTTCTTTCGAGTGTTTTTTTGCTCGTATTGCTAGAGCTTTTAGCAAACATTTGTTATTTCGTCAAGGAAAATAACTTTTCAACTTGATTTTGATTGAATTTCACTTCCAAACCTTTTTTTAGTATGCTTTGAGAATTACATCAAAAACGATTTTATAGTTTGTGCACTAACGATAAATCATGTACTAGTATTACCAGCAGGATTCAATTTTCTCATTTTACTTTTCATCCTCCTATTTTCCCGCAACAAATCCATCTCCAATCATCTCGGGGCACATACCAAAATTGTCATCGGTTTCAGCTCAAGCTCCAGTTGGATTGGCTTGATTCCGACCTACCTGACCTAAAACCTGGAAACACTAGTCCAGACTCCAGAGGACAGCAATTTTTCTTCACGATAATCAGGTGAAAGCATATATGCCCATACAGTCTTCTGTCATACAACAATTATTTTGTAACTACCACCATAAATAGGTCGTAGTAAAAACACAACCCAAGCACCGTCACAAAATCACGATTGTTTTCTTGACGACAAACCAAGTTGAGATCCACGTTGCATAGTGGTATAAAAGTATCTCAACTAGCACTACAAAACTTCATAACTTTGCTACCGCTCACCTGGATCATCGCTTTTCCCCAAAGCAACAGACAAATGCTGCTAATCGAACAAGACCAGATGAGATTCTTTCAATTTTCATCCATGTTCAATCTTTAATAGCTGAGATTTCTACTCAAATTACTATATATTGATATGTACAAAAACGCCTAAACTCATTGCCAACAGGGAAACAAATTTGCTCATGGCTATTGACATTCCAATTCCATAATTCCACCTCAAACTACGAAAATAAGCACTCAGCTCATTTAAAAATGGTGTGGGGGAAAAACAGATCAAAGAAAAGGAAAAAAATCAAGTTTTAATAGCACGACCCTTGTACGGTCCTCTCCGAACCACAAAGTCATCTGGAGGTTGGAACTCTTCTAACCAAGTCACTTCCGTGATGGTCACTCCGTCCAATTCAAGAGTACCTTCAATGTAAATAAATAAAAACCACACAAAAAGAATGAAAGGCAAATAATATAGAGAATAAATTTACTTAACCATCCACGTTGACGAGCAATGTGCAACAATCACTTTACCTGGTAAATCTTCTCTTGGGGACCTCCGGAAATATGTACAGTCTCGTCCATCCTCAGCAGAGTAAGGCGGGGACAAGATGTCAAAAATAGCGCAGGGAGTTAAGGCTCTGAAGGAATGAATGTTGCCTCCACTTATTGGATAGAGAACTGTTGGCTCAGAAGGGACCCTCATTTCGCCATTCTTAACAAGCTTTGCAGGTCTCGCTGCAACAAAAACAATTGAAAAGTTTTCAATAAGCAAGCATACAAAGAACGAAATCTGAAAGACTTGAAACAGAATATGAACTATTTAAGCGACCAAAGGATTTACTTGGAAATACATGATCTTTAAGCGTAAGACAATAAACATGCAAATTTTCAAGGATTATGGTCCTTTTCAAAAACTTGTCCATTCTAATTGAGTCAATACATAACATGGCATGAGAAAGTTCCCAATCTTTCTTTACTGTTAAAAAGTTAATCATCAATGATACGAAGGTTATTTCGAAGAAAAGAAATTATTAACTGTAAATAACTGGCGACCATGGAACCAATTAAGTCCATCTACAACAATTAGTATTTAGTAAAAAATACAATTAACTTGTAAAAGCTCAAATAGTAGTCTGGCTGCTAAAGTCCATTCGTTCTGATTCGTTGCGTAGGAGATTTGAGTTGATCTAATCATCAGAACACTACCTAAACCCTTGCTATGTAATTGTAAACCACTGCCCAGCTTGAATACAGCACTTGTGGCTAGTACAACCATTCATCTTCGTCCCAAAACAACCCCCTTCTCATATACCACTGGTTCTGATACAGTTGGTTCGAGAAACTTAGGGTCTAGTTCAAACTCTAAGTTCGTGTCTCATTTACTACCCTCGTTTACCCTCAACATATCACTGTCAATCACCTAGCGTTAATAAACAACAGAAAGGTTTCACCAAGCTTAACCCATCTAAAAAAAGAGAGTTGAAGACTTCTTTCATCTTCCCTCATGCCTGCTCTTCCTCATGCTCCCACTTGGAGCATGGCTATAGCCTATAACGCACACCACTCTCTTGGTAAAACCAGCAGCTTGTTTTAGCTTAACTAGTCTCAATAAAAAGAGTTGAAGACTTCCTTAACCTTCCCTCAGGCCCACTCCTCCTTATTCTCTGACTTGTACCATGGCTATAACGCACGCCACTCTCCAGGTAAAACCAGCAGCTCCTTTCCCCCTGAACCTGTTTCTTGAACAGAGGAGCCCAATCACCAAGGGAAAGGTGCAAGTGCCAACCAAGGCACTCCTACGTCCAGAACCTCTCCAGGGTTGTGAAACTGAGTTTCAGTCCACCAAAGGACATGGAAACACAACTACCTAACCCCTTAATGAACATCTCTAGGTACCATAGAACCAGTTACCATACTGAGTGAAAATAAAAATGGAAGCTATAAAGCAAACCTTGCAATAGTCCAGATGGCACAGGCCCATCAACCCAATCATACGATTTAACGTGTAATGTACCATATAGAAGCTTGCTCAACACTGTCATTCCAGGATGATTATGTAAAGGTATAATAGAGGAAGGAGGCAAGCAAAATATTCCCATCTGTTAGAAAATTCAAAAAGCAATGTCATGTTTAGTTTCCAAGTTCTAAGCACATTCTACCCTATAGGAAGGTTGTCCGTGAGATTAAACTTCAAATAGATAAGCTTAATTACTACACTTACAGTGAAGCTTTCACACTCATGTATATGTAGGTATGTGATCGGCGGCAGTGACTGAAGATTATTACCATTACGCCCATGCACTGAACTTGTCCACCCACGTACCAACTGTGCCTCCTGCTCAAGGCCGACATCCGAGGGCTTGATCTTGTCTAAAAAACAACCATGCGTTCAAGATTTACAGGGGAATACTAATATCTGATAGACTCCTTAAGTTACTACAACAGCAAACAATTGCACAAAACAACCATACATTATATGCAGCATTTCGTTAGATTGTTCTAAAATACAAACTAGCAGATTGTAGTCGCATAGTTGTACCATCATACATCCGAAGCAAATGAAAATATAAATAATTCATTTGCTTGAGGTCCAGATAACTAGGAAGGTACATACAAGCCCCAAGGTCCAAGGACATGATACAAGGTTACAAGTCCTGTATGAGTTGACTGCCTGCTACCAATAGTGCATCATTTTTTATTGGGTATATACTACTTAAATTAGTAAACAAAAAGCACCAGGCTCAGGAAGACAAGAGATTCACACTAAACGAGACACATATGAACAGAGGAGAAAACAAGAAAGAAAACAAAAAGACCACAGCTTAAACAAATTGCCACTTTGCCACACTTAAGCCACTGTGTGCCCTAGCATTTACTACATATACATCAGATGTATTAAAATGAACATAACACCATCACTTTTGCAAGAAACTATGACATTAGCAATATTGGAGGTCATAATATTATCCTATCAAGCCCTTTGCTAGATTTCTGCTTTCACAGGTAGGCATCCTAAATCTACCTATGGCTGCAGCAAGAATGGAGGCTGCCAAAGGAAACTTTTGAAGCTGCCAAGTTGTGATTTGTGCAGGTTTGGGGCTGTGTGGTGCATTATCCGAATGTTGGTCATAATTAGGTTGGTTATGAAGTAGGAAACGAAGGCAGACGGAGGAAGGATATAGAGGCTAGAGCCTAGAGGGCAAGCCCAGAAAAAGCCATTGAAGGACAAAGGTGCAGTCATGATGGCTCCCTTTGGTTCCTGAAAATACCGAGGAAAGTCTTTCTCCATAAATGTGACTTGCAAGAGAAAAAAATTAATTTCAAATTTTCACCAATTCACCTTACTCTTTGCAACCATGGGTATCTGACGATGAAAGAAGCGGGGAGAGTCAAGTCCTCAATTAACTCAATTAACCTGCTCTAAAACAGGAAGAGTTACGATGAGAGAAGACCCTTGCAAAAACTTATACAATTTCCTAAGATTGATGATTTCGTATTGACTATCCTATACCAAACACAGCATGTTCAACATGTACCTACTGTCATTCTATACTTTTAACTTCCAAATTTACCAGATTGAAGAAAGATACACTAGGTTGCATTGCTGTACTTCAATGATTCCTATGCATTACACCCACGACCCACCTAAGCTATATCTCATAAACTAAGAGACTTTGACACTTACCAATGTGAATTCTCATGCTTTAATGGGATCGTGCAATAATGAGGTCCGTGATTGGCAGATGGTAGCGCCAAGGTACATCTGGTGCTATTGTATATAAGATTATGCCTGCATCAGGAGGGGCTTTCCCTCTTCAACAAGCCAGTGGTGATCTCACTATCTATGCAACGTTAGATATTACTTTTAGGTGGGAGTCAATAAAAGAGATTTGTCACATAAAGGCGTCGACTTTTCTTTAAAAATTCACACCCCTATCTTATCCTTTTACCCACTGATAGACAAGCACCTTAAGTCTTATCTAGTTGGATACTCAAACTTATTTTCATCAAGGGAAATATTGTACCTTAATCCAACGTGGAGGCTCAAAGTGAGTTTAATTTTTTCTTCCAAACCCGGTTAGCTGCAGTAGCTGGTACCATTACCAATATGTTGGTGGTGCATTGGAAGGGCTGCAGAATACGATTATTTAATGGGGCGGACATGAGCATTTTCCAGTTTAAAACTTTCTTTTTTAGTACCCTTGCATGAGCGACGTGTTGATAATATACAACAATGGTTGACAAAAAATTCACTAAGCAACAGCTCAAGGACCACCTGAATAGAAATTTATACTGTTAATTCATATCCTTATATTACTCTTACAACTCGTTTGGAGGGTGGATAAGCTTTGGGGGATAAGAAAGAAAGGGTGGATAAGAGGAGGATCTATTACAAGGGGGAATTAGTTAAGGAGGGATTAACTAAGAAGGGTTTGTTTGATAGGTGAAATGGATGGATAAGATTGGGTGCCTAAAGAAATAATATGAGAGTTAACTTAGTTACCTCTTGTAATGAGAATACAAAAGGGTTTGGGAGGTTTGAGGGGCATGCAGGTAATTACGCCCCAACTGGATAGGCTAATGGGGTGTGTGTGTTGTGGGCCCAGATAAGCTCATCCCCATGGCTCGTATCTCCCCCTTCTCCGCCCGCAAACAGGCCATTATGGTTCTACTTTAAAGAGGTCTGAGCAACTGCAGTAATCTTTATATCAATAGAAAGAATCAACAAAGGAAATTTCAGATGAGTGATATTTGCAATATCATGTATTTCACACGTTAGCATTTGATAGAATCAAGCATTGAGCCGTGGAACTGGAACTTCTAAGAAATTGGAAGAAAGATAGTAAACCTTACGGACCTAAATAGTAGCATGAGCCATGAGGGGGAAATATTATGGAGAAAAAAATCTATGGTTCTTAAAGAGGGCCCTTTCTTTTCCTTATGGTCAGTTTTTGAGAGTCTTTTTGTTCTTCTACTTTTCATGTAAGTCATGCTTATATAGATAGTCTCCCTGCACTTCACCCAAGCGTTTCACACTTGAAATGAGAAAGAAAATGAATTGTTTGCTTAAAAAGTGTAGTTATCCTCACTATCACATTAGGTCTTACAATCCTACAGCCAAGCACACTCAAACAAGCAGAAACACACCTCTAAGAGAGAGACAAGTAACAAGAGCTTCCCTAAATAATTTAACCCATTCCCACTTTATATGGGTGGACAAATTTATCACATTCCAAGCTAATATTGTAAACCATCTCCAGAGAGAGAGAGAGTCTTTAGTCCAATAATACTAAGGGTAACTACACATAGCCCGCCCAAACTATGCAAGTGATACAATGTCAACTTTGGGTTGTCTGACAACTATCTACGGAGACGTTAGGTAAACTCGTTAAAGAATGACCAGTAAGAAAGTGATCAATGAACATGCAATCAATGCAAATATCCTCCATTGGGTCAATCTCTTCATTTACAAGTCCCTCAGAAGATTGTACACAGGATTCAATCGTTTACCTCATAAATGACCATATTTGATCAAGACACAAGCTCGACAACGCTACCAGATATGATAGCAACTGAATTAGGTGACTTAGGAGTCGCCATTCTTTCATGAGTCTACATTCCATTGAAGTTCTCTCATCTAGACTCTAAAGCATAAGCCACTTGTACCGACGCATAGAGAACGTACCTGTTACTCACAGTTAGGTAACGAAATCGTTAAGCTTGGAGCGCAAAACCTACTGTCAATTTATGAGCCTTTTTGGTTGCAAGTTGTAAGTGGGCCTAACAAAAGTCTTCATCATAACATGATGAGAGACTCTCGGAATTAGGTTGTTTTCTAACGAAGGATGGATTTCAAGAGGGGCTATCAAAAGCTATACTTCAGACCTCCTGTAGAGCCTAACAGCATTTCTATTATCACAATCGGTTGCTCTGAGAAGTCTAAGTTCCCTTCCCTTCCTATGAGAAATTCTGCCCCTCATTCTCTTCCACCATTTTTCATCTCCATATGTTTTGCTCACCAAAATAAAGGCCACGAGAAAAGTGTTACACTAAAGATGACAAAACCATATCTTCGTTATAAGGCTAAGGATATTGATCAGATGTTGTTCCAATCAACAAATACAAGCACCAAAAAGCAATTGACATAGTTACGCATGTGAACCCATAACATCCCTTGTACTGCAATTAAATGTCGTATAGACAAATAGCCTAAGCAAATTTCCTAAAAACCAATATCATTATGACAAAAATCCCATGCAACAAGTAAAATCTGTTCAGTTAGTTATCCGATCCAATGACAATTAACACGACAATAACCAAACAAACAATTTTAAAGCTAATCAAGTTTGATATTCATGAAAGCATGCGCACAGTTTTATAATCCAACAAGCAACTTCTGAAATTACAAACCTTAAGAGGCAATAAAAGGGAATTTATCCACAATACCTAGCAGAGCGCGAACTTTTTCGACAGCATCTTCTGATACCGGTCCGTTAGGGGAAAGTGAAACTTTACAAGCATTATAAAGCTTCTGTATGGCTGGCATGATGAAGTAACATAAAAACCACAGTAACTAACTACCAACCAGAAATCACCTCAGTCAGCAGCTTTACAATGTAATAACGAATGATCGCGACGATTTGAACCTAGGGTTAAAATCCCTTCAGTACAACCAATCTACTATCTGAAAGTCCGTGCACAAAATTAGAATTCCAGGTGGATAGTAACTGGATCTTGTACTGTGAACCGTATAGTCGATGAATTATATGCATCACACGGTATCAATTGTGCCCCTTTTTTTTTACAGCGAACCGGTTCGAAGACCAGAGCTGTAAAAATCAAAACTTGATATCACAATCAAACACTGTAAAAATAGCATTTGTAATGGGCATCGGACAATTCCAAGGAAATTCAGGAAACAGATTCGAGAAATTACAATAAAAAAAAAAGGACAATGGAAAGATGAAATAATAAAATTTTTGACGATCCAAGAAAAAGGGTATAATTTTTGACGAATTCACTCAACAGAAACAATATTGGAGATGAACTGAAGGGTAGTTGAGAGTATGTTACCTTTTGTATGGTAGAGGCGATGGAGACGGGCGCTCAGAGAGAGAGAGAGAATTTGAAGGAACGCGCAAGGTGGAAGAAGATGATGCTAAAAAAAAATGTGTAATAGTATACCCTTATAAATTCACGTATATTTCTATCGAGTCCAGCTACGGTACGGAAGAAAGAAACGGGAGGACTCGGATCCGGACGCGGGGGGGCTGCTGTCCCCGAGGGGACAGCAGCGTGCTGCTGCCCCAATTTTGGGGCCCACCCCGGTCTTGTTCCGATAATCTGAATCGTTCACTTTGTAGAGCTCGTCGAGTAGAACAACTATGAAAAAAATCAGCTTAATTGGATATCATTAAGTACCTGATCGGAGCCCATAAAACTCTTAGTCCATGGGTTACAGTGGATTTAATCCAGTGTTTCGGATCCATTCTTTTTAAAATAAAAAGGTTCCGATCAAGTACTTAATGATATCCAATTAAGCTGATTTTTTGCATAGTTGTTATACTCGACGAGCTCTACGAAGTGAACGTTTTCGATCATCGGATCGAGACCGGAGTGGGCCCCGAATTCGGGCACAGCAGCCCGCTGCTGCCCCTAAGGGGACAGCAGCCCCCCTCCCTCCGATCCCCTCCCGACATTTCTTTCTCAACGTCTTGCCCACCTGTACTTCTCCGTGTACCATCAATTGAGCTTATTTTTTCAAGACCACTCTCCTGAAATAGTTACCGTAGTATTCTTTAAATTAATCATCGGTTTGAATTATAGTTGTGGAACTCAAAATTTGGCTCTACGGGTTGTTGTTCATTTTCAGTACTCATAGCATTTTCGATTTCTATCTCTGTAAATTTTGTTCTTCTCTCTAACTTATTTTTTGTTATACAGTGGGTGTCTCAGGCAAGCTTTTGTGCACTAACCATTAATCCCTATAGCCTCATACAATCATTTTGCACGCTTATGCATGGGTGAGATGAGGTGACCCCAATAATTATTGACAAACATGATCGAACCTAAAACCTTTCACCCGAAGAAGGTGTAAACTTTGTCCTGAGTCAATACCATTATGTCAACCCTTCAAATTATCTAACATGGTTTAACATAGTCAACACTAGGAGTCGAGCACGCATGATGCGTGTGCACGTCAAAGTTTAAAAAAAAAATCTTCAAATGACACTAGTATGTTAAAAATGTTAAAAGTAAATTGAATAGGTATCTTAAATCCAACCCCTACTTATATTTTAGTTCATGACATCATCATGGGTTTTCTTTTCCTCGTGTCTCTTATGAATTTTGGCGCATGCTGTATGTATGGATGATTCATTAGCACCGGAAAAAAAAAAAATTCAAATCTCGACTCACAATGATACTACATTACAACAATTTCATATGGGTTTTTTTTTTTTGGATTGTCACACTTCTCATCGTCACACCACTTCACAAATCCATCAAATAGCAATCACAATGCAGTACTTCTATTTTCTATCTCCACTTACAGAAATAAATAAAAAAAAGCGACAAATAAGGAACACAAAATTAATTCTAAAGAAGTGTGAACAAAATAACGAATAGAGAAAACATTCTTTCCGGAGGCAGAGGAAAAGGGGGGTTTTCCGCCACTCTGTGAGCCTCTTTCGTGATTTTTTTTTGGGTAATTCAAACTGTTCATCATATAGGGCCCGCAAAATAATGTATCCACGTGAAAAATCAGCTTGTCTGAACATCGATAGGTATGTCAAAAGTTGAGTTTAAGATGAAAGAATGGACGACAGTGGACAATTTAACTTAAAAAAAACAGTTGACACCATGCGGTCCATATTTCCATCTAAAACTGAACTTTTGACACACCTATTGATGTCTGGACAAGCTAATTTTTTGCGTGGATATATAATTTTGCGGACCCTACAAGATGCACGGTTCAAATTACTCAAAAAAAACATGCGGTAGGGGCCCATACTAGAGTGGCGGAAAACCCCACTTGTCCACCGGTGCTGGACTGTAATACCCCTAATTTTTAATTATGTTTTAAGTTAATTATGTGATGTGTTTTAAGTTTAATATGTGAGTTGTTAGGCTTAATTTGCTAGCTAATGAAATTGGAACATAAGTTGGTATTTGGCACACATACACTCAATAATTTTCTTCCTAAGCCTAGCAAGACAAATTAAAGGTTCTACATTCTTCTTTTATTCCCATAAAAAAAACGTAGAGAGAGAGAAGAGGAGAAAAAAAAAAAAACGGCAAGAGGAAGAAAAGAAGGAGAAAAAGAAGGAAAAATTTGAGGAAACCTAGGGTTGATCTTACTTGACTTTGATTGAAGTTCTAACTTAGTAAATCATGTTCTTCATACTTGAATTTATATTTCTTGACTTGAATATCATGCTTTACTTGCTGAATTCGTGCTCTAGATGTTGGTTTAAGTTGAATTGGAGTTTTGGGGTTGAACTTTTAAAAAAACTCAAGAACCTAACTTGAAATTTCTTAGATTGGATGTTTAAACTTGTTTTGGTGCATGAATTTGATGTTTTTGGAGTAACCCTTCTATATTTATGAGATTGAGCATGATTATTGAGGTTTTGATGTGAGTTAGAAGTAGTTTGGATGGGTTTAAGGGTTGAAAATCGCAGGAGGAACAGGCTGCGTTTTCTGGAAAAAAAAAATCTGCAGAATTGAAATCTTGAATCTGTCCTGATTTTGGGAATTTTTTTTGAGGCAGTTCCTAAACTCCAAAAATTATGAAATTTTTATTGAGAGTTCCTCTATGAGTCCTTTATCTATGGTAAAAATTTCGGGATCAGAATCAAAGTACTAAATTCTGTAGAAATTCGTAACCTCGCAGCGCGCAGTTTTGGACTGTGCTGACTGCACAGACACGTGTTGGGGAAACGGTCATAATTTTGAGCTCAGGCGATGAAATTGCGATCCGATTTCTGATTTTGAAACTAGATTCATAGACCTAAAAAAATACATGAAGATTATATCTTAATTATTTCCGTGCAAAGTCAGATTTTAGGTTAAAGATTATGGAACTGCAGATTCTGTGACTAATTTTTAAGGCCAGTTATCTAATTTCATATTCTTACCATAAGACTTTATGTTTATTAAAAATAGGCTTGTTTGACATCCTCTAATCATGTTTTGTTGCCTAATTGTCTTAGGAGGTTCGGGTGACACGTGGATACGAGGTGAGTGATTAATACTCAAAACACATGGTTTGTTATAAGCTTTTCGCTTCAATGATGTTTTATACTTTGATATGAACTCCATGACATATCAATGAAAAGTGGACATGTTTTATATCTATTAATGGCATCCTCCCACGTCCCAGCTTGCTAGGGGACACGTGCTAAAAGGCTAGCAAGACATGGCTAATAAATTGGATAACGAAAGACGTCTTAACTTATCCACTACCGGGGACGCCTGGTAGATATGAAATGATTAGAGGATTTGCATTACTATGCTATGTTGCTATGAAATGTGATTCGATTTTAAATGGTTTTATCATTGTCTATGGAAAGCATGTGATTTGCATATTAATCATTCATACGAGTTTTGGCTTATGAATTTTTCCACCTTTCAGGCAACGGAGATTAGAGTGGTGACATGCAGTCTTCTTTTGGACGTGCTTTGTAGATGTAGACTTGTAGATTGAGAGTTGCTCTTGGTGAACACTTTTGACATGTAAATGTGCACAGCTCTGGGTGGTTTGCAATGTAGAGATCCTTGTAAAGACTTTTACTTTTGGCATATGTAATAAAATAGGGTTTTGCTTCCGCTCTTCGTACTTGTGTCCCTTTTAGTCATTTGCTAATAAGATGTTTAACTTTGAAATGACCTTAGTGATTGAATCACTGGCGCTTTGTTGTGACTAGAGCCTTTAGGGGCGGGCTAGGGTCGTGACATGGACAGAATTCATTCTCTGACGAATAATAATTTGCTAAACAAAAGGTAGTAGACACTAAATGGCAATGGCTTACATTGGATTGGTTTATTCAATAAACTTTATTGTGACAAATTAAGGCCAAAATAAAAAATAAAAAAATTGCTGGAGATCATAATTGAAATGAACTTCTTCTCTATGTTTTTTTTTATCAGAACTTCTTCTCTAATTTTTTTTTTTTATCAGAACTTCTTCTCTATTTGGAAGAAGGGTATTCGAAGGGAGGGAGGGGAATTGCAGAAGCAATTACCTGGGAAAACCGGCACATGGGTGCTGTTAATTTTGTCGTGATGATTTTGATAACTGTCATGCCAATTTATGTTTTTACCCTCCAGAATTTTTAACATGCGTTCAAACAAATATATTCATGGGTTTTTTTTAGAAGAGTAAAATGTGAGTCAGCCTCAAAGGAGAGTCAAAAACATAATCATTAAATAAAAATGATGGATGTTAATGGGTCAAAAAGAAAATCACAAGTTTGTCTTCAAAATCATTCAACAAACTCATTCTACAGTGAAAATGTAGCAAGTTCTTCAAAGCTTCAAAGCATGGTCGGCTCTAAGATTTTAGCAATGGTTACCAAAAAATATAAAGAATATTTTTGTGTACTTACAAAATAAACATGTTTGTATATTTTACAATTTATTTGCCCTAATTTATTTTATTTTGTTGAGCTATATTATGCACTTACTCACAAAATTGTGTGATTCTTCATTTATTTTGGCTATACGTATCAATTAAAGATTCAGTGTCGACAAAATAAAAAATATATCAAATTAAACGGAGAATTTGGTGTATTTTTAAACTCAGTGAATTTGCTTGAACCACCTCGGGATTTAGTGGAGCTCTCGTCCTGTTCAAGGGGTCAATATTATCAAAAGCAAAATGCAATTATTTTATTTTTTGGGTATAAAAGTGTATCTATATCTACTAATTCTTTCTTTGTTGTCCGAAACAGTTCCCTACTTGCAACTTCATATATTTTTAATTTCGTTATTCCAAATTCTCATGTAATTAATAAAGTATATGTTGTACGTAATTCTACTTTTTACTTGTCATAAACGAGAACAAAAAAGAAAAAGAAAAAAGGAAGGTTAATTCTTAATTATAGTTCATGGAAGAGTGGGTCATAGTTAAAAATCACACAACAACTTCCCCACCTAGCTACTCTAGTTAAGGGGTAGGCCTTGCCTAATAGTGATGGTAAGACACATTTTCGTAGGGTGGTCCTATTATATCCAAATGAGATCAAGTTTTAATGTGGCACTATGTAATTTTTTTTCTCTAAAAAATTCGATGTGTTAAGAAATTATGTTATTTACTTTGACGTTGATCAACATAAATTTTAGCATGATTGATCTTCCCCATGGATTTTGCAAGATGAATTCTTTTCGCAATGAAAGTAAGCTCGGGGAAGCTTTTCAAGTAGATTGTCTCATTTCTCTCTCCAGTCGCTAACCCCCGCTGATGTATACCGTATGACAAAAAAAAAAAAAAAAAAACCCACTTGCAGTGGTGGAGTCAGGATTTGGATGCAGGGTGGCACCAATTGAATTCAAGAAAACCTACATCTCGCTTTTTTTCCCGACAGACACCATAAATTCAAATCTCTAAGAGGGGGAGTTGTTGCATCCCATTTTCTCTCATTATAGGTAGCATAAGTTCAAATCTCTAAGAGGAGGTGCCACCACATACCGCTTTCTCCTTTGGCGAGCACCAAGAAGATTTGAAGAATAAATTGACAAGTTTCAGGGGATGATAGGAGAAATGAAGAATCCCTCTTTCACCCTAAGGGTTGTAATTTATTCATATAAGTCTAAATCGACATGTTTGTGAATTCAATTTATATATTTATTAACACTACTATAATTTGTAAAAAAAGTTGAAGTAAAAATACTAAATTTGTGAAAAAAATTAATGCTAAATGAATCAGCTGAGAATTTATGGAGAGAGAGAGAGAATTGCTACTCTGCCCAACAATGAGTGACGAGAGAGTCCTTTCCCCAGAGAGAGAGAGAGAGAGAGAGAGTCCTTTCCCCAGAGAGAGAGAGCGAGAGAGAGAGAGAGAGCATTTAATTTAATTTAATTTTTTTTGGGTATTTTGGAATCGGGGGTGCCGTGCAAAAAAAAAAAGAAGAATCGGGGGTGACACATGCCACCCCCTCTACATAGTTCTGTCCATTTTGTTTAAAATATTTTTTTTACAAATCTTGCAAAAAATAAGCTAAATTCCATATCATTTAGAATGTCTACGAAACTTTTCATTTTGAGACAATGCCCTAAATGATACGGGATTGAGCATCTATCTATCTATATCCTATAAGAATGTGTGTGAGTCTCACAAGCCTCTAAAATATTCCTAATTTTCTAAATTTTTAAATTTTTCTAAAAAACAAAAACCCACAGATCTATTTCTCCAAGTCAACATCTGTCCGGTGGGACAAGATCCACCCACTACCCATGTATACCTGAATGCTACTCCCATGTCTGCCCTCCATGTTGCCCATTTGAAAGCCAAAAAAAAAAAAAAAACAGTTAGCTTCAAGGGTTTTCTTTTTTTGGAACGGGAGTTGGCTCCAAGTTTGCCCGCACCACCCTAAAAGAGACAACTGTGAATGCAATCTTTAGGTCTTTCATATGAAAGTTCTAAAGTCAAAAATTAATTATGATCCTTCAAGATAAAATTATCAAAAAAATAAAATTTTTGCACCCTTTCAAACGAATTAAAAATTGGAGTAATTCATTTTTTAAACCGTTTATATATTACTCCATCTATCTATTTTTAAGTGTCTTACTTCGTAATTCCAATTTATTAAAAAGATATCTTCATTAATCATTATACGTTTCATATCAACTTTTACCTCTACTTTCCCTCCTTACCCTCTATAGAAACATTATCATTACATTTTTACTCACTAACTTTTCAAAATGAAATCTACTTTTAGGAGCAAAATGAAAAATTACCAATTTTTACCCACTAATTTTACAAAATGGATACTTAATTAAGGGACAGTTCAAAATAAAATATTGGACTCTAAAAAAAAAACAGAGGGAGTACTAAATATCTTTGACCTCCAAGAGTCACTAAAAGGAACACCACTAACCCATGATACGCTAAATAGCCAACCAATTAATTAAAATTTAGAACCGTTATTTGTAATTCAATCCAACCCAACAAAATTTACAGAATTATCCTACAATAATACAATTTTATCCACAGTCAATCTCATACTTCAAAGATTACAATCGTGTCAACAATACCCATAGCGCGCAAAAAATAAATAATCAGGATCCGGCCACAACACCCAATTAATAAAATGGCAATATATTAAATAAATAAATAATAAAAATGCTAGGTTGTAACACAAATGATTTGAGATGATCATTTTGTTTGAAATGATATCAATTTATTCAGATAGTGATAAACTTCGTCGATTCGTTTCATTTTATTTGCAGGAGAGAAGTCTGAATAAAAAATTGAACAAATTGATCAAGCACATATGAATACCCGACTAACCACTGGGCACATTAAAAAATTATTTCTTGGAAAATGAATAATTTGAATCATTTGCAAGAAACTTGAAATGAGCTCACATAACAGGTTGGTACCTTCCCATCGGTACCCATAGTTGGATTGAGTACAGATGTAGTTGGGCTTGAAAAGGAGTAGTGCTACTGGTACAGCAGCTGTGTACAGATCCCTTTTGCGCCAGTCTCGGGTCCCGCAAAGATGATCGGAGCCTAAATTTTGAAGCAAAGTTGGATGATTCGTAAACACCCTTCCCGATATCGGATTGAGGTGATTTTTTTCAGGGACCTTAAATGATGTATTTTGAACAAAATGAGCGGCTCCGATAATTTTTGCGGAACCCGAGGCGGGCGCAAAGGGGATCTGTATGCAGCTGCTGTACAGTAGCAGCTGCTGTACCAGTAGCATTTTTGCTCGAAAAGTGTATTGGTACCTTCCCGTCGGTACCCATAGTTGGATTGCGTACAGATGTAGTTGGGCTTGAAAAGTCTTAAAGTTAAAGGTTATCCCTATTATTCTAGAATTTTGAGTTATATCTAATTTTTTACAAAGAGAAAAGTTCTTTCTGCCTCAGCGGAGGTTTTTGCCACCATTTTAGGCCCCCACTATGCGTTTATTATAGTAATTTGAATCTTTCATCTTGTTGGATCCCCTGAGTAGTATATCTACAAAAAAAAAATCAGCTTGATCGAACATCGATAAGTTAAATAAAAATTGAATTTTAGTTTATAAAATAGACAATCATTGACAGTCTAACTTTAGAATTATCGAAAGAACTAGACCTTCTATTTTAGATAAATGAAGGGTGAATTTGTTTCAACCAGAAAGTCACTATCGAGTCCCAAGTTTAAGGAAAAAAACGAAAAATGGTTAAGAAAAAAAGTGTGAGAAAAATATAGAGGAAATGTACTATGCTCGAAATTTGATTTTCTTATTTTCCTCTCACTTTCTTTTTAAACCAAAAAACATGGGGAGAGAATTTTATTTATTTATTCTTTCATTTCCTTTGTTTTCCTTAGATTCCAAACAAAGCCATTGTGGTTTGACTAAAAAAATTTACAACACAAATTAAACATGTATGTCCTTGATAAATGACCACATGAGGCATGAAATATAGAATACCACAAGAGGTGTGTGATATTATTTTTAGCAAACTAGTAAAAAAAGTATATCCAATAAAATTATAAGTTTTGAATCGACAGCCACGCGGGACCCATCCCAAGTTCTGCACGGAAAATTTGAGTTGTTCAGTAGTTTAAAAAAAATACAAGTGGACCCATCCCAATATTTTCTATAGATGTTTGGTTTAATGATTCAACATTGATTTTTTTGACAAGGAATCTTTTTCACCCTTATGAAATTAGTTTTTATGTTTTCTATCGATCTTCGTGTATATTCATGATTTTTAAATATGGATACAATAGTTCTTCATAGTTTATGATTTGGGAAACTGAGATAGATTATGCTAGGAGAGACTAGTCATGCCTTTGAGATGAATAATGCCTTAGAGATGACTCGTGCCGCAGAGACAATTCTTGTCGTCACTAAGATAGTCTACGCCGGTTGGCCAATCGTAATTATATACTTGAAGATTACTGTTATGGATTGCAAGCCCTAACGGTAGTGATTATTATGTTGAATAAATTACCAGATCTATACATAATTAGGGTATGCGGAGATAGTGGATTCGAAACCTTAGACATCTTCCCATAGTTTTCACAACTTTTATTGCTTTGAGCCATGTTGCAAGCCCACTTTAATAGATTACTAGGTTAGTAGGAGTTAGGTCGTGTTTATGTGTTTGTAGTACTTTCTATATCTCTTGGTGAGTGAAAGGTTATAATTGGACCTTGTGGTGCAACGAGCACAATGAAAACTTGTACTCAAGAAGAAAATATAAGCAAGTACAATGATCTTTTGTGGAGATAATATTGTCTACCAGATACTCCCTTCGTTCCAATTTAATTGTCCTTTTAGGAATCTGTGCCACTTTTCAATTGATTATATCTTGTAATTTATAATATTTTATGTGATTTTGAAAATATTGTATTAGAGAACTAATCGAGATCTATTAAACAAGATCCATATAAAATTCATTTGGGGGGTCCACTACAGTACTTTCATAAGCCCTCTAGTCCACATCATAAATTCTTAACCCTTCTCGTCCACTAGCCTAATAAAATAATTCATATGGCAAAAATATCCATCCTATATAACCACTCATAAAGAGAGACCCTAGAAACATTTCTAGATCTTGAGCACCCAATCTCTCTCTCTCTGTGATTACTCGCCATTGTCGCCGCCGCCGATGCACTCCTCCTCCTCCTCGCTTGCTTGCCGCCAGTGCACTCCTCCTACTCGGCGCTGCCCTTCGTCACCCTCCATCGCCGCTACCACTGCCGCTGACACCTTCATCATCTCCCTCACCACTGTCGTTTACATCGGTAGTTGTCGCCTTCCCTCTTCCGTTGTCTACATCAGTCGCCGCCGTTAACAGTTACGATTAGCATTGCTTATGTTTAGTTAGGCTTTTGGTTGTTTGAGTAACATATATGATTATATGTGAGCATATGTGCTCTGTACGTAAATCCAAAAGGAGAGAACATATAACGTTTAGGGTTTAGTTAAATAGTTGTTACGGTTAGCACCGCTTATGGTTTGGTTAAGGTTTTTATAAGGTTGTTTATACACCACAATATGCGATGAATTTGTGTGTTTGAGTGACATACATAGTTATATGTTCAGGTCTGTTCTCTATATATGATACATATATGTTTATATATCCAAATCTGAACTCTGTTTCTTTTCAAGGTTAATGCCTCAGAGTTGGAGCCAAACGACGCAAAGCAAGAGTTGTTCAGATTTTTCGAAGTCCCCAAACATGAGGCCGATGATTCAAAGATGGGGGCAGATGATATACGGAAGGCCTCAGCCTCCACAAAACCGATACATATAAACTGTCATTTGGGTCCAAACTACTAACATTTGCTCATTAATGTGTTGGATTCATGAAACGAGCAAACTGTTAATGTGGGAGTGGGAAATATGAAACTAACAAATGTGTTGGCAACATTAACATCATTCTTTCTTGTATACATAAAAGCAATTTTATGTAAGGAAGCTCAAGGTGGACCCGGGGATGAGTCCCCATCAACGTGAAATTAGAGGACAGAAATAAACAACCAAGACCAAAAACATACTAGTAGAAAGGGCCAGTTTATTCACAACCACCAAAGTTGAGATATGGACTGGTTATCGATTGGACTTTGGGTTGTTGATTAGAAGCCTACCTTCGTCGCGACATGGGCGGTGACGACGCCTACGAGCCCTCCCCTGTCCCGGACACCCTCCCGAGGTCTCCAGCATCAGTGCTGGCCACTACCACTCCCTCGCAGTCACTTCTAGGCTGGGGGAAGGCTCTCTCTCTCTCTCTCTCTCTCTCTCTCTCTCTCTCTCTCTCTCTCATATAAATACACTAGTGCTTACCTGTGCCTACGGCACTACTCACCCCAATTGAAATTGAAATACCCTTTGAATCTTGATAGTGGCTCAAAACATTACTAGTATTTCAATTTTTAGGAAGCTACAAATTGCTAGAAATTAACCTCTCTCTTTTTTATTGATATGAAGTAAGTGAATACGCAAACAATGTAGCGAAGAAATTAGCAACTCACGAAATTATGCAGAATGCCGTTCAAAAAAGGGGAAAAAAAAACCCACAAAGTCTCTACAGCTTTACAAAACAGAAGAGAGCATTTAACAAACACATGATGGGCAGCAAAAAATATCTCTCCCGATTTTAGAGGAAGTGTATACAAAATAGAAGAGAGCATTTTAACAAATACAGGGTGGGCAACAAAAAATACCTCTCCTGATTTGATTTCTCCCGAGGGGTTTGACTATCGAGGAGGAGTGGACAGTGAACGATCCCAGTGCTCGGCAGTCCAAGGGGGAAACTCCTTCCCCGAAGACAGTCAACCCGTAGGAGAGGAAAGGTCTCGTAGAAAGGAATCAAGGAGAATTGTTTTCCCTCATTCTTTGTTTTCACACACAAACACACAGTGAGAGCTGTGAAATTTGAATTCCGATTCTTTTTTCCTTTTAGACAATAGATGGCATTTATGTAATATGATGGGAAAATGTGGATACTTTCATAAAATGTGAAAAAATGCATCTCAACCCTTGGATCAAACAAATATGAGCCGTTGCAACAACTTGTCCCCGCACCTTTCTATTTTATAATAGAGATCTATAGAGATGTGTATCTCTGTCATTGCTCCTTTGATTGTGCAGTTGACAACAGAAATAAAGAAGGGCAAGACACCCAATTAAGAGGCAAATTGCCATTCTTCTCCAACGCTGCAATGGCATGGGCCACTTTGTTCGCTGTCCATCTAACCCATTTGAGCATGATACTTCCCGCCCGAGCAAGCTCCCTTTTGTCAAGGACCACATATGCCACCTCCCAAGTTGGGACAAGTATAGAGACACTAAGGTGGATGGCTTGCTTCTTGTCGGATTCCACAGTTGCCCCCTTGCATACGCAGACTAGAGACCATCAAGAAGCTTCTCCAATAGCTACCTGCAGTTCGCCCTTTAAAGCACATAAAATCCTCGGAGACTTATTCAAACCATCCACTGGTGTACCCTTGTCATGCGTCACCACCACAGCTATCGTGTTGTCACTATCACCCTTCTTCAAAGCCACATCACAATTTGCTTTAAACTTCATTAAGTCCGGAGCTGTGTCTAGCTGTGTCCCCGCCGTGTCGGACATGACGGTACCTTCACCTCTAGAGGTGTCGATGCTATTGCTATATAGCTTACCACCATACACCTCTCCACCTCCATTATGATTTGACACACTACCACTCCCTACTAACACCAGAAAAAGATTTAGAATATTCTCCAAATTCTAATATATGGTCTTTACTACTTCACACCCTACATTCGCCGCCAATACATAGTAACAATATTACTAATCTAGAGAAATAAATTTTCTCAATGTTAAAATTCAATGCCATTATTTCAAAACGCTAGCTACCTCAATCACTACAAAATAGGTTGAGAATATTCTCCAATCCATGAATACTGAGAATTTTCTCAATTCTCAAACTTGATAGTCATAAGATCACAACCACCACCATCGCTAACCATCATGACAACAAAGTGGTTGAGAATTTTCCCAATCCTAAATGTTTTTGATATCCTTTTTGTTTGTCCTTTCTAAAAAACATGCTTTGTTATGGAAATGACAAACATATTTCCGCGAATCGTTTTTCCAATTTTTCCTACCGATCAAATTATCTAAATGAGCTCTTTTGACTGTTATGAAAAGTGGACATATAAATACACTCTTTTTTTTCTACGAAATAAATATTCTATAAAAAGGAACAAACAAAGGAGACGGAGCAAGTATAAAGTCATAAATTGAAACCTCCTCAAGTGAAGAAAACTATTTAAAAATATGATCTTTGTAGCAACAACAAAAAAAGAAAAGGAAAAGAGTAACTCAACACGATCTACGAAAAATCCCATAACAACGCCAAGCATATCATATCAGACTTTATGCTAGATGTGGCAAATGGGCGGATTTGGACGGGTTGAAATGGGTCGCAGGTCAAATAGGGGCGGATTGAATACGGGTCAAATAGTAAACAAATTGGAATGGGTCGGGTCAAATATGGGTCAAGACAAACCCAGACCCACCGACCCGACCCGATGGAAAAAAAAAAACTACTATAATTCTAATAAAATTTTAAAACTTGTGTGGGTAGGGGCTATGGCAGTGGCCCGGGCTCATCCGTCCCTCAATCCGTCCGTGAGCTTACATTCCGCAAGGATCGTCTTATAAACTATAAATACAGATTTACGATGAGTCTGCAGCAAATCGTAAGACCTGCAAAAAGGAAAATCTAAAATTCTAGAACTTGCAAAATTAAAACTCATGCTACACAAGATATTTTTTCATGAACTCGTAAAATTGTGTATATACACAAATTTTTAGTGAAACAGGGCAATGGTAACGAAAGTACTGTTTTGTAGGCAGATTTTTTTATTGTACTTTTTCGTATGCCAATTGTTGTATTTATCTGGAAAAAAGTAGATCGGGAGAGAATTATTCACGGAGCAACCGTGAATAAGTCATTTGCGGAGGCACCAAACCACAACCGTCCATTTCGCCAATCAACGATCCGGATTTTAATGAAACTTTTCCGGAAAAGTTGAATGTGCTTAATTACTTCAGATCCAAGGATTTGGTGGGTTTTGCCGTATGAAAATTGTGCATTCTTCTCCTGGTAGGAAATGACAAAAACAACACACCCAAGCAAATCCAATTTTCAGCGATCGAGGAAAAAAAAAAGATGGGAGCAATTAAAAAAAGTTTTGGACTAATGGCAGGAGCAATTAAAAAAAAACAGGCCAGCATGAATATTTTCTTGTCAACCTATATTGAACCCATTTTCAATCCACCTAAACCCATATAAATATGAGTTGATATGGGTTCAACCTATATCAACCCATTATATAATATGGGCGGGTTGGATTGGGTTATAAGTGGACAGATTTAGATGGGTTAAAAAACATGGGTTGAGATTACCACCTCAACTTTATGCCACAGATTCAGAACATGGCTACAAAAAATGATTTATCAAAAAATAAAATAAAAAGTTACATAAAGATTGAAATCAAAATAGAGACTCTTGCGGAAACCCTAGAAACTGCTGTTGATCTAATTGGAACTCCTCCTCTTGTTCAAATGCAGCTTGATAATACTGGTTTTGGTCTTGATAATTATGATTTTGCTGCTGCAATTGTTGCATCTGGTGTTGTGCATTGTAATTGGCTAATTCGGCTTGTACCTTTGCTATCTCGTATTGGGCCTGAATTATTTGATGTTGTAGTTTGAAGATGGTTTGAGTGCATCCATAAACGGGGTCTTGTATTCTTGAACTGGCTTCGAATGTCATGCTATCTGCTGCTGCTGCTCGTGCATGGATTGGAAGTTGCTATACATATATATACCACAACAACGGGAAACAAAAGAATCAAGAAAAATGAAAACGTAGGACAGATATGAGCCAATGAAACAATATTAGCTGGAGGAATGGACGAAATGCAGTCATAGAATCTAATCAACTCTCACAAATCTACGCGTAAATTTCGTACAATATCAAAGAATTAAATATCGATTAGTTTTAGTAAATCGTGAATTTCAAAATAACAAAAAAAGACGCTGTACAAAGAAGAACTAAATAATGTATGGGAATCAAAAGGAATAATAGTTGGGTCCTTTTCATTTGTAAGTTGGAAATTGAATTTGTACACCTTTGTTATATTTCCGACAGTTGGAACTGTTGTCAGGAATACCGTGGGAATTCTAGTTTTAGATTCAGATCCAATTCGATCCATTGATCGATAGGCCTAATTAACACTAAGCAATATCACCTTTTGTTTTTTTTGCTTTTTTCTTGGGAATAGGCCTTTTGTTTCTTTTGGTGATCGAACACTAAATGTTGACAATTTTATATTTTCTTTTTTCTTAGCCATGAATTTCCTTCCTTTTTTTTTTTTTTTTTCTGAAATCGAAATTAACAAAGATTACAATACCCTGATTTCATTGAAGTACAAAAAATAAAAGCAAATATTTAAATTTCTGTCTTTTTGAAGAAGAGAGAGAGAGAGAGAGAGAGAGAGAGAGACAGAGATAGAGACAGAGACAGAACCTACTACATGATTTATATACCAAACAATACATTATTCCATGCAGTAATAAATCTAATCTATATATTTACACTCACGTTACGTATATATTTCTTAATTACCTCTAATATCTTGGTAACATTGCTAGCCCCATAAATCCTGTGGACACAAGCAAATCTCTGAGGATTATTAGCTGGAAAATAAGGTGCCAGTGCGCAATCTTGAGAGCATCTTCTTCTCAGAGATTTGCAAGCTGCACACCTTGTCGAATTCGACATTCCCAAAGATTTTCTGTAATCTATGAAAGATTTGAATTCCTCAAAAAAAAGAAAACAATATCGAGGACCGGATTCTGGTAGATCAATGATTAATGATTTTGTATGAGTTGCTTTAAATCTAAGAGTGGTTTTATATGAGATTTTGCAATGAGGGTTAAGTGTAGTGTGTTTTTATTTTTTAATTTTGGAAGTGTATAACGGCTAGATTTTTTTAAAAATTGGGAAGGCCAAAAGGAAAGAATTTACTAGAATGGAAGCTGGAGAACCTTCCCCTAAGGAAAATAAACAATTCAATCTAACACTAAAGTTATAGCCCAAAGGAAAACGTTTCTTAATTAAGTGTAACATTAATATTTTGGTTTTATGTTCATTTAGATCTCATGTCATTTAGCTAGTTGTCAATAATTATACTGTAGAACTTGGGTATCTTCAATGGCATAACCAAAATGTGATAATCAAAGGGAATTGATATTCACACTCTCTTTTTTGTTATTCATACTTTTTTTTTTGTCTTTTAGAAGAAAAAAAATACATACACTTTCAATACTAAAAAACAAAAAAAGATAGTGTGAATATCAATTCCCTAATCAAAACTTGCCAGTTCATCTTTTTGGTTATCCATTTAAGGAGTTATTAATATTAACAATATGAAGTCCCAAAGTGGTCCATAACCAAAAATTCATTTTTAGTAGAGAGATAGAGAGAGTTGGGAGGAGAGAGAAATGAAAAAGAGAGAGGTGTGGTTCCCTATTAAATTTGATTATTCAAAGAGAAAATGTTGCTAGTTTCTGTTATCTAAAGGCCAAAAATTAGTAATTGTTTAAGGGGTTACTGCGTTTGATTATATTATTGTGAGCCAAATTTTGAACCTATATTACTAACTTTAAAAAAAAAAATAGTTTTGATTATGTCATTGTGAAATGTGAATACTTTAGAACATAATTAGAAGGGAAATGATAATGCCAAAACTGTTTTTGTTAGTGCCAACACTCTAGTGCACAAAAGGTTTGTATCATGTTCAATGTACAAGATTTTTATGCATTGAATTTTGACACTAACAAAAATGATTTTGACATTATCACTATCCTAATTAGAATGACATACACAATACATCATTATGTCTTTTTTTCCCAGGATAAGACATTCAATACATGAATCATCCTATCTTGAATTTTTAGTCAACACATTTGCATTTTTTTATTTGTCTCGGCGAGTAGTATCACAAAAATCAAAATTACAAAATCCAAAAGCATCAAATTATTTTGGATTTTCTTTCTCTAGTGTGTTTTTTTAAAGGTAATTTGTACATATTTTGTTACTTTGTATGGATTTCTCTTGTCTAGATGAATAAATAATCAAAAATACATTGAGGCGACAACTAAGAAAGGAAAAAAAAAGGCGGGGGGGTGGGGTGGGCGTGGGAAATCAAAATGAATAATGTTGTGTTTGGTTTAATATTTGAAAAAAAATTTGAAAAATAATAGGAATAATAAGTGGAGAAAAATAAAGAGACAAATATTGAAAGTAAAAAGAATTTAAAAAAAATTTTGAAAAATACTTTTTCAAAAGAAAAAAAAACAAGGCATAAGTTACGCCAAACACGTTCTTATTAGAGTATTTTCAATAGTCTCAAGTCAATCCTAAACAAATTGACCAGAAAAAGTGTCATTTTCTACTTTTGCTAGGTATCCAATAAATGCTTCCCCCAACAGCCTAGGCAAGGAACCTCTTCCAATCAATCACAATTAAAAACAAACCATACCACACCCAAACACCACTCCCCCCTCCCCCCCCAATCCTTAATTTTTCTTCCCTTTTCCAAATCTGTCGGAGACAATTTACGCAACTTCAATTCACCGGAGATTTCACCGGCGTCGGATCTTACCCTCTTCGGTCACCATAGTTTCTCCTCACTCACTCCTCCATCTTCCTCTTGAAAGAAGAAAATCCAGCCGCCACCACAATCCCCCGTCTCCGGCACCGTCATTGCTCAACCTCCATACCAACCACCGGCCACCATCAACCATACCCACCATCCGGAATCCACCGTCGTCGGTCTGGAACAAATCTCCTTCGTTTTCTAGCATTGGATCCAGTGAAAGGCAAGGAGAGGGAGAGAGCGGGGGGGGGGGGGGGGGGTGTGTGTGTGGTTCTTGCCATTTTGTCCGAGAATGAGGTGAGACTCCTGGTCCTGGATATCCAATTGTTCTAGCTATTTTTTGGCTTATGATCAAAAAAAAAAAAAGAAGCTATTTTTTGGCTTGATACCGTGTTGTTTGGCCAAAATTTGGCAAAAGTGTTTCAATGATGCTAAAGCCATTATTTGGCCATTACCACTTGTAGCCATTGGATCACACTCACTATCACAGCCATTGGATAGCTTCCAAGAGTCATTAGATTACAATTCTTGTGAAAAATGGCCAAACTATTTTTTGGCTGAACCAAAATGGCTTCCTGTTGGAGGAGAGAATTTTGGTCACGAAGCCAAAATATAGCTTTGGCTTTTTAGCTATAGAGATAGACTAAACAAGTCATTTGCAGAAGCGCCAAATTATGTATAACTGTCTATTTCAGTAATCAACGGTCCAAATTTTGATAAAAAAATTGAGACCGTCCAATTCGCTTTTAGACTCATATAATTTGAACTCCTTAAACCGTTTTTCACGTAAACGTCAGCAAAAAAGTTTCTATCTTTTGGCTATCCGTTATCCGTTGGAGATGCTTTTCCTTCGTAGGAGTAAAAAAACATTTTCAACTTCAACTGGACAGCGTTTTTTTTGTCTTTTGTCATTTGTCTTTTTCTAATTTTATTTGATTTCATTCGGCTAAATAAGCCATTTTGACTTATTTTTTTGTTATTATTCAATTTTTTTCGTATTTGTTAGTTTTTCGTCAATTTGTTGGAAATTATTGCATTATCATGACGAGAGAAATTTTAAAAGTAAAAATTATTGATTGAAATTTAATTTTTTTTAATAAAGACAAAAATAAGCCAATTTTTTCGTCTTTATTAAAAAAATTGAATTTTTTAGATTCCTCTCGTCATGATGATACAATAATTTCCAAAAAATTAACGAGAAACTAACAAATACGAAAAAAAAATGAATAAGAACAAAAAATAAGTCAAAGTGTCATAATTACAGTTTCAGTTATTCAATGGTAGATGCAAAAGCACATGACTCTCAAGTCTCAACCACTGCCACTACCACTACCCGTTGTATTGTTTTATAGGAAAATTAGCACTACCCCATGAAATTTTTGAGTTCAAACTGTTATTTGTGAAATAAACAATTTTTATAATGGGCCAAATACACTCAATTTTGAGCCACTGTTTAGGTTTTTTTTTTTTTCCTTTCTTCAAGAGGTATACATTAAGAGCTAGAGAGAAGTCAACAGTTAGTAGCAACTAGACCACAGGGATTCAAAGGCTCTCCGTAGTCTTGGACCACAAAACACTCCTCATGAGGCTCTAAGTGAAATGCAATTCCGTTTGGATTGAGCTATGGTTTGTTCTCCGGATAAATCAGTCTGTTGGGTTCCATACGAATTTGTTAAGGGGGGAAAAAAAAAAAAAGACTACCCGTGCTTCCTATTTACATCATGCTTTTACATCAACACAAAGAAAAAACATCACCACCCTAATGTCCAGTTCTAGATTTAAATTGACAGATGGAGCATAACCACTCCATTAATAAAAAGAAGAGAGATAACATTAAAAAAAAATCAAAAGAAAAAGAAAAGATAAAGCACCACCATTAACCCTTCTCTTCTTCTTTTTTTTAAATGAAGCACCACCACTAACTGAAAAAAACTGAAATTATACAGTAGTCCGGACCACTATTACGTGGTATTTTGAACCACTTTACAATCACACATTTTTATGGGCTCTACTACTAGGAGTATGGACACCACAAAAATATGTGATTGTGACATGGTCTGAAATATAACGTGACAGTACTTCCGAACTATTGAATAATTACTTCCGAAAAAAGCACAAATCAATCAAGCTACCCAAAAAAAATCTAAAATACCAGTCAATACTCAGGGACAGGTAGGTCCTCATCAGCAGGTTTGGCAATAACCCACTCCCCATCTTCATCCCTCACCATCCCCTTGTTCTTCTCCACCCACCACGACCCCGGAACCAAACACTCGTCCTTCAAGAACTCGCAAGACTTGTTCACAAAACTCAAGCTCCTCTTCACCTTCATCTCGAACTCCCCCTCCTCCCCGTTCCACCCGTTCACCACGTGCAACATCGCCTGCAGGTTGTGCCAGTCCCCCGGGTGCTTCGAGTCCTTCAGGTACGGCGACTTCCGGGTGTCGATCTCCAGCTCGATGCCGGAGTTCACGTACCCGAGCAGGTGGCTCGGATAGTGCGGGATCGTGTCGATCTTGTTCCGCACGTGCAGGATCTTGAAGTTCGGGTACCGCTTGATTCGCTCGTTGAAGGCTCGGTTCCCCACCTGCGGGCAGCCGAAGACGATTGCCGCGATCGGGATATCCATTATCCCGTTCTCGCAGAGGTCGAACCCGGCCAGAACCGATAGGCTCGCGCCCAGGCTGTGCCCGATCAAGACTATGCTTAGCTCCTCACCTTCGTACTGTTTTATCAACTGTTTGATCTTGTTCTGGAGTTGGGTTCGTGCGCTCAGTTTTGTGAACGGCGATTTCGGGTCTTCAGCCGTGTAAATGGTGAGCCACCCCTGCATTACTTTCGGCACTTTGTCGTCGTCGTCGTCGTCGCTGCTGCTACTACTGTCGCTACTGCTTCGTTTTAAGCCGAACTCTTTTATTGTTTTTGGTCTGCTCAACAACGACTCGGTCGAAGCGAGCTTCGCGCCGAGCACGTTGACCCACTCGTACCCCCGGGTGGTCCCCCTCCACACCACGTAGATCTCGCGGCGTCGTGTGGACTGGCTGACGTCGTCGTTGGTGACGGCGATGTAGCCGATCCAGTTGGACTCGCGGTCCCAGGACTCGCGGGACAAGGAGTGGAGGAGGAAGGCCTCGTGGGCGCCCACGAGGGCGGTGGCGTAGAGGAAGGCGGAGACGTCGTAGTTGGCAGCCGCGAAGTCGAACATGACCTTCTTAAAGAAGGTGGACTTGCCGTAGCGGCTGCAGCCGCAGTAGGGGGAGTTCTGGTCGTTGTTGAAGGCGTCGTAGGTGGCCTGGCAGAGGTCGCCGGAGAGGAGAATGAGGCGGCGGAGGGGGAGGCTTAAGGGGTCCAGAAGGCCGTCCCAGTTGTTGCTGCCCAGAAGCTCAGGCCATGTTGGTTCCATAGTGATAATTGGAGGGGGAAATTGTTTAGGATTTTTAGGCTCACTAGAGGAATAAGTGGGGATGTGTTTTTGTGTGGGAGATATGGGGATTTTGTATGCGAGGGAAGTGATAAGGTTTGATGCTGGAATCTTTTAGTATTGGGCCAGGGACTTAAATAACGAGTAACTATTTAGTAGTCTCGGAGCACAGACACATCTTTGTTCAGTTTAAATTTTGAAGGAGATTTTTTAGAGTAATGAGAAGAGAAAGTTACTGTAAATAAAGAAAACTTATTGAAGACCGTGTCAAAAAATTTTGAAACCCTAAAAGGAAAAAGTGATCTGGACCTGCTCGGGATCACTCTAACACCATACATTTATATGGGATTTATATAATTAGTCGTTGATCCCGCGAGAATGTATGATTGTTGGAATGCTCGGGAGCACTACATGGCCGTGCTCTGGGAGCATTGAATAATTAGACTTTATATTTTTATCCGCATGCAATAATTATTAGACATGAACAAGTGCTATAGAGAAAGGGATTGGGAGATGAATAAATTGAAAAATGGAAGGTTGTTAATGACGACAGTGGGTACCTACCCATTTAATATTAATAAATATGATGGTTGTTTCTTGTTTTGTCCTCATTTTATATATAATGTAAAATTTGATTCAAAATCTAAAGATAAGGATTCCAACGGATCTAGATTACGTCGTACCGTAGGAAAAGATTCAAGATTATGGAAGTACAATTTTTATCCAAATTTGTGTAGCCTAATCGGTAACTACCGTCAAATATTTTTGTAACGAGAAAAAATGTTTTGAAAGATTTTAAAATCAGTCTAATGGACTGACAATAGTAAATATGTGAATGTGTATTAAATGTATAAAAAGTACACATAAATACGTATTTTTCTTGTCTTCAAGTGTGCTTATCGTCAGCCCAGTAGCAAGACCGAAATGTTTTTGTATTGGATTGAGAAATCCTATAGTGCAAGAGCCTGTAAGACACCATGTAGGGCGCATAAGGGCCATCGATCTTAATGGTTGATATATGATTTTTAATTATGACCGATAAAAATCATTATTATCGGTCATAATTGATTTTTGATTTGGATCGTTGATTGATAAGACCAACGGCTGTGCGTTGCACTACAACCCCTGTAGGGCACTCCCCCTACAGGATCCCTGTGTGGCTGGGTCCATTTGGGAGTGACTGTCTTCCCTTGTTTTGGTCACATATTTGCGCAACTTAATTAAAAAGTTCGTAACTATCACCAAATATTTTCATAATTAAGTGAAATATAATTTGAGATGTATCTATGCATACCACACCTAATCATTCATAATTGACCGGAATATTACGTATAAATATAATTTGCGATGTATCTACGCATACCACACCTAATCATTTATAATTGACCGAAATATTACGTATAACAAACAACATACAAAATCGTAACAAATGAAACAAATCGAACTATGAAAAAACACATAACATAAGAATAAGAAAATTCATAACCTATTCATATAACTTCACTTTTCTACTCCCCAGACATAGTCGTAATTACACCAAATAATACGCAACGAAAATATATGTATACAACTATATAACATTGCTATTACACACACTATGCACAGTACCATAGCTTTTTCATACGTATACGGAAAAATGTGAGCTTGTGAACGCACTGACAAAGTCCGCGAATATAGTAAGAAACTATTGCTAGCTTTGAGTCGAATAAAAAAGAAAGGGGGTTTACATTTGCAATTGATCTCCTCGATGCCCTGAAATGAAGTATCTTGTGAACGTTTATTGGAGAGATTAATTTGGGTTTGAGCTAGACTTCTAGACAAAACTTTCTTCGAGATGTTCGAAGCTCTACATAAAATTTTATTCACAGGGCTATGTCTACAGTTTGTCTAAGAGAACACTCTATCATGCCCTTATTTGAGGGTGTTGCGTGCTTTAACAGTTTATCCACAGTTTTTTTAAGAGAACACTCTATCTTAATACTCCTTCCGTCCCACTTTGTTGTGCTCTTATTCCTTTTTGGGATGTGCCAAAATGATGTGTTTGTTTCAAAAAATTTCAATTTTGGATGTCCATATGTCCATATCATCCCTCATTTCTCCCTTCCAAATTCAAATTTTGAACTTGATTTGAAAGGAAAGTGGAGCAAATTAATGACATGACAAAAAAGTTGACAAAAAGTCATAAGTTATAAAGGGATAGAATGGTAAAATTGACACAAAAATGCAATTATGATCTTTCTTTAAATTACGTAAAAGTCAAAATAAGCACAACAAATTGAGACGGAGGAAATCAAATTGGCACAACAAAGGGTGTTGTTTACCTCATTTTCATATTGAGTGGGACTTTTTATGTTGATTCAATCCAACTCACTCTTTCACAAAGAGAAAAAACAACGGAGAAGGAGATAACATAAGTTAACATTCTTTGTGCCATTATAAGGAGTAAAAATTATTTCAGTGGTCTCGCAGCGTAACCACGTGGTGCTCCGGATTATTCCAGCATATGAAATCTTTATACTTAGTTGTGGATTCGACGAGAATGTGTGGTGTTAAAGTGCCACCGTGCTCCGGGACCACCAAATAATTAGACATATATGAGTACACCATAGAAAGGGATTGGGTGATGAACAGATTTTTACCAAGTATAAAAATGGAAGGTTGTTAATGAATAATGACGACATTGGGTACCTACCCATTTTACTATTAATAAATTAGATAGTGTTTCTTTGGTCCCCATTTTATAATCTAATTTCATTCACATGGACCACATGTAGGATAGGATTACATCAGATCCAGATTGCAACTTACAAAGCCTAAACATCAAACAATTGGGAATTTTAGGGGAAAAATAGACGTTCACGGATCGGACGAACGCTAAAAAATAAGAAACTGAGTGTATTTATATGTGAGAAAAAGAAGAAGTGTAAAATCATTTTCCTTAAGAAAAAATATAGTGAGAGTGATGGAATATTTCCATGTTTTTCACGGTTTGTTTTTTGTGTTTTTTATATGAAAAGGGCGATGCATGTTTACCTAACTTTCGTATTGACTGGACTTTTTCCATTTATGTACGTGTGGACGTGGTATAATTGACACTTTCTTTTTTTATCTTCTTACTTTACACTTCAAAAAAAAAAACTGTATCAAAATAACATGGTTGAGCCGTAATTTAGGCTAAGTTCCGTTAAGGTTTTTTTTTTTTTTTTTTTTTTTGGGGGGGGGGGGGGGGCGGGATTTTTGGGTTTTTTCCTTATTTTGGCTTTATTCAATTTTTTTTTTTTGCGTTTGTTAGTTTTGCGTCTAACTTTTATAGATTATTGATTCGTCTTGCTAATACAAACCAGAAAAATAAAAAATTATGACTTTTACCCAAATATTTTTGGACATATCAAAGATAAAGCCCAAAAAGCCGATTTTTTGGGCTTTATCTTGAAATTTTCAGAAAATATTTGCGTAAAAGTCATATTTTTTTACTTTTCTGGTTCGTCCTGACGAGACAAATCAATAATCCACAAAAGTTAGACACAACACTAACAAACGCAAAAAAATTTGAATAAGGACAAAACAAGTAAAAAAAACTCAAAAATCTTAACAGAAGTTAACCTTATTATTGTATTTTATTTAAAACTAAAAAAACACACAAGGACAGCACAAATTAATTCGGAACACCGACCGCCTTATTATTGGGTGGAAGACATATTAAAGTATGTGTACAAGCACTCAATAAACAATACATATTTGTACAAATTCTTTCATATGAAATTGTTCATATCCATCCATATTATATTATTGTGGCAAAGATGCGCTTCTTACCAGTTCCTTCTTCCATGTCCAACGAGAAACATTGCACATATTTTGAGGAGGTAAAAGTAAAACAATACTTCCATCGAGGTAGTAGTTAATAAGTGGCTGAAGCAGCTAAAATAATTAAGGTTCTTCCTCTCTTGCCGGTCATAAATTCAACACTTGGGATTGGATGGTTGAGAGAAGGGACTCTAATTTAACTTGTACTTCTGTGAGGACTTGATGACGGAACCTGTGACGTGGGACAAGACCAATATTTTCTTGTTGGTTGGGTTAGTTATGGCTTAAGACAGTGTTTCCACTAAGCTAAAAGTTGTGGATTACTCCTTATAGTATTTGTAGTTAATTTGTTTTCACTAAACTATAGTATTTAAAAGCGAAAGGTTGTAGGAGCAAAAAGTTTTAATTTAGTATAAACAAATTTGCTAAAAACAAGAAGTTGTAGATAAATAATATAATGGAAACACCCCAAGTTAGTTTTATCCGGTCTACCCTTTAACCGAGCCTAAAAAAAAAAAGGGAAGAAGAAGAAGATAAAATAACACACTTAGTGCCACTGCCGCTAATATGGGTTCAAGTTGAATTTTATGTGTCGGCAGAGAAATTTTTGAGTGTCGAGCAGTACCATGTGGCGATATTCGTCGGCGATTCCAACAGTCTAAACGTGTTTTGGATAGCTCATATTTATTCTCTTTTTCTCTTCCTTCACCCCACCACTCTCTCTTCTCTTTTTCTCTCCCTAAAATTCTAACCATCCAAAACACGTTTGGACAGTTGTAATTGCTGACAAGATACCACGTATGTGTGTGCTATCCGTTCGGCACCCAAAAACTTCGCGTGCCGGAAACCGTAATCATGCACCTAACTAACTTACGCAGACGGCAAAAGCCAAGACAAATTAGCATCTTTTATTTTTAAGGAGGATGGTGGCCCGATGCTAGCAAAATTGACCTGGCAGATAGCCCTCGAAGTTTCAATAATCAATTATGTTTTCTTCTCTTTCTTTCTCTCTTCCTCAGTTCCTCACGTGATTGACCATTAAAGAGAAACCCTAAATCAAATCAGATACTCAACTAACACATACTCAACTAACAGAGAGAGAGATATTCGTGAATTATTCTGCTTCGTTATCCTTCTCAACTGACTGATACAAAGATATATACCCCTCAAGGGTCAACAGAGTTTAAGCTAACCGACTCAACTAATCAATTTCCTGACCACTTTCTTAACAAACTGTTGACCTTAATGCTCTTGCATAATAGCCCCCTGCAAACTCATGGGTGTGGGGAACACCCTGAGTTTGTCTTTAAGAAAAAGAAACCGAGCTACGGACAAGGATTTGGTAAAAATATCGGCAACTTGATCAAGAGACCAACATGTTGAACTGAAATCTGTTTGGAGAGGACCTTTTCTCGTATGAAGTGATAGTCCACTTCAACATGCTTGGTTCTGGCATGAAAGATGGGATTAGATGCCAAAGCAATAGCAGAAATGTTGTCACACCAGATAACATGAGGCAAAGATAATGAAACATGTAACTCAACCAGAAGTTGCTGTACCCATGAGATGTCGGCAGCAGCCTGGGCAAGTGCTCTATATTCTGCCTCTGTTGAGGAGCGAGCAACAGTATGTTGCTTCTTAGCACACCATGAAACAAGGTTAGACCCAAGATATAAGCAATATCCTGATGTAGACCTTTTGTCTAAGTGATCCCCTGCCCAATCAGCATCCGTAAATGCTGTTAACTGTAAAGAACTAGGAACAAAATGAAGCCCTTCATGAATACTGCCTTTAACATATCGAAGGATACGCTTGACTGCCACAAAATGACTATAAAGAGGCTTGTGCATGTGTTGACATGCAAGATTGACTGCAAATGATATCTCTGGTTTGGTGAGTGTCAAATATTGGAGAGAACCAGCAACTGTCCGAAACTAGTGAGGATCAAGATACTCAGGATCTGGATCAAAAATTGTAGGTTTGGATGATGATGGAGAAGAGCTTGGTTTACAGTCCAGCATCCCAGCTTTGGAAAGAAGGTCTGTGGCATATTTTGTTTGAGACAAAATAATGCCAGAACCATGATTAAGAACTTCAATGCCAAGAAAGTAACTTAAGGAACCAAGATCCTTCATAACAAACTTCTGACTTAGCGCAGTGATCAATTCGGATATGTATGTTGTGTCACTTCCAGTGACAAGAATATCATCAACATATACAAGAACCAAAGTAATACCTGTTTCTGTTTTCTTGGTAAAAAGAGATGCATCAGCTTGACTGTGAAGAAAACCTTGCTGAATCAGAAAACCAGAAAATATAGAAAACCATGCTCGTGGTGCTTGCCTTAGACCATATAAAGCTTTATGTAGTTTGCACACAAAATGAGGATGGGCAGGGTCCTTATATCCCAGAGGTTGTCTCATATAGACTTCTTCATCAATAACCCCATGGAGGAAAGCATTAGTAACATTTAATTGCTTAATGGACCACCCATGGTGTACAGCCAGACTTAGAACAATTCGAACAGTGGGTTGTTTGATGACAGGACTAAACGTTTCTGTAAAATCGATGCCTTCAGCTTGTTGATTTCCATTAGCAACTAATCGAGCTTTGTATCTAGCCACACTACCATTGGAATTATGCTTAATTTTGTAGATCCACTAACATCCAATTACATTAGCACCAGATGGTGGTGGAACAAGGGTCCATGTGCCTTGCTTAATCAAGGCCTGATATTCTGTGTTCATTGCTTGTTGCCAAACTGAATGTTTATTTGCTTCAGAAAAATGAGTAGGTTCCTTAACTGGTAAATAGGAGTCATTACCAATAACAGTCATGCCAAAAATCTTTTTAGGTTTAACAATGCCATTCTTAGACATTGTGGTCACGGAATGATGGGTTGGTACAGAAGGAAGAGAAGATATAGGAACAGAAGTTTGAGAAATATCAGAAGAATAAGAAGAGGTAGACAAAAGAGGATATAAGACTTCAGGAGGATGATCTAATGCAGTTGACAAAGGAGAAGAGGAATTATGAACAACAGAAGAAGGTCTTGAAACAGGATGAGTGGATGAAAAAGGAAAAGACAGAGTCTCAACAGTTGTGTGAGGCTGGGGTGTAGGAAATACGGAAAACCTAGAACTAGATGGCATAGATACAGATATAGGAATGCTTATGTCATCAAAACTAGTTAAAGGAACATGAAATTTAGAGGAAGTCTCAGAGGAAGGTCTGGGATTTTTGACTAACTCAGAATAAGGAAATTCAGCTTCTACAAACTTGACATGCCTTGAAGTATATACCTTGGTTGTACAAGGATCATAGCATCGATACCCTTTGGTATTAGGACAGTATCCTAGGAAAACACAAGGGGTAGATTTAGGAGACAATTTATGTGCTGCATAGGGCTTTAGCCATGGATAGCAACTACAACCAAAAGGTTTGAGAAACATGTAGTTAGGAGTGGATTGAAACAAAAGAACATAAGGAATTTAGAATTGAAGACCAGTATGAGGCATTCTATTAACAAGATATACAGCAGTTGTTAAGGCCTTAAGCCAGAAGGACGTTGGTAAATTAGCTTGAAGAAGAAGAGTGATAGTAGTTTCAATCAAGTGTCTATGTTTCCTTTCTGCTCTACCATTTTGCTAAGGAGTATGAGGGCAAGAGGTTTGATGTATTACTCCCGTGGCCAAAAATAAGTGAAGAAGAAAATGATTAATAAACTCGCCCCCATTATCACTCCTAACAGTTTGAATAGATGTATGAAATTGATTTTGAACATAGGCTTTGAACTGTGCAATTACAGTTTTGACCTCCGATTTATAGTGAAGAGGGAACAACCAGGTAAATCTAGTAAAATCATCCACAACAAGAAGATAATATCTATAACCCCTATGTGAAGGGACGGGGAAGGACCCCAAACATCCATATGCACTAATTGAAAAGGAGTAGTGGAAACATGTTCAGAATTAGAAAAAGGAAGCTTATGACTTTTAGCCATGTTACAACATTTGCAATTGACTAATTGGGGCTTTAGAATAGGTAAGCCATGTTGCTTTATTAAAGAAAGAAACAAGGGATGACTTGGATGTCCAAGTCTTTGATGCCAAAGCATAGCAGAAGAGGAAGAAGTGCTTACAAGAGCATCAGAAACCAACGCCTCAGACTTAGAATCAATAGAGCTCAGAATGGGATACAATCCCTGATGATAATGGCCCTTGTACAAGATCTTATGAGAAGTCTTGTCCTGGATTTCAAGACCAAAGGAATCAAAGATGAGAATACAATTGTTATCTTTGGCAAATTGATAGACAGAAATCAGATTGTGAGTAATTTGTAGAGTGTGAAGAACATGAGATAAAAGGAAGGGACCTAAAGGTGTTGGTAAGAGTCCTTGGCCAGTGTGAGAAACCTGCAGATTTGAACCATTTCCCACTCTAACAACTTCTGTGACAGCAGCAGGTTGAGGATTGATAACATGCCGAAGGTTATTTGTGATGTGATTGGTAGCACCACTATCAAAATACCATGGTTGAGCTTGTGGTGTAATGAGAGAAGCCTGAAAATGTGTAGGTGGAGACATGGGAGAAGAAGTCCCCATATGAACAACTGTGGATGGAAGAGGAGCATTTGGAGAAGATCCATTAGTAGTGCTAGATGAAGGAGTTATTTTCAGAGCAGAAAAATCACGTGTCATAGCAGCAAAATGAGCTTATGCAGAGCCAGTGGACTAAGATAGAGGCATATGAGTTGAGGAGGATGAAACCGGAAGCATTCTCGGAGATGGTTGAAACATTGGAATTCCTGAAGTGTTATCCCACTATCCAGAAGTATTAGCTCCTCCCCATTGAACAGGATTTGACATCTGGGAAAAATAGTTCAACTGTGGAGACCTATAATGACACCAATTAGTAAAGTGATTATTATGACCACAAATCTCACAAGGTAGGCGAAGGCCTCAGCCTCTTCCTCTTGAAAAACCCCGAAAAGAACCAAATTGTTGTGATCCAAACTGGTGTGGCATAAATTGTGATCCAAATTGTTGTGGCATAAACTGTGCCCCACCAAACTGTTATGGTGATACTAAGTGTGATCCACCAAATTGTTGTGCACCAAACTGAGGATACATAAAAGGAGTCTGATATTTAAACATGTTTGGTTGATCAAACGACATAGACTGAGATGATGATCCAAAAGACCCAGAGTGAGAGGAATTACCATACGGCATAGGAATTGGAGTAGAAAATTGAGAAGAAGCAGCCAGATTACTGTTAGGTAAAGAACTCTGACGTAACTGTTGATCATGTGTTGCAACCAAAACTGAAGTATTTTGAACCTCAGCATCTGAAGACGAGTCCTGAATTAACTGAATATTCTCACTCTTGAGCATGGTAACCACTTCATCAAAAGAAAGACTATAGCCCCTAGTGCGTACGGCACGGACAGCGGTTTTGAGACCATTAAAGGCTTTAGGCAGCCCATGTAGGGTTCGGAACACAAGTTCATCAACCTCAATAGGACTTCCTGCCGCGACCAATTTTTGAGCCAATTCTTTGATCTTGTCAATGTATGAATCGATTGATGTAGTTTTGGACAAATTATATAACTGATCTTTAAGCTCTTGCACATGCGTTTCAGACAATGAATTATAACGATTGGACAAAGATATCCATATTTGATGTGAAGAACGAAGCCCTAGAACGTACGGCAGGGTGATTTGTGATAGGGAAGCAGTTAAACACGATTTTAATTGAGAATCAATTAATCGCCATAAAGAATAAGCTGGATTCAAGACCAAATCACCTTGAGTGTCACGAATTTGAGTAGGCGGCGGTTCGATCAATCCATCGAGATAG
>CM033795.1:16263556-16282994 GCA_019656835.1 Rhododendron ovatum
CTATTAGTTTTGGGTGTTTGTAATACAAGTATACAACATTGGTATTAACGAATATTAAAAATAAAAAATAGCATTTAGCCACCGTGTTCATATTTATTTGAAATTATTGCGTCACGTGTCCGAATTTGTGTCCGTGTATGTTTTAAGTGGCAAAGACCTAAAGTGAGGTCTGTAATTTTTGAGTCCGACTATGTACACCGACGGTTTCCGTAGGGAAACCGTACCGACGGCCACGCGCGGCCGTCTCCGGCCACCGGACGGCCGATCCGAGCGGTCCAAAATTTTTTAAAAAAAAACCGAGGGGGCCCGCAATACATATATACACAAAAAAAGAGTGTTCAGATCAAGCACTTTACACACATCGGATGCCATTTATTCCCGCGTAGGGCCCCTCGGTTTTTTTTTTTTTAATTTTTGGACGGCTCGGATCGGCTGTCCGGTCGCCGGAGACGGCCGCCCGTGGCCGTCGGTACGGTTTCCCTACGGAAACCGTCGGTGCAAATAGTTTTTTCGGTAATTTTTTCTCAGCATAAATTTTTGTAAGTCAATAATGAGAGCCCCTAGTATTATCATTGATCGAGAGTAACATGATTCACGCAGTGATGGGGTTAACATTTATGAACCCTTTGAATTGTTGGCGTTGGCAAGACAGTGAATGATGAAAAAGTAGCAGCAGATAATCATATAATTTGAGATTAGTCATTGGGCACAAATTCTAGACTGGTCTTTAATCTATTTCTTAACTTTTATATAGGTTATACCGAGGGCTAGCTTAAAAAAAAACCACAGAATCGCGATGGATTTCTATCTACCCGATCCGAATGGGACGAACTTGGGCGTGTTTGATGGCCTGGTTTGTTTTTTTTTTGGAGGGAGGGGGGGCATTAGAGACGTGGGTCCAAGGCTGGACCGATTTTGAAAAACTTTTTTAGAAAATTTTTTGAAAAGTGGGAAAAAAAAGGGGATCCAAAGGCAGCACAAATGTAATTTAACGGTCTCCTGAACTAACTCTATCGAACTTCACTGCATACTTTTTGACTTTTACGCTTCTCAAAAGTTTGTCCAATTTCAAATTAACTTATAAAGTGCCCTCAATGACGTCTCTTTTTTGCAAAATTATAAACTACAAGATGTGCACACTCTCATTGAATATCGACAAAGGGAGGGGTACTCCTGAAAAATCAAAATCTTTAAACGGTAATTATTGTATCCCCTTAATAAGTTTGAATTTTATACATAGACAAATAAATTATGACGGAAAAACTGAGGAACTAACTATCTTTAAAATAGGCATAGTAACCCATCATTAAGAAGGGAGGAGTATTTTAAAAATCACTCACTCTCCAACTTCATAATGTAAAAGATGAAACTCATAGCGTCAAAGATGAACTAGAATAATATTTCGTACAGATTTTAGATAAAAGGTTCTACCAAGGGGCCGATCAAAAGAAAGTAGGAGTATTACAAAAAGAAATTGATTTTCGCGCTCCACTTATGTATGCAGGTGCTTCACAACCAGCATCCTATTACAAATGGAGGCATGGAGAAAATCAAATAGTCAACCCCACATCATCTTGCTCTATATACGAGAGCTATTTCTTGCACCGAACGCTTGCCTCACTACAAAATGAGAAGCGAATCTCCTATAGAGTGTGTAAATTTCACACCAACCTATGATGGAAAAAGACTCTTGAAATAAGACAAAAATACACATATCCGAACCCACTTGATGTACGTGGGTCTCCCATAGTAAATGTGAGGTACACACATCAAACGGATTTGTACACTTCTATCTGTCTTCGTAGCATTTTTGTTTGAAATATTGTACTCTTAGAAAATATTTCACAATGGACTATTGTGAATTTCTCTAGAAAAGCCCAAGCCAGGCCCACTCATCATCGCTAACGGGCCGGGGCGAAGACCGGTGGGAAGAGAAGGATGATGAGGGTGAGTCACGGAACAGAGACACAGACTTCCGGGTCGACCCGGACCACCTGGACAGGGTTTCAAGGTCAGAAGTGTAATCGGGCTCGAAGTCGGACTCGGGTTTGGGCCTCCGACTTCTTTTCTTGTCACCCTTTCGCCTAATGAGTACCAAAGGACTTGGAAAGCAACTACCTGAACCTACAATGTCGGGTGGGGCAAAAATGGATCGATCGGGTCTACTACGTGGGGTGGAGCGGGAACGGAGCTCCAGAGGTGGATGGCGGAAGCGGAACCCGGAAGGTGGTGGGCTGAGCTTTATTGGGGTGGTTGGGCACGAACGGTGGTGATTGATGGATTGTTGTGTTTGTTGTTGGTGATGTTGGAGCAATGAACGGCGGAGATTAAACGAGGGTGATTGTTGTGATGATGGGGATTGGTGATGGAGCTTGGGAACACCGGGTCGGATCTCCCACTTAAATGGGATGGCCCCTGGTTTCTTGAAAGAATCATCTATAGTCATCTCTCCCTCCCTCTCTCTCTCTCCCTCTTACTTGAGTTGTGTGTGTGTGTGAGAGCGTAATGATGTATATATAGGTAGGATTGGAAGGAGGAGGAGAGAGAGAGAGATGAAGAAGATGATTATTGTTGGTCTCATGAGCGAGATTAGAGGCGAGGGAAGTGGATTTGGGTGGGCCAGTGGAGTGGAGCTTTGTGTGTCCGTGTATAGACTTTTTCATCACTTGACTTCTGTAGGGAAAATAACACCAAAAGTTAGGTTCCATCATCGCATAAAATTAAGGGTGTGGAGGGAACTGACTAATAATGCAAACATTCGGCATCATCATGTGGTGTCTCAACCACTCATATCATTACATGTCTATGCAGGTTTTATATGCTTTATGTCGAATCTGACGTAAACAGAGACGGAGCTAAGATTTGTACGTAATGGAGTCAACACCGAGAGCTATTAAAATTTGATTGAATTTGGCAATAATAAAGGGCGAGAAATGCTTTTTACTATTGAGGTATGTTTTGATAAATGTGGGGTTAATTGAGAGCAAACCTAATAAAAATGACAGCTACTCTTGGTGATTTTATAATCTCAGCAGGGTCACTTCAGTCTTCTTTCCTCTATTCTTGCTCGTGGATGTGTTACACGGAAATTCCGGGATTATTCCGTGCTTTGGACATAACACAACGGAAAAATATTATGCAAGATTCATACACTTTAATCGTGGGTTTCAAACTTTTTGTGAATTGATTAGACATGCCTTGGTAACAGTAGTTTCTCTAGTCCATGAGGCATGAGCTATTCCTTATGAGAGAAATTTATTCACAAACATTTCGGCCGTCCATTTAGCAATTAATGGTTGAGATTGCTTTTTAATTTTGACCGGTCACAATTAATTGTTACTGGTCACAATTGGTTTTCAATCCGAACGGTTCACAACACTTCGAACGTGCGCGATTGAGCGCTGTAAACCCTTATTCACAGGAAGCCCCGTAAAGAAGTTTTCTAATTCCTTATTTCTGATGTCTGATTTCAACTCTTTCTTTCGTTTCCTCCTTCTGCTTCTCTCCACAGTCCATACCCGTGTCTGAAAAAAACAGAGGAAGATAGAAAAGACTAGAAAGGCTCCCCAATAGTGAAGAATATCTTATTCTACCAAGAATGAAAATGGGGGATTTTTTTAGGCAGATAACCACTTGACAGCAGTTCAAAAAAAGAGATAACCACTTGTCTTGACTTGACAAATGTTATCATTTGTTTGGCTAAATAAGCCAAATGACTTATTTTTTTGTTCTTATTCAATTTTTTTTTTTTTACATTTGTTAGTTTTTTGTCATCTTTTTGTGGATTATTACTTCGTCTAGAAAGTACAAAATTATGATCTAAACTCAAATTATTTTAAATAAAGACGAAAAAATTGGCTTATTGGCTTATTTTTGTCTTTATTCAAAAAATTTAGATTTCGATCGTAATTTTTTACTTTTTAGCTTCCTCTCGTTAAGAATCAATAATCTACAAAAAATTGACGAAAAACTAACAAATACGGGAAAAATTTGAATAAGGACAAAAATGAATCATTTAACTTATTTAGCAGAACAACCGTCGTTTATATTGGCTCAAACATCATACAAATAATGAGCCCTGCCATAGAGCCAACTACCTTCCAATACCACGTGGCAAACACAACATTCGGACACAACTATATTTCTGAGCCGCCCGATGCATGTGAACTCACGTGCAATGAATGGTTACATGCAGTTGTGTCCGAAGTTACGTGTTAATGTTATATTCCAAGCATTACTCATATAATTGAGGCACGCAAAAATTACTGCCAAATGGGGTTTAAATTTTGGAATGTGTTGCCAAATACTCTTGTTTAGAGCGAAAACTCTCAAGTCTAGGTGAAATTATACAATAGTCCGGGAGTACCGTCACATGGTACTCTGGACGACTTTACAACAACATATTCATGTGGATCTACCACTAAGTATATTGATCTCACAAGAACGTGTGATTGTAAAATAGTTTGGAACACCATGTGACAGTACTCCCGAAGAACCACATCGCAGCTCATCACGGTGTCGGTAATGTTTGGAGACAATCAATCTCCGAACACTGATCCCTCCACAAACCCTGATCCAAACAAAGCTTGAAGAATCTAAGTTCATTGATTTGTTGGGCACATTATTTTTGGCAGAAATTTAGAGCCGACTGGATCACCTTAGTCTCTAAAAACTAGATCGATCTGACTTCTTGTAAAGAGCTGTTTGCACGCAAGCCTGAAAAATCGAACGATTCCAATCTAATTATCGGATCAGGGGTGGGCTACATTTTTCACTGGCAACACCGATCTGAAGCCAACAGTGAATCCAAGATTAACCCAGAGGAACTTTCTGCAAAAGGAACACAATCATACTCCCAGCAATTTTATTGTCATGCGAAATTTAGAAGTCATGTCCAGATTGCACCGTACCGACTTCCCCCTGATGCAAATCAAACCCCAAGCGAATCCGGCGATCAAAAGACAAGAAATGAAATGGATAGCTGATTTCCTCCACACAAAAAAAAGACGAAACGTAATCAGAAAATGAATGTAAGAGGAGCAGAAAAACTGGAAACCAAGTACAGTTTTATCTGAGAAAAAAAAATTACAGTTTATCATGGCCTGGAAATAGCGTCAACCCCCAGACGAATGATATATTCAGGAGCCAATGGAGTCCAGTTTTGCAAGCTTACACCTAGACAAAATCCAAGATTAAATATCCATCTTCAAAGATGGCAAAGAAAAAAGAGGGAAAACCGTGTCTCATGAAGAGTAAAGATTACAAAATTTACAGCTAACATATTCTGGACGGGTTTTTCCCTTCACGATTTGCAACAAAAGCTGTATCATAGTACCTAATTCTCATAAGAAAGTTCTAGTGGCATGTTACAAAGTACTCGCGTCGTAATGCTGGCCACATCCAACAGCTGCAAATACTCGTCAGCTCCATCAACAAGACACTGCCAACCCCACAAGGCAAAAGAATTACTGAATTATTTTTCTCTTTTGAAAGTTATTCAAGTATAAGCTGAAGACCTAAATATTAAAAAACATAAGAATCGTAACCACTACTAGTTGATCAACCAAATAATCTCTCAGGCGTTTGTGTCTTGGGCGGGTGGAAATGCCCAAATCTTTGTGCAACGATACCAGGAAAAATAGACAATGAACATCACCAATATACAGCGAAATCTCTTCAAGTGGTCTTGAGTAACCATTTTCAATCAAGAAGACAAATTGATACGAGAGAGTGGCAGATCCAGGAACTTAACTCAGAAAGGGCACCCATCAATCCTAACGCTGACATTCTTTACCCAAAGTAACATAAAATGAGATAACAATAAACTGAACATCCATCAGTAAGCGTTCAATTGTATAACGTATATTTAAACAAAATCTTACAAAAATATGCACAAAAAACTAGGTATTGATCCCTAAACTTGCACTTGCATCATGGCTTTGTGAGAGAACAAGGCCTTATTTCATTTGTTTTAGATTTAAAACAAGAGTTTTTTCAAAATTTCAAAATACTAGGGGCTTTTAAACATTTGGAGGGGCCATGAGAACAATTTTCTGGAGAGATAATGGAGGGAAATTCCGGGTTATCTCCTAAGTTGGGAAAAAACTTATAAGTACATTCCACCTCAATTGATAACTTTCTAAAATGTATTTAAATACACGAAAATTCCCTACAATGTCCCAAATAGCTACTATATTGTCCAAAAATTCCAATAATATAGAATTATAATAATTATTGAACTTTGAATCCTTTCCTTTTATCTCTTTTCTTCTCTCTACAATCTCTCCCTACCAAGTGAAGTACATAATGAATATCTTTTCTTTCAAATTTAAAATAGCATCAAGAATCTAACAATAGAACTCTGTAATAGATATTGAATTCCACGTAAAAGACTCAGAAAATGCCAAACATGAGGAATTTACCAAAATTCATAATGCAAATGCTGATAAATTATCACTTAATCATCAATTTATCGAAGATTTTTTGTGAGAACTCACTATAAATGATAACTAGTCAATATGAAAGGATTATCATAAATTGATAAATATAATACCACATGTATTGTCAAAAAGACCTATGGGAGATAATTTCTTGGATATAAATAAAAGTAGAAACCAAAAAAAAAAATATTAAAGCTTTCACCTCTTTTCGAACTTTTCAGAATCAAAATGAAAACCATGTGTTCAGATCTGCTATAACGAAGTCTCTGTCAACCATTTCTGGAGCTTTTAATAAGATGAGGACACCTCATATGTGAAGGGATCCAACAGATGGGATGACGCCAACAACAGTCCCGAATTTGGTTTAACATAAAGGTATCATTCCCTGGAGGGCACAAACGACAGCCTTGTGGTTGCTCCTTTCTCATTTTTTACTCATCTTTTGAATTCACATCGCTTATCAAAACTAAAATGTATTTTCAGCGCAGCAATTCTCCACAAACCTCCACGGTAAAAATCCCATCCTCAAGACACGAACCTCCCTTGTCGCCAGTGGGTACCAGCCACTTAGTTTTTTCATAAGTCTATGAGATCCATTGAACATGTTAAGACCTTTATCAATGGTTCATACAAAGGTTTGTGTATTTGTATATTCATTTTCATCGAAAATCAATCAATTTCAAAATTCACAAGAATAATGCGTGATGCCTTGTTACTTGACTGGAGATTACGTCATTTACCAAACCTCATTTCAATATGATTAAAACATCAAAACAACCCAAAATGAAGAAGTTTTTCTGCTGAATGCGGAATACTGGGCTAGCAATGGAATGAATTGTTTAATGTCACCAACCTTATCTGTTTCAGCCAACTTCTTGCATATTTTCGCTTTCTGCCCATCTGATATATCGTCAGCTCCAACAATTACCTCAAACAACTGGAGCAAAAGTAAAAGCGGTATATTTACTTCTTCAGTTCTTTACGATAATTATTTGAGAAACATTGAATATCATGTACTACTGTATTACCTGAGAAAGCATCTGAGAAACAGGATATCCCTCTAGAATTACATTATTGACTTCCTTGTTTACCATGTCAAAATCACCACCTTTGCAAGCAGCAAAAAGAGACTGAACAACCTCCTGGGGATGACCTGATTAATTTCAAGTCCTGGGTCAGCAAATGGCAGGGAACGTAAATAAGAGGACAGACACTTTTGAGAAAAGAGAGTACCATCAAACGTTCAAAACTAAACACACTTCAATCAGTGGGTTGTAAAGGTAACAGGTAAGAAAGTGAAAGATTTCAGGCTTGAAATTGGTTGGCCACAATATAATCCCTTGCTATGGCAACTATACTTGAACAGCACAGGAAGCAAGAAGTTAAAGTTTGTGGACACATTTCAAAAACTGGCAGTCACAATCTCAGCCATCCTTCCTTTCGAGTGAGATTGATAAAATCTCTTAAAGAGTTCTGTAAGCCTTAATGAAGCCACCATCCTATCTCATAACAATTTAAAGCCAGCATTAACAAACATAAGAGATTATTGATATTGGTTTTCTTGAAGCCTAAGTCGCCGCTCAAGAGTTGGAAAGTTCTGGTTGGCCTTGCAATGTGAACAAAATGGTGTTTCTGTAAACCTAAGGTGAAAAACGGATGCAGAGAAGCAAGAACAAGATTAATCAATTTTGACAGCCGAAATAGACCTCAATCATTAATTAACAAGAAGACAGTTGATACTCCTAGGCTCCTGGTGTAATCACCAGCTGTTCTCCAACATTCTATATGCTAGAGACACATACCCAAACTCCCCAAAGAGTTCCATACTAGGTGAAGTGACTAAAAGAAAGCTTTGAAAGATTCCCTAAATCGAAAGACAAATAGTTTCTTTTCCTACCATGCTTTTACTCTAAGGTGGGCAACCTTCATGCGTAGTCCAGGAGGCACCAAAGAAAGCCCAGATGGGCAGGCTAGACTGCGGAAAATATCAAACCCCAACTCTAACGAGCATGTATAGGACGAGACATAAACACATCAAAGACATGTTTAAGAAGCATGTATAGGACGCGACATAAACACGTCAAGGACATGCCAATATGGTGATTTCCCAAGAACTAGGAAATGAGGACACAAGGATACGAATTCCGCTTAACATCTGTAGATTTTTACAAAGGTTGAGCACCTCTAGGCATTTTTTCTCTAGAATGCTTATCTTCCAAACACAAAATATCACATTCCATCATTTATATGCAACTGCAATGTGCTTAACATGCACACAGTAATACAAAGTAACTCTGCAAGCACCGTTACAGACACAGGAAGAATAAATTAAAAAATGTACTTAATACAACATCTAAAAGGTAGATAGTGATTTTGAAGTCGAACTAATTAACAAAAAAAGCAAACAAATATCTGCAGGGTATCTCAATCACCAAAGCCATCAAAATCAGTACAATACAACGATCCCATGGGACGTGTAGAAGCATGCAGTTGATCAACAGCATGAATGAGGGAATGCAATAGCGAGAGATAAGCAGAAAGTCCATTTCAAAAGTTACAACAGCGCTCTCTCTATCCTGTTCATCTCTCTAAATGTTTGTTTCTAAGTATGAGACCTGTCTTTCTTTCTCTGTTAAGCATTGCAGACGGAGGGGCGTCAATCAGAGGTGCGAGAGAGAAGAGGGGGTGGGGGCGGGAGCTGAATAGTTCTTTACCTGCAAGTGACTAATGAAGATTGAACAATTTGGAGTCAGTGCTATTTAAATGAACGCTAATACTTTGGACATATTTTTCCGGAGTGGAGGGACACCTCTTAAGGGGACACGCTCAATGCACCAAAACTCAATTTCCTGAAGTATGAAATGGGCCCAAAGTGTCTCACACTAGCATGGTAGCCTAGATGAAGTGTTGGTGCTTATTACAACAAAACCATCAATTGTACCATAAAAGAAAACCAGAACAACAAAGCAGAGAACTCCAGATTATGACAAAAGTAGTGACTTCAAATGTCCCATAATCAGCTCGGAACTTCTAAAAGTTAGATTCACATATAATTTGTTAAGGCTATTAAGATGTTGGAACGCCTACTGAGCAAATAGTGAGTATGAAGCTAAACAAGGTTGTAGCCCTCCAGAATAATCCAGATAACAATGAAATAAAAACATGCTAGGACTTCATTTTCACCATTAAACCAAGAATTGCACTAATATTTGAAACTTTTTAGCAGCACAAATGCGGTTTGGTTCTTAACAGTCCTGTAAGACTTTCACCACTAGATTAATTTCATCCGGGGAGAAAGAATTGCCAAACTAACCCAAATCGGATTCAGAGTTATCCTGCCAGTGCCAAACCATAGGCCCATACCTAACAGGACTAAGTTCCTATTTCAATATCTAAGGCATGAACTAAGCAAAAGCAAATCTGAAAATTGATTTGATGGCTCCTCCAAAGAGTTCCTTGAAAAGCATATTCATGTAGTGAATGCCTAAAACCTCCTTTCCAAAACTGGAAAGATATTTGCATATCCGTTAATACATAGGTTACACAGGATGGAGGACGTCAGCAAAATGTATTGCTTAACCTAACATGAAAAAGCAAAAGCAAAAGCACAATGGAAACAATTCCTTTAAGTACAAATTGAGAGCACTCTTTCAAAAAAAAAACTAATCATGCTAGAATAATTTTTAGCCGATCGTTCCATATCTTGACTCATAAAATATCTTCTCTACATGCAAACTCCAAAAGCAAGATAGTGAAAAGAAAAACTAACCCCTGAAACACTGATTAAGTCCTTGGAAGAGATGGATGATCCGAATAATCGAGCAGCTCCCTACAACCACAAAACATAAATTCGATCTTCGTTAATGCAAGAGAAATAAGTTTGAAGATCCATATTCAAAGCTGAATTTGGAACTAACAACCAACGAGAATATTTGAAAAAATAAGTTATCGTGAAGAAACATCTATTATGCTGGACTTTGAAACAGAATTTTCATCACACAAGCATACATTTGAGACAGCAACACTAGTATTAATGAAACGATGTTGTTTGAACTTCCTTTGGCTTTACGTTTTTTTGAGCAGCCCTTGATTGTATTTGTGACTAAGGTACCTGAAATAGATGTTTCGCTTTATGAAAGAATATACCATTTACAGTAGTACCAAACGTTGATTGGTTCTTACTTCTTAATACAGTTGGGTGAGTGACCAGTCCATTGTTTTACAAAAATTACTTTATCATGTCAGGTGCAAGCATTGTCCCCTCACAGGCCAGCTCTTCTAACATGAAATAGCTTGGATTTATTGTCATCTAAGAAGCCACACAACCAAACCCATTCAAAAAAATAAACCAGTTGGCCTAAAGCAAACCTTCTTTTAAAAAGCTGTAATATTTCCAACACCATCCAGACTGGAAACCCACTAAGCCAATTGGCCTAACCTGATGCAAACCATTTGGCCTGTATTCCTGAGCTTGCTTCAGACATTGACATAGCAACATTTGACCAAGCCACCCGCTCCCATGTAGTCAATCCAGCTCGAGATTACTTGTCTCAAATCATCTAGCTGTATGCTGCTGTGCAATCCATACTACGTTTTCCACCCAATCCAAAAGTGCTCTATCAAAAGCTTCCTACTCCCCAACCACTAAGGCACCCTTCAATCCTTTCCATTCCTTCTACTGACTGTCTGGTTGTCTGGTTATTGTGTTTCTTTTGTTGACGTTGGACTATCCATCTCATATCATCTAGCCCAGAATGTTCAACCAATACTACAGCCCTGAATTTTGGCAAGTTTAAACTTAACACCATTCATATAAGAATGCCACCAAACCAAGATTTCATTGCGTGAGATTCATGCAAGCAATTTTAGTTAACACGGGAATGCAAAGAGGTCATGGTTTCACAACAATACACTTGCATCAGCGAAATACTCCAGTTACATAACGATAACCAAAAGTTATATCATAAAGCAATCAAAAGTATCAAAGATAACGGAAAGGAACCACACGACGATGCATAGAGAATGGCAAACCTAATCTTACCTGTAAGTACGTTATAGCCCGACGAAGATCACCCTGTGAGATGGAACTTAAGGTTGAAAGAGCCTACAATTGCAAAGAAAACAAAAATATTAAGAATGCAAAAATGAAGCCTGTTAGCAAAAGCCCAAACTCTTATTCTCCAAAAACAAACTTCTAATCTTGTATCCTTACCTCTGAATCCAGATCGAGGCCTTCCTCTTTACAAATATGCAATACACGACCAGTCATGATATCTTCTGAAAGTGGTTTGAACCTAAACTTTGCACATCTAGAAGCGAGGGGCTCTATGATCCTATAAAGAACAGGACAAAGTAAAATATAAAGTTCTCAAAGTTCTTCTTTTTGATCATTAAGGTACTGCAGCAAAATTAACCACATTTGCAGTGAGTTTGAGTTCCCCAGATTAACCATACCCTTCTTAAAATTGTTCCCCTCAATAATTAAAGGAATTGTCACAAAATTGCAAAACAGCTGAAACCTACGTATTAGTATCCATTTTATAGTGACTAGATCAGAGCACCCCAACAATTAACACCACTTCTAAAATAGGAGGAAAAAAAACAGGTGAGGTGATGCACCCAATTCACTTAATTCGATATCTTGTTGAAAGTTGAATTGAGTTGGAAAAAATCCAAAAAAGTTTGCAAGGAAAGAAATTGTCTGACCTTGTCTTGTTTTCCCAAAAAGGTTACTCGATGTTTTTGCTCTTACGATGAGATACAACTGGGAAACTCAAAATTCTATCCTTCTCCAGGTACAAATGTACATGTGAAATGATCCTTTGTGCATGTAGTACTGTTTTGTATTATGCATTTGCCGGGATGTCTTACTTAGCAACAAGAAAGATAGCATATCCAAAACCTTGCAAAACTTCAAACTGTCAATGAATCAATAAGGAGATGCAACAATCTCCAATGCATGACAAGAGCAAGTCTAAATGTATTTACACACGTATTCTTCCTTATCACAGTTTTTCTTCAAATCAGAGCAAAATTGCAAGGATAAACACTTAATACTAATATTTGTATCACTCTGTTAACACCTCACAGAAAACAAAAAGGTAGATAGGTAGGAAGGTAGGTAAAGCATTACTGGAAAAAGGCATCAGAAAAAGCACCTGCTGATGTAATTACAAATGAAAAAGAATCTTGTGACTCTGGAGTAAGTTTCCATGGTACGCCGCAAAGCATTCTGTAAAGTAAAATGTAAATCATTGAACATTTAATTTGGAACAAGATTGAATTAGCAAAACCGTACAAATCACAAACTTGCCTGAGCATCTTCAGTCATGGAATCTGCCTCGTCTAGGATTATAATCTTAAAAGGCGGGCAGGGGTACCCCCTGAGTTAACAAAAGGCATTCAAATGAACAGAAAGAAGCTGACACAAGATAATATGAGGAGAGTAAACTAATCACAAGATAGAATCGTATACCCTTGACGTCCAGAACCCACAGCGACAGCAGCAAAGTTCTTTATTTTTGTGCGAACTACATTGATTCCACGATCATCACTTGCATTAAGTTCCAACACTCTAGACTTGTAGAGTTCAGGTCTGGCAAACAAAACGGTGCCATTGAAAGGAAGCAAAACAACAGATGATGCCAACGAGTCATATATATTTGAAGTAGCAAAGAAATTTAAAGGAACCCAGCAAATATCAGGTATCAGAGAACATTGAGAAGGAAATTTTAGTAAGCAGATGTTAAGGTAAGATTGTTGTCTCTAACAGAAAACAAGAAGCCAAAGATTTCTTCAAAGCAAAACCTGAACAAGTACACAACCGAGCACCCACTAGTCACTATCTTGAAGTAGTCAAAAGTAACCAAACAAAACCCAATCTTGATAGACATTCAGCTGGGCATGTCAAAAAAAACAAATTCATCGAGGGACAAAAAAACCGAGCCCATTCATCAAAAAACATGTTACAGAAAACAAAAATACAATTCGTTTAAAAAGTGCAGCTTTCTGCAAACATATAATTGAGGTTTCCATATTTTCACCAGGTAGCCAAACTGCAATTCTGTCAGGGTATAAAAAGAAGCCCAGTACATTGAAGAGAAAATTTGTAGGAACGGATATGTCAAATATTTAGCCTGCACAACACTCGATGCGAAGAAAGTTGTCTATCCTAACAAGATCATCTATAGTCAAGATTCTTTCCAGCACCAGACACCAACCAAGAAATGATACTATGAAATGAAGTTCAAATGCACATTGTTTTGTTCCTTGAAGAAACTCAAGAAGACACTCACTAACCAATAGTCCATGAATGTAGATTTTAGACTCTTTGAGGCCTTCCATGGCAAAGAATGCAACACGATATGAGAAACACAGAGATTTTTTCTCTCTGTGTTCTTTTAATGCAACGTTAAGAACTTCAACTTAAGAAGACTCAACCAAGTGGACAACACAGAGAAGGTGGCCCCGGGCCAACTTTAAAAACATACCTTCGGCTGAAAAGGGCATAAAAATCATATATACTTCCTAGCCTTGCATGGCTAATCCGTGGTGAGAAGCTCAACCAACCTTGCTCCATCTTTCTCCAAGTAATACCCTATTGAGGCTAAGACTGGTATGTTATCATATCAGGGAATCTTGCCTTTAAAGTCTTTTCACCACATTAGGATATGACACCAATGTCTTACTCTCCATCCACAACAAAGTCTCATGTCACTATCACCCTGGCATAGAAGAAGGAACCTAATAGCAAACCCTACATAGAAGGCAGTCAAGGCATGTAAGGAACCCAACCTCATTATTACCGAACCAAACCAGATAAGCCACAGGTCCACAACCAGTAACTCCACTACCAATAAACTAATCATTTCTTCACATACTTCCCGCCTTCATCCTTCTTACCGATCCCCTCTAGAATCCCCTCAAGATCATTCTACTAACAGCCTCAATAACCATGAAGTATATCCTAGATCCAAAGGTAACCCCCTTACAAAGACCTTGCTAACCGTAATAACCGGCAAAAGAGAGAAAGGTCCCCTTTACTAATACCCTGCATTATGAATATCTTAAAACTAATCAACTCCTCTTTCTCTTCCTTGCACTATTCTTGCTCTAATCAACAGATTCAAATTTTCGATTCAGAGTCCAGATGAAGCCTCGTGTTCCAATCAATAGGCGTAGCCTACATGAACACTTTTCTTGACTGTGACATGTCAAGAGCCATACAATCAACCAAGTTTATAAACTCTTATCCTTTTTCCTGCAGCATTCCATGTCAATATCAGCATTCCCCTCCCCTTAGCATTTCCATTAATTGTAATATTATTTCTTTTCTGTAATGTTGCATCTACGGATCTACTTACTTTTTTCCGTGCATGACCAAACGGAATCTTCCACAAATAAGAAAATTCACAAGCCTGGCAACAGCTACTTCCTAATGAGACCAAAAATGCCTTGACAATACATTGAACTTAGTCTACGGGTACAGGACAAGACCAGTAAAAGTTATTAACTACACCACTCATAATTCTACAATATTCAAATGATCTGAAATCATATAACAAGTGCAATACTCAAGGTATAACCACAAAAATACACCCCCCAGATTTTAACAGTCTAGAACCATTTATCAATTTTGTCACAAATCAGATGTAATTCTGATTATATATAGTTCATAAGCTATGTAGCACGGACACTTCACAAAGGTCACGTACCAGTGTCGGACACTGACACTCTCCGGACACATGTCCGACACTCAAATTCAAAGTGTCCTATTTTTTCTCAACGCTTTCTGGTTGGACACTTTAAAAAATACACCAGCCACTCTCGGACACTTGGAAAACAAGTCGAGGGTGATAAACAAAATACTAACATAGAATTAAAACTTAGGGAAGTCGGAAGACGTATTTTTTGTGTGACAGATGATGGTTTATTGGTTAGTAAGACACGTGTAATGAAATGCTCTATGTTGACATACTTTTGTGCAGGACATAATGATGAATAAAATTTGAAGTATATGTGGTGTTGCACATTTACAATTAGAGCCTTACTTGTTTTAGTTTTTATTCATATAATTGTGTATATTCATTTTTTTAAAACATGTCACGTCCTCCAATTTTTTGAAATTTACATGTCGGAGTCGTGTCACATGTCCTTGTCAGTGCTACATAGTTCATAAGTGTGCATAGAGTTGTACCCAAAAAGCTGGTGGGCTATGGCAAGGGCTGTTGTGGTTTTGCCTGTACCGGGCGGCCCGTAGAACAGCATATGTGGGCACTGCAAAATATCAAAGCTGAGAAAATCAGAATAAGCATAAATTCAAAATCATGGATAAAAATTGCTTGAGTTTTCTAATTCCTCCACATCCATTAAGTTCACCAGATTGAACTCTGATAGAAGTCAAGGGAGGAAAAAAAAATACCAACCCCAAATGCCATTACTAAATTAGGGTCCTCCATAGATGAAGGAGAGCTACGTTTATGTATTCACAAAACTACACTAGAACACAACTACACCAATCAGTCATGTCAGAATCCGGGCTTTATCTTGGATATTCAAAAAACATTCGGGTCAAGTAAAAAAATTTACTTTTCCTCGTCGTAAAAAATCTACAAAAGTTTGGTGCAAACTAATAAACACGGAATTATAAGGACAAAACGCCCAAAAAACTGAGAGAAGCACAAGAAATAGTTCACACGGGACACAAACAAATCAAAGACTGTTACAAAAGGTTTCGCCAACATTTGCTCTCCTACTAGACTAGCCCTAGTTAGTTCATAATAACTAGGGTTTTGGACTGGACATGAACAATGTATGCGTTGAACTTGGAACTGTAAAAACCGACTTACGCTGCCGGTCTCGAGAGTGTTAGTGAGGACGCGAACGACCTCGTCCTGGTGAGCCACGTCCTTCACTTGCTTCGGTCGACTGATGTTTCCATCAGAAAACAAACCAACAAAAAAGATTGTCAATGTTACAGCCAGTATATAGTATATACAATACGCTGTGAACAATAAGGCGAGATGAAGAGGAATGACGATTTACTATTTCTCGACCCATTGCTGAGAGCTCTGTATTACTGGCGCCATTTCTCCCTCTCTCTCTCTCTGTCTCTCTGTTCTCTCTCTCTCTTTCCGGGTCTTCTTTCCCGCTTCAAACTTGCAATGGAGCGTAGGGTGAGAGCGGCTCTCTCCCCTTCTTAATAATCAGGACCGTTCATATTTTTGAGTTCACAGAAGCTTCAAATATGTTGATCGATTATCGTTTAATATGATTTCGAGACAAATTTATTTATATTGCAAAATATATATATAAATGAGTTTTTGTTTCTAGTGTTGCAATCTAATTTTTGTACGATAATAATATGTTTTAAATGTGTTACAAAATCATATTAAATGATGTTCAAGAAATATGAATTTTGACGTGTTGGTATTTATTCTCAATGAGCATAACAAAATGAATTATTTCTATTAAAAGTGAGATGGTAAAAAAAAAATTATGAGCCAAAATTATAAAGAGGGTTCTCTCCGACAGTTAGAGTCTCAGAGAGGAGCCGAACTCCCGTTGGCTATTTGCACCCCATTATAACTCTGTCCTTTTTTTAACATCCACCCCATTATTATTACTCCTTCCGTCTTTTTTAAGTATCCTGTTTCGTAATTCCAACTTGTTAAAAAGACATCATCATTATACCTTTCACATCAATTTTTCTTTCACTTTTCCTACTTACCCATCATCATTACACTTTTTACTCACTTACTTTTTAAAATAGAATCTACTTTAGGGACAAAATAGATAATTCACCAACTTTTATCCACTAACTTTACAAAATGGACAATTATAAAGGACAGCCCAAAATGAAATACCGGACTATAAATAAGGGACGGATGGAGTATCTTTTATGCATAAGTGGGGTTAGTGGAGGTATTAGAATTAACACAGAAAAATCTCTAGAGGCTATAGATAGCCCCCAAAGCTTTGTCTTCAATGGGACTCGAACTCCAGTCACCACTGCAGAAAGGACGATGAGCAACCAATTTTACTAGAAATGGTTCTCAACACCCCATTATTTACTCAATACACGCTTGTATAATGGGGAGAAGAGCGCCCTCAAGTCCCACTCGGCTCACATTCAGTTTTCTCTCCATTTCAATTTGGGTCATTTGTGGGCACTTCCCAGACTTGCAACAATTATTGGAACTATTCACTTTTTTAAATTCACAAAGAGCAACAATCATGTCAAAAATTAGATTGTTCAGATACCATTTGATATGACTTTGAAATGCATTAAGCTTCAGATAATTGTGTCAAATATGTTGCAATCCAGTTTTTTAAAACGATTTGCATTTAAAATTATATCAAACGATATCCAATAAAATTGGATTTTGACATGGTCAGTGTTCTAAAAGAGGTATAAAAAGTAAACTATTTTCGATCATTGTTGTGGACTCAAAAAGCCCACTAACGGCCCAAATTGAACCAGGCTGAACGAAGAGAAAACTGGGTGAAAGCCAAGTGCAGATAGATAATGTGACAAATTTTAAAATTTGATCCGAGTTATTAGGTTAACAAGAAGAAAATAAAATAAAGAAATAGAAATCCTTTTGTGCACAAAGCCAATGGAACCATGCCAACTCTGCCTTTGTTGCTTCTAAGTTTTTTATTTTTTTTGTCAAAATGTTAAGAGTTTCCATTAATCGGAGAAATAGTACATCACGAAGAGCAAGATCCCCACAACACAACGGGCGAATCAAACCACAAGAGAGAGGCCAACATGAAACCACCCTACTCCCCACACACAAACCTTCTAGACACAACATACGCTGCAGAAAAAACGCCAACCAAACCAAAGGAAACGCCCGAAGGGGAGGAAACAACTCCATCAGGAGTGAGAAACCAAAAAACAAACGCAGTAGAAAAAAACAAACCAAAACCCAAGTTATAATAGCTCTCGTTAATCCACCTAATTACCGTCTGTATATTGCAATTCTGTATGGATTCGACCTTCCATATTCAGATACACTACTTGAAGGAAACAAGTCCCAGTTTTATTTTCGGACAGTGTTTTACTTTTAAAATTAGTGTAGTGATTTTCACACTCTCTATTTTGATAAATACATTGTATTTTTTATCCTTTAATGAAATTTTTATGTGTAATTTTTTTACTAAAAGACAAAAAATGGAGTGCATTTATCAAAAGAAAAAAAGTTTGAAAATCATTTACCTTGAATTTATTACTTTTTGGGGTTGTATCAACGAGCTAAACATGGGTAGTTAAGAAAAAGAACTAGAGATGAAAACTTCACTAAATTTTATGTTTTCTATTTTTTTCGGTATTTTTTATTTTCATAATTTTTGTTTAGCTTTTGTCAGGATTTTTGATATTAATCATCTGTCTGATGAGAGGAATCATAACAATAAAATTGTGGACCATATTTGAAAAAGTTCGTATTAGGCGACAAAATACCAAAATACTACTATTGGTATTGATTTCTTCTTTAGTAAACATTTTTTTTTAATCATAAGTTTTTACATTTTAGACTCTTCTTGTTAAGATGAATAATTAATCCAAAATTACGTAAGTGAATCTAACAAAATTTTAGAAAATAAGAACAAAAATACCAAAGTAAAAAGATACTAAAAAAAATCAAAAAGTGACCAAAAAGTTATTTTTCTACAATACGTGTGGAAGGGCTTTTTTTGTGACTAAGGCCGAACTTGTGTGGAGTTGCACTAACTGATTAAAAGTAAAGGATACTAAATTTGGTCAATATCGACACACACCAGCCAGTGCGAGATTCAAAACCTTGGTGTATACTAAACTACCATGTTCCTATTTCTTTAATGTATTTTTATTCTGTCAAAAAAAGAAATGGAAATCTTTGGGTCTTGATTCTAATTGCATTGTGATATACGGAGTACTAAAATTGGAAATCTTTGGATTTTCATTCTAATAATATTTTGCACGTATAGGTGTGTTGACTTGTCGGGTCCATTAC